>CM031879.1:37003067-37072056 GCA_018697195.1 Certhia americana
CCACCGGCCGCTGTCACCGGCGGCGAGCCCGGGAGCCCGCTGCGGTCAGCCCGCGGCTTCGCTGTCATCAGGCACGGGAGCGCCGGCTTGGCCTCAAAGCGCGGTGCCGCCGCTGCGCTCGGCGGCGGGGTCGGTGGGAAAGAGCCCGAGGTCAGTGGCTCCCGCAGCAGAATGACTTCCTCTGGGCCGCGCCGGTGCTGGGCAGCCTGCTGCTGGCCTGGTGGAAGTTCACTCCCGCGGGCGGAAGGTTGGGAAAGATCCTGTGTTTGCCTGACGTTCCGAGAAGCCAGGATTCAAGGGTTTTCCGCCAGTCGTGCTGCGAAGACTTGACAGATGAATCGCTTATAAATAATAACAGCCCTCAGTGGGGAAACCTGACTGGATTAAAAGTTAGGGAAAACGAACTTGCAAGGACCGTGGTGGGAGCATGTTGGGCTATCTGTTGAACAGCTTGTGTAGGTGATACGATGGGTAAACCTGCACGGAAAACTCAGCTTTCTTTTGGTATGCCCCAAATATGTCCTAGGAGCACCCTGGGAAATGATCGTGGTACTTCTGAAAATCACGGCTTTCAATGGAGTTGTGGCTTGCTTAATCCTGCTTTATAGGTGGTATGCTGAGGGAAAGGCGTGTATCTATCTGTGCCACCTTTCCAGCTGGCTCAGGACGAGATACAAGCTTACAGCAGTCAGAGGAAATCCATATAGACTGGGTTTACCTAGCTGAGAGTACATCATCACCTTTTCATCACCTTTCCTCACCTTTTCAGATTCAGTCCTGAATTTGTCCACCTAGTTAATAAAATTCAGTAGTACTTCGGGATATAAACTTTGCAAGGTTTTGGGTTTTTTTTTTCTTTTTACAGAAAAAAAATATGTAGGTGATAGGGATGGAAAGTATCTTGCAAAATGGAGTTCCAAATATCTGCTGTTAGGCTCTCTGCACAATGTAAATAACAGGATTACTTCATGTAGCCTTAAAAAAGTCTCTCTCAGAGCAGTGGGCAGAGTCTTACCCTGCCAACCTTCTCTGCCCTTCTGATGATCATTCATTTACTTGGACTTTTCACCAAACTCATATCTGATTTCTGCTCTTGTTTGGATTTAGGGATGTTTTTGGTGCAGTGGTTGGCTTCGAAAGGGCATTTAAATGTTCATATGTGTGGAAGTTAAGGTGCAGTTTCATCACTGCAGATGAAACCTCTTATCTTTCAGGCCAAGGGAAAATCCCCAAACAAAACCAGCTGGTTGTTCAGTGTTGGCTTGAAAAGCTGTAAATAGGCAGAAAAATAGAGGGTAAAAACATAGTTTTGCACTAGTGCTACTCTTTACTATTCAGCATTACAAAATTAGTAAAGTTAGTCCTAACTAAAGTTTTGACTAAGCACTCTCCTGAAGAAAAAATTCTTACCTGCACTCTTATCTGTAGACTTTTTAAATTAAACAAGCATTCAATTATATTTCTAGAAAACATAATCTAGAAAAAGGATTTCTGATGAGTTCTTGTCTTTCCTATCATGTAATTTTTTTCTATTTATACAATGAAGAGCTGTTCTTGAGAGAATCATGTAACTGTGACAATAACAGTATTTCACCCTCATTATTACACACTATGAGCAGCACAGCTGGCCAAATATTAGCAAAAAAGTCATATTAGAAAGTTGTTACTTACAGCAGGTTGTGTATATTGAGAAATATAACAATGTGTTTTAGTTCTTAGGACACCCTTGGTTCTCTGTTACCCCAGCTCATGCCAGCTGCCCCTTGAGCCCCTCTCTCTGTGGCAATCTGTAGCAGCTAACAAGGTTTAGATGTGCCAGCCCCACTTGCATCCCATGTGCCCACCTGTTTTATGTGTAGGAGCTGACATGTCCAGACTCATCTACATGCAGCTACCTATTTAGCTGCATCTACCACTGCTGTTGGATTTTTTTTTCTCTCTCTACTGTAAAAAACATTGTGAGGTTTGGGGGGTTTTTTGGTTGCTTCCTTTTTTGGTTTTTTTTTTGTTTTGTTTTGTTTTGTTTTGTTTGTTTGATTTTGTGTGTGTGTGCCAAAAAGGCTTTGTTTGCCTTACAGTCTGTTATAAATTAACCGAAGTTATTTTGTGGTGAGTGAGATTGGGCTTAAGTGCCCAATACAAAAATGCTGACTGTCAGATGTTTGCATCTCAATAAGGTTGTCTGTGCTGGAGAGCTTTCAGGGATAAAGTCCCAAATAGTTTAAGTATCACGCTTCATGTTTTCCTCTGCCACAAGAGAGAACAGCTTAGTAGCTTGCAAACATTTCTAGAACAACAATTTTCTCTTTTCTTACAAGGAAAAAAAACTCTTCAGGATATTCTTAAATCCTAGAAATACAATTCATTTTATTAGCTATGTTTTAAACTGGTGTAATGATAAGGGTCCTTAAGCCTTAAGATATTGGTTTTTATATTTTCTGGAATGAGATTCTTCCCTAGAGGGAAAATTACCGCCAGGATTTGGTAGGATGATCTTGGTCTCCTTTGCCATGGAAAAAAAATACTTTATTTTTTAATTTAGAGTAAAACCCATAATTCATTCTTAAAATCTCAAGGAAATGAAGTGCCTTTTGGGGTTGGGCACTTCAAAGCTGCCTCCTTTGTAAAGGGTTACAAGCTGCTTGAGATCTTTGTAATTTCTTCTAGAGATTCAACCAAATTATCCAACCTTATTAAATTCTGAATTCAAATTTATCTGAGCCATAATACTTTCTGAAGTGGCAATTTTCAAGGGTTGGAAAATAAAATTGAGAACACAGTAACATATTAGTGGCTGAGGAAATTAAGGACAACATCCAACATCCATTCCTGCCCAATGTCTGTTTTCTTGTTACGATCATACTCTGAGTTTAGTAAACATTTGTTCTATGCACTCATGCCTGTGTGTTCTGCACTGAAACATTCCCTCCATCTCACCTTCTTCAGAATCTCTCCCCAAAGTCTCTGTTGAGTTTACTGTATTCACCTGCCTGATTCTCAAACACACGTGCTCTTCCTTCTGCTCCAGACTTTACTTTGTCTCTGCCTATTACCTGAATTTCCATGAAACACTTCCACTTAGTGCACCTGTCTACTGCTTCCCATATTGGATCCCCTTTGAAGTTCATTCACTCAGCAGTCTTCATCTTTTTTCTCCCAATCCAAACTTTTTCAGTCACATACTTGTTCTACCTGTTTTATCACTCATGCTTTATTAAGCTAGATTTATTTAGCTTGCTCTGGTGCCGTCCCACTAAATTTTCCCTCTCTTCTGCTTTAAATTTTACCTGCTGGATAACCCTCACCCATATCACTGTACCTTAACTAACCCATCTACCTACTTATTTCTGCACTATCCATCCAGAAATGCTGTTGCTTAAAATTGCTGTGACTCTAAATCTTACAGCCATCTTTTTGTAAGAATATCTACCCATTAAGAATATCTACCCATTCTTTCTACCCATAAAATTCCAAAAACCTCTCTTTAAACCTTTCATGCTACATCTCTAGCGGTAACTTCTGACTAGTCTTCCTGTAAATTCCCTACCTATGCTCCATGACATTAGAAATGTCGAATCTCCCCTGAAAGTAAAACGGTCCTCAAGTATATACTCCTTCTTTTTAACCTTTTATTGTGAATGGTCTTGGGTGGGTTTTATCTAAATGCAGGTGAAATCCCTTTCAATTGATACCACTTTCTGCTACTTCTGAGCTATACACACTGTTCTGAGAGGCTTAGCCTATCATCAGGGACTTTTCATTTCCTTAACTTTTCTTGCAGAAATTGATTAAATTATTCTCTTTTTTCCCTCTCACTACAGATTGGGTCCATAGTGCTAACCTTCTGGCAAGGTTTTCCTCTGTAAGGTTCTAACAACTCAGTATGTTCTAGTTCCTATACTCAGTGGTTTAACTGGATTGCTTTCTTATGGCTTGTGTCTGCAAAGTTGTATAAATCTGATAATTCTGCTTTTGATGAAATGCTAATTTTATCCTATTTTCTGTGCTACTGAATTGGATGCCTAAAGTCTTATTCTAAGTGCTAGGGTCTGATTTGAATTCTTGTGTGTAAATAAAAGAGCTTTGAGAAATAGCTGGATTTATCAGGACACATTAGCATTCAAGTTCAGTCCTAGAGTGCATCCTCTAGCATTGTTTCTATATGTGTTTTACCATTCTTGAACTCTGCTATCATTTGACAAAAGAACTATGTAGTTTCTTTGAACTAGTTTGGTATGACAGACAAACTAGTATTGTTTCTTGCAGCAAAGTTTATTCATCTGACTAGTGGAAGAATGCAGTGTCAAAAGCAAAAAAACAGACTGACAGAAGTTTGCTTGGGGTTTTTTTTAAGTATTTCATCTTACAGTACAAAAATTAATGCAGAGATTGCCATCTGTCCCCAGCTGGCAGTTGTTGGATAAGAATGACAGTGGGGACAGGAATGGATTCTGTGCTTTGAAGTCTCTGTGCAGATGACTTCAAAAGTGTGATGAGAATGTTTTCTGCCACAGTTCCCAGTCTGTCATTGCTCCCAGTCTGTCATTCTGACTCTGTCAGAAGCTCTGTTGCTGCTGCTCATGTCCTGTACTATGAGGGTAGAGAGCAATGACTTGGCTTATCTCCTTGCTATTTGCAGTGAGGTCCAGCCAGCACAGTTTTGACAGAGTTTATTGAACAACTGTGGTACCTCTTTTTTTCATCCAAACAGATACTCTGGAGGGCCAGATTTGAACAGTGAACCAAGTAAATATGCCCTAGAGCAACTTGTTGAGAAATAGGGAAATAACAGACACAGAGTCAAAACGCTGAACAGGGAGCTATAAGGAGGTAGAGAGAAAAAGCTGATGCAGAGGAGCTTCACAGTGCTTGGGAAAGAAGGGAGGAAAAGGTGGATGCTGCAAGGCAGGCTATAAGCATGCTTGAGGACCAGTTTGCAAAAGGCATAGAAGCAATTCCCCTGATGGCAGATCAGTAGGGCCAGGATACGATCACCATACAAAAGGAGCACTTTTTAAAAAAGTTTTTCCCTACTATGACATAGGAGCCTAGCGAGCATCTTGCAGCAGAGCTCTTCACTATGAGGGATCCATCAAAATTAAAGCATAAAGAAATTGAGAAAGTGAAAAATAACAAATTGCCAAAGTGAATGGCAGTGATGAAGTAGCAGATGGAATTCAGCGCAGGTGGACATAAAGTGACTTGTGACAAATTTTCTAAGATACAATACCACCTGGAGATAGTTCAGCAGCGTGGAGTCTGTTGAACTAAAATGCTTCTTCAGAATGCCTGTGCTTCTTTGCCATAAGAATACCAGGGAGCACAACACAGAGGCATTGGATTTGGCCATTTGCTGGTTTATTAGTCCAGCTCCAGATTTGCCCTTTTGAGAACAAATAGGGATGCTCTGCTCCCTTTGTATTCCTTCACAAGGGCTCTCTAGTCTTACAGGATGTAAGCCAGGCCTTGGTGTTTTCTAGGGCCTTTGTGCCATGTTGTCCTCTAGAGTCCTGAGTTCTTAGGAATACCCTAAATGGGTAGGTGACCTGCTGCCATTTCATTAGTGGAGAGACTGCCAGGTTACCCCACTGCTGTGCCATCTAAGATACTGTCTATCATCTTGGTAATAAAGAGCTGACTGTACTTCTTCATGTGACAGAAATAATATCAAAGGTGTAAACTACCTTATAAGATAACCCGAAGTTATCTGAATAATACCACCTTTGTTCCTTTTTATGTTTCCAGCACCTTTGAAGCCTATTGATTCCTTTTAAAAAGAGCACCCTCTGACCATGTGCCTGCTTTAGTTTTAGATCGTTCTGTGAGAAACAGGGAGTTGGATGCAATGATTCTATGGGTCCCTTCCAGCTCAAGATACTTCTGTGACTTCTATGCAGCTAGCTCATAAGTTTAAAACATTGTTAAACAGATCTTTGGTCTGCACTAAAGACCATTCTGTTCCTGTCTTTCTGTATCTCCAAATGTAAGCAGGCAAATGAATAATTAGAAAACAAATCCAGTGGTTCCTGGCTCACTGTCAGTCTGTGTCTTGTTGGTACTGGTTACAATTCATAACCCTTCAGGGCTGTTGTATTGTGGTTTGGGGATTTTGGGTTTTTTTAATTAACAGCACTCTAACTCATAAGAATTATTTTGATTTTTTGACAAAACAATAGAAAGTCAGTTAAAATTAATTAGGCCTCTTGATTGTCACTGTGTACTTCTTGGTTATGCTGTTATACCTCATCCTTTTGATCTAACCTCGTTCAGGTGATGAGTTGCACGCAGTAGGAAAGTCCAGTGAGCCCAAAACTATGCCCCAAAAGAATCATAGTTAAGGCTGAGGGATCTCCTCAGAGAGCTGACTAAGAAGCTTGGCCTTTGCTGAAATGCAGTAGATGATGCATGCAGAATTTAGCGTGATGGCTTTTTACAATGCTTTGTTTGAGCTATCCCTTCATTTGGAGATTATTTTTCTCCTGCAGCATAATATTTGTAGGGCCTACTGTGCATCATATGACACTATAATGAAGTTGCCTTGGAAAAGGAATCAGGCAGATATTTCAGGAATTCAGTACTGGTTATTAGTAGCAATCATCTGGAAGTGTCCAAAGCAAACACAAACAATAATCAATCAATGGCAGTGACGTGTCAGTGAGTGTAAGCAGAGGAGGGGGAAGCACTTGGAAGAGTTTAGAGTGAGTGTGTATGAAACCAAACAGACTACAAAGAAAATTAATAGTTTTAAGAACATAAAATATGCATCCTATTGTTAAAATTTTGTTGATATTTTTATTTCAATGATACATGGCCATACTATAAACATTTAGGATAAAAAATTGAGACTGTGAAAATGGGAACAAAATCTATGTGCCATTGTAATGATTTTATATAAACAAATGCAGACATGCTTAAAAACAAATGTTGATTTGCTTGTAATACAGGATTTGCTGTTTCAAGATAATAAGCTTTAAATACATATTAAAAAAAGTTTTAAGTTCAAAAGTTACTTGAGAGAGAACAAGTTGTGTACTTCAGCAAACCCACAGCCAATGCTCAATTTATTTATTTCCTAGCATTAGGATCCAACAGGCACCCCTTATAGGACTGCTTTGTTGTAAGATACTCAAAATGAGATGAAGGAAAAGTAGAAAATAGTGAATTATGCCTGCAAACACTTTGATGGGTTGAAAATAAGGAAGAATTCCAGAGTTTCACTCTGGAAACTGTTTTGAGGTATGGAGCTATGAAAAGTAGTGCTGATTCCTGAGGAGGGGAATAACGATTGAATGGGAACAGGTGACTTCTGAGAGTGGGCTTAGTTTATGGTGAAACCACCCGCTTGCATTACAGATAACCAAGAGTAGGTGGGAACTCATTGGCTGGGTAGAGACATTCTTGCTGGGCAAAGATTAGATTATCAGGGAAAAAAAAAAAAAAAGATCCAGTGGTCAGGAAAAGATTAATGGGGTCTTTGAAAGCATTTTGGATCTAAGAAGTTCAGGATAAGGCAGTGTGGGGAAACGGGAGTGGGAGGTGAGGAACAAAGGCTGAGGGAGAGCACGCAGTGTTGAGGCTGCTGCACTTGTGGAGTGAGGAATTGTGGACAGCAGAGAATTCACCCAAAGACAGAACTGTGGAGCAATGAGCTCTGGAAGAAGTAACCAGTGATGAAGTCTGCAGGGGGAGTGAAACAGGAGAGAGAAGTGGCAAATGAATAGAAAGTGCAAGAAGCAAGCAGAAGGATGGGAGATCTGAGTGGCTGCAAATGGGCAGCGAGTACAAGAAGGACTCACAATGAGTGTGCTGGAATCTGAATGTCCAAAGGGGAGTTTCAATGGTTGGGGTGGCACTCAGGAGAAACTGAGAAAACCCACAGCTGAGCTGAGGAGGAGATGGAGGAGAGGCTGCTCTTTCCAGCAGCTGTGGCATGTCGGTAAGCTTGTAGTGACTTGTTGGTAAAATATGAAGTTCTTGCACTCAGTGCCTGCATGTAGCAATCCTGAGTGCCACTCCCCATACGAAGAGAAATTTAGACAGTGCTCAAGATCCCGGGGGAAATTGCTTCTGGGGTTTTTTATGTCTATCTCCAGGGATAACAGGGAATGTAATTAGACTTCAAAGCCCTCTCTTGCACAGAAAATAATTATATGTGGTGGCTTGAAAATAGGGCAGAACCCCATCCATGCAGAACTGAGAAGAATAGGCTGAGAAGATCAGAAAGATGCAAGTGCCCACAGTTACTGCACCAGAGACTAAAGGGAAAACTGCAAGGACCTCACAGCACACAGAGCGCACTGATCACATAGTGAAGCAACACAGAGATGATACTGAAAGGAGGCTGAACAAGAAGGAGTTAACCAGTGTTTCAGCATTTCAGCCAAGTGCAGTGCTGCTATGAACCGCTGATTTGACAACTTTTGATATGGAGGATTATTTTTTTTGCTGTCCCTCTTCTCAGTAGCAGAGCTGTCCTGTGGTGCCCGGTGCCTATTCCCAGTCTGTCTCTTCACTCGGTACGGGAGTGCTCACTGTGCAGTGGGTGCCTGCCCGCACTCACACGGATCCGTCCCGCCAGACCCACTGGCCAGCCCTCCTTGGGTTACAGTTTCTGCCTCCCGATGGGATGGATTTCAGCTCACCAGCCCAGCCTAACGCACTCTGCCATTCCCAGGGTGTGTTAAGTTTCTTTCGCAGGCTTTCAGTATAAGATACTTAAAAGTAGTACTTGCCGCCCTCAGACTAACTCAGTGCGTTCCTTGTGTCGATGAATTTGAGATTGCTATTCCTCTGCCTCGCTTCATCGGTCATACCTGGCTCAGTTTACATCAGAGGCAGAGTTTCCTCCAGGCCCTGTCGTTTGAGCCATCCCTACGCACGGGTGTGGAGGGCAAAGCGGGCGGGACAGGGGAAGAAGCCGTGCTGCCCTCCCAGACCAACGGGAGCGGGCTCAGGCGCCGTGCCTCGCTGCCTGGCCAGAGCTGCCGGCCGCTGTCCCGCGGGGCAGCTGCGGGAGCCCGGCAGGAGCCCCAGGGCAGCCCAGAGGGAGCCCCGGAGCAGCCCCGGAGAAGCGAAGCCGTCTGGTGCCACCTCCCGGCTACGCCGCCCGCCAGCGGCCCTGCCGCGCTCGGAGCTCCTCCGCCGACTGGAAACTGATCTCGGTGTCATTTCTAGGCAGAAACTAAGTAATTAAGTAATATTAGCGCTTCAGTAGTATCGCTTCTGCTCCTTCCCCCTTATAGTTCTGAGCTGTGCCTTTTTTATGCACGGGACTAAAGAAACATCATAAAAACCCGTAGTAAAAACTCTTATTTTCATAACGCACAGAGTGGCTGAGGCTGCATTACTGGGCAATTACTTAGCACATTGCCAATACACATGGGTTAAGTGGAAAGAAAGAACTTTTCATACAGATGAAAATAGAGGTGAGCTGTTAATGGCTGAAGAATCACCCATACTATCTGCAGTTGATATAAATGTGGATTTTTATTTTTAAATAAAGCTTTTCATTAAATCTTCTTTCCGGATAGTGATTAGACTGTGTGGCAAGATGCGTGTATTGTGTAATTCTGTAGATGTGTATTTTGTACCAGCTGATGTAAAAATTCATGCTCTTTTCTTTGGCAGACTTGGGGTATAGGCCCAAGTAACCACACACAGAGAGCAGTAGCTTCATTTTAGCTGCAAGTAGCAGTTCCCTCCGATCAGGTTTGTCTTTTCTGTCATTAGAGACATCACTAAAATGTGTATATAAGAAGCCACAAACATGGCAAGGGGACAATTTTCTGTCTGGGGAGAGATGAAGGTCAGGGGGAGGTGCAGCAGCCAGCCCTGCTGGGGTCCCACCCAAGGCAGTGCGGCAGGCCCTGGTTTGCTCAAAGAGCAATTCAGCCCAGTGAGTCCCTGCTCCAACGACTCTGTAGAGCAATGGGGGGAGCATAGGAAGATGGTACCAAATAAATAAATACGTTCTTTCCCACCACCACATTTGATTGCATATTTTTTTTTCTTTCTTCTCCAGCAAATAAAGCAAAGGGAAAAGACCACACCAGAAGATGAATCACGCTTGTCTTGGCTAACTATTCCTGCTAAGCTTGAACAGGTTCGTAAAACAGACATGTAAAACCCAAGTAGGGTGAAATAATTAAGAGTTGGAATGTGGGGGTTTTGTCCCTGCTGTAATTGTCCCTGGGCCAGATGAGAAACATTAGACATCCAACAGGTGATGTTTTCAGATGAAAGAACTGAACAGTTCCTCCTTTCTCTAAAGGCTACATACTTTTCCTATCTAATCAGTGATACAAAATGGGGAGGTGCTGACACAAGCAGGAATAGCCGATTACCTCATCAGTATGGCAGCAGCTTTCTCTTTAAAGTGAGCAATTAATTGTGAGTTTGGGAGGTTCTGTTTTGCTTTTTAGTTCTGTTTTCAGTGCAGGAACCTGCAATCACCTTTAGGACTGTTCTAGTCCTATTTTACATCTATATTGAGGCCAAGCACAATATTATTTGCTACTAACCAGCTCCACTGCTGCCCCTGCAATCAAAACAAATGTAAAGCAAGTAAATCCCAATTGCCAGAATTTTTCTCACTCATGTGGCTTTGATTTAAGAACTTGAGGAAGCTGAATCACCACAGCTAAATGTAACAGTGTGTACACAACCATGAATAGCAGGAGCTTCTTGTGAAAAACTTAAGAACATTTCTTCTGCTCTCAAGCAGACAGATTGGCTATCCCTATGTGGGGAAAAAAAACTCCTGTAATTTCACAGAGGTGACCAACAGAGCTGCAACAGAACTGTTCAACAAAACCTTTAAAGCAAGTGGGAAATCAACACTCTACAATGCAGTGAAAGTTGTTTCTTCTTTCTCTTTCAAAGTACCCTCCCCCAAAAACTGTGTAATGGCTTTTAAGTTTGTTTTGTTGGGTTTTTTAAACGTGTATTATATGGTGAATTTGCGTCATGCTTTGTTGTGACAGTGCTCTGGATTGTACCTGCCAATTAAATTTCATCTATAAAACATTATTAATCCCTCAGTTGCACGATTAAAGTGCTGTCATTACTTACTGGCCACACTGTACCTGTCAAATTAGAGAAACTAAAGCTACTACTAAGAGGTGAAAAGTGACTTCTAAGTGTAACTAAAAATGAGGCTGCAGCAAGCCAAAACTCATACTGTTGGCTGCACTGGACATTCCCCTGTTCAAGAGTTTGGATGAGGCAGGATCTTGAAAACTTGACTTGGGGCCAATTTTGTTCTGATGCCACCATGCAAACCATTAATTTTCTGACATGGTCTTGCCTTTCCCAGTCTGACATCATGGCATACTTCTTCCTCACCCCCTGCTCTTTTTTGGTGTAGATTTCCTGTCTACCATCATATTTTGGCATTATGCTATCACTCTTGACTGTAAACTTCATGGTTATGCCAACTAGCAGGGTTAGGAACCTTCTCAGATGGAATTCATTTGTGTCTGATAGAGGTGAAATAATTAAAATTTCTCCCTCAGCACTCGTCTCCTAAGGCAGGTATCTTCAGAAACCCAAAAGCATGCCTTTTTCCTTGTCTAAAACATATGTAACTGCTCTTCCTAAAATAGAAATGAGAGGGCCCTTGTATGGCAACCCATTTGGTCTTATAGCAGCAGATGAACCGTGGCCAGGAGTACTGGACAGGTAATATTAATACCAGTTTTATGTTCATGTGAGCACAACCCAAGTTTAGCTAGGTATTTCTAAATCAGATTCACATTTTGTACTAGGTGTTGAGTAAACAAAGCCACTGACCTGCATAACTTTGCTTTTGGGGATCTGGCAAGGAAACAGCAGTAAAGCAGTATATAGTAGGAGTTAGGAAGGCTCAGAGGAAATTGTTTGTAAGGGAGACTAGGTGGGCAAAACATGAAATTCCATCTCCTGAGTTTTTTCTTCTATGTATTGGAGCCATAAAGGTCAGGCAGTCCTTATGCAGTCGTGCTTCCTGCACTCTCCTCCCATTTGAGTGTCCTGCATTCATTCCTCCTCCCCAGGATATGGCTCCCTCCATGGCTGGAGCTGGTTTTGGGCAGGCTCTTTCCCTCTTCACTCTCCACACCAACTACTTCTATGTTTCTGTATTTGATGTTAATTCTGGATACAGAGATCCCTTTCCACACTGTGACAAGTCCCCTGAAAATCTAAGTAGCTGGTTTGAATTACCATTTAAGGCATTAGTCATTTAAGGAAGCTTGTCAGAGCCACCACCCAGCAGTAACACACTTCTTACATGCAAACACTCTCCTAAATAATACAACAGTCTTCCACGACCCATTTTTCTCCTCCCTGTTGTAGCTGGATTTTCTGGGGATGTAATGGATCTTCAACACAATCAGGAACAATAAGACAATGACACAAGTTTGCAATTGCTTTGTGAGATTAGGTTAATATCACGTAAAAAATGGTTTTCAGATTCTGCACACAGACAGGTTTATGTAAAATATATAAACATTTGTCCAAATTGTAACAGATTGCATAAATATGGCATTTTTACTGTTGCATTTACAGATGTGCATGTACAATGATGTGCAAATAATCACAATCTGATTACAATCTTTGAAAGGTACTTGAACCTTGCATCCAAGTAACGCAATGAATGAAAAATGCCCACCAAAGAATTTAAATAACAAACTTATAACATGGTTTAAATTCATAACAAATTTCAATGTCTTACCAGTAAAACTTTCACACATTTAAAATATTTTGTATTCATTTTATTTGAATATGTCAAAATACACTTTTTTTTCCAAAATAGTGGGTTTTGCAACTAGTTTCATGCAGATAAAAGGTCTGCTCATTACTACCAATAAAATCAATATAGCACAGTAGCCATTCATTTTTTAGATATAAAGAATAAATAACCTAAATATAAAACACTAAAATATTAGAAACACGTATTTAATCGTTCACAGGCACCCAAATCTTACCAAATATAATCCAGAATATGCCTAACGGTCTTGTAACAGAACTCAATATGTTGCAGCCATTCAATTCTTTATCTTATAAGACAATGGAAGTCCCTATGGTTCAGACCCACCTCTCATACAGATCGATTACAATAAGATATCTCAAACTATCCGTGTACCTTTAAAATCAAAAATCCTGAGCTTGGTAGTAAGAGCATAACCTTACATCTTCAAAAAACCAATCAAGAGAGAGAGGACATCGTCTTCCTTACCAAAACATATCCCACCCCTGTAAAGCTAACCCTCCCTCCCCCCCAAATAGGCAGTAGAACACGACCTTTTTAAATGATGGGGTACAAATTCACATTTAATACAGTATACAATATAATCAATAATACAATAGCTACTACAAGCTTTACAATGTACAATTTGTTTTAATGGCTGATCTGTTCAGTGGTTTTAGGCAATAAACTATGTGCCAATAGGATGTCATATTTTGAATGGTTTAGTGAAAATATAAAAGCTGTTCCTAACAAAAACAATCTTCACTTAAGTACTTTTTTTTGTTTTTAAAGGCCACTGAAATGTATAAAATGGTCTGACACGGTGTTATCAAATTGGATGCCTTCTCACATGGCAACAACAGTGCATATAAACATTATTGTGAGTGTAATGGGTTATGCTTTTCAAATGATTTAGTACATTACTTTGGCTAGCACAACAGTTTTGGACAGCACTCAGATAAATACAGGTATGTGAAATGTAGTGAAGCAGTTATATTTATGCATTTTTTTATTATGGTGAACACTATCAAATGAAAAAAAAATGGGACAAAAAAGATAATAAAGTTTTTATATAGTTTAGACCTTTTGTAAAGATAGGGCTTCATACAATGTACAATGTCTAAATTCTTTATACCATAAAAATTAACGAACTTTGTTAAACACACTATTCTGGATAGCCTAATTTGCATTAACAGATATTTGCAATAGGGAAATATATTCAAGCATGCCACGTGGTGGTCTGAAAAATCAAACCAGTACACATTTATATATACAGCATCACTCAGTACCTGCTCAAATGAATGTGACGATTACAGGATCTAACATCTTTCACTACAAACTCCTTTTTTTTCTATTTTTTTTTAAAGTGACCAATAAAGGCAGAAAACAGGACTCATAAAATATTTCTAGTTTCAACTGACTTTTAAAGCATTTTGTATAGGAAATAAATGCATATTGCACAAACAGTGAAAGCAAATGTTCCACCAAACATCTCTGTTCCAGGTGGTTGGACAATACAACTCTAGTTAGCTACACAAATTATGTAATTTAAAAGGATCTCTGTGTGGTCTCTGCAAATGGTAAAGCTGTGAAAACACTGTACAAGAAAAACAGGTACACAAAAAATTAGAAGGGAAAAAAATTTCCAAACTTAAATCTTAAAGAAAAACTGAGTATAGGAAAAAAAATGGGAATTGTGGCACAACAAAAACATTATTGAGTAACTGTCATCTGTGAGAGCTGAAAGCTTTTTTGATGTAAAAGTGTTTATGTACAACTAAGGCTTACTGGTTAAATATCTGAGGCGTATCTGGCCTTGAATACTTTCCTTATTATGCTGTGGATGTAAACAGGATTTCTCAGTCATTTTATCTTCTCAGCTGCAGTTTAACAGAAACAATGATCTTGATACAAAAAAACACACAGGTAAGAGGGTGTTTGGCAGGATATCTGAAAATGACCGTCTCCGAAGGATCTTCCGACACTTCCAGTGACCGCCATACCATGGTCCACTGGAGTTACTCATGATGTGCAATACCATTACTTGCTGCTGTAGTAAACCCTTTATTTGGAAAGTTTGCTTATAACTCTGATCAAGGCCCCATTTTCATCTTTTAGCCTCTGGTTGTCTGCCTTCAGGTCTGGTAGCATCTATGAAAAATGAAACATGGTGGTTATTTTCCGTTACACCCCAAATAAAAGCAGCAAGACTAGACAAGGAATGTGAGTAAAAATCTTTATTCAGCGTAAGTATCTTGGCAGCTCTCACACTTCATATCAGCAGTTCAGAAAAATCTTTTTTTAGCATGATACATTTAAGGGTTAGAGATTAGAAGTTTTCATTTGCTTGGGCTAGATGCACTAAAACTCAGTGGTGCAGATGACCAGCCTCTGACAAAAGCATTTATAGTAGCATGAGGAAAGTAATGAAATACTTCAAATTCCAGGGGGGAGGAAGGGGGGCAGGGGAAATTAACTACCAACAATTTAAAGAGGCTTGTCTATACTGCACTTGCAGAGTTTCAAAAAAACATGCTGTGGCTAAGCATCTCTACCACTGTGCCCTTAGATGATTTCATCCTGATCAGATACACTGTGATTCATCTTGTTAGCTCAAAGCATTAATCCTCCAACCACTTCCAAAGTCATGTTGAAGCACACATCCTGTAATTTGAGATCATGTCCCTGAATAGCATAGTTCACACAAGATCAGATCACTGAAAGAGATCACAGCAACACCAGGCTACACACTCAGGCAGACAGGTTAGGGAACAGCAAGTTATGGCTGCCAAAGGAGATGGGTGACACACAAGCACAAAAGCTGCAAGGCAGAAGCCAAATGAGGTGAGAGTTGGACTGGATCAAATAGGAAAGAAGGACAAGTCAGGGCACAGAGGTTGGTACTGGGAGAATTCAGCTTGCCAGAGAAACCAGAAATTATCTCAGCAGCTCTCTGTATCTACATTCACAGACTGATAACAAACCACCTATCACACTCATGGCTAGATTACACCTATGGATTCTAGCAGGGGTTTTACACAGGAGTAAACAGCCTATTCCTGCACAGTGGTTACTCAGCAATCTCAAGTGCAAGTGTGTGTAGGAAATCTAAGTTCAGCTACCAACCTATGTAACACACCTGTTACCCTATTCTTCATTATTTTCTTGGCACTAATTTATTTTCATTTTATTCAAGCAAAATCATACTTTCAATCCCATTCAGAACATTATAATGGAATCAAAAGAACTGAGAAGTTTAAACATGTAGGGTTAATTAACTGTGCACTAGAGGCTTCATTTCTACATCTCTTGTCCACACTCACTTCACTGAACTGCAGACCCTTTACAGACAGTAAAACGCGATGGTGATCTGAAAATGACTAAGGTTGTAGATGTTTAGTTTATTTCCCTAAAAATACCAAAGTATGTGAAAGGAAGTTGACAGGAGGTAATAAGAAGGAAAAAAGGTGGTTTCTACAATTAGAGTAGGCAAAAATCATACTGCTGTCCTTGATTCCAATTCTGTTTTATGGTGGAGCCTAGGGGAAGCTCACCTAAGTTGAGCTCTTTAGAGTCACAGGGAACCTTCCATTACAGTCAAGCAAGAGCTGTACTCAGAACAAAAAGAGCTACAAAATGCTAATTACTTTCAAAACCCATGTCAATATGTTTGAAATTGGGCAACATGAGTGAT
Source organism: Certhia americana (assembly GCA_018697195.1). Taxonomy (NCBI): domain Eukaryota; kingdom Metazoa; phylum Chordata; class Aves; order Passeriformes; family Certhiidae; genus Certhia; species Certhia americana. The sequence goes on from CM031879.1 coordinate 37,019,489, forward strand.
CTTTTTGCAATTTTCAAGCATTATTGTTTAAATCTAAGCTGTAAAAAAATAACTACTGTTGTCCAAGATAGGGGTCATATCCAGATAATATGAATGCGTCTGCAAATAATGGAATGGCCATTTGTTCAGACAAACCAACCCTTTTCTTCCTCCTTTCCATTTGGCTACAGATTTCATACCAAAGGTATTGGGTAAAACCACAACAGCCCTCATCTCACCATGCACAGGGAATTAAGGGAGTCTGGTTTTGTACTGGTTAAAAGGTATCTTGAGAAGTAGTGTTGTGTGTGCATTCCAATGAAACCTCAAAGTAAATCCAGGAATGTCACAGTCCTCTTTCAACTGACTGAGCAGGGAGGGAGCTGCAGCCCATAATGCCTAATTACATAGAGACAGACCCACAGAGAGGTATATTTTCTGGTGAACTACTTGAACAAAATCCACTTCAAAATTAGAGCTTTAACATAATCCAGTACCATTATATATCTGCAAATGTCTGTTGGTAGATTTTAATCCTGATACAATTAATAGGTAGGATAGGTCTTAAGGAAATATTTTTCTCTTTTGTTGTGAGTCTGCTAGAGAATAGGGGAAGACTGGAAGGAGACAAAAGGGGTATATGACAAGATAAAATGGCATCAAGTTGCATTAGGAGAGGTTTATATTGCATAGTAGGTAAAATTTCTTCATCAAGATAGTTGTCAAGCAAGAGAACCCAGGGAAGTGGTGGAGTCACTATTCCTGAAAGTATTTAAAAGATGTGTAGATGCAGCATACAGGGTATGGTATATATGGTATAGGGGGTGGTTGTGCTGGAGTATTGGTTGGACTTGATGGTCTTGGAGGTCTTTTCCAATCTAAATAATTCTACGATTCTGTGAATAACAGGAGATTCATCAGGAAGGATAAGCACAAGTAACCTAAAATACTTACACTTCTCATTTATATTAATCCCCACAATCTTAAACACTCTCTTGGAGCAGCGCTTTTCTATGGGTACTCAAACTTCTTGGGAGGTGACAACATATACCTTTAGTATCAAGAGGGAGGAAAAAATGCCTTTGCAGTAAATTAAGTAAATTTACAGTAACATACTGCACTTTTTGAATTCCAATTTACTTCTCAGCAAAATAGTAAAGTATCTTCCTGTGATGAGATTCTAGTGAAAGATTAAAAAGTCACTGTCTTTCTGTGTCACGATTAGGCTAACAACTTTGCAGTGTTATCATTCAGTAAATAATGATTCAATAATTATCTGACATATATGGAGTCATCTCAGATCTGTACAGTAATAATCCTGTCTGTGTTTGCTGGAGGATTTGCCAGTTTGTACATACAAAACAACTTGATTAATAAAGATTACAAAAAGCTCATGAACTGTTGAAGTACCTGTTCAGATTGCTGAGGCACACTGCTATTGTTAACCTGCCATCACACTGTCAAGGTTCCCTGCTGTGTTTCCACTGCTTCTCTTTTGCTGGGCAGGCTACTCAAGCTCCACAACGACCTGCCATTGAAAATGCCTGCTATGGAGAGGAATACTGAATGGTTTTCTGCGGTTAACACCCCAAATGGCTTACCATGGTTAAAGGAATGCCAGTGCTAGCAAAAAAAAAAAGACAGTACGGATGTGTAGCTGTGGACAGCAGTCATTAGATTAGCTCAGCTGTGTTGAAAAACCACATTGTTTGCTGAGACTGATGTAAGATGGACCGCCCTAAAGGGACAGCTCTCCCTCCTCATGTAGCAGTGTGCTACTGCTGCTTTCTGCACAGTTAATTTAGTGATCCAACAATACTGGGGTGAGATGGATCAAGTACTATTATGAATTAAGGGATTTGTTTTCAGCCAGGTCAGTGAGCTGACTTCACTTGCTCAGTAAGGGTTAACACAAGGGAGCATTAAGGAATGCAGGGCCTAGATCAGGAACACCACATCCTAATGTTAGTCCAATTCCAGAAAGACACTAAGCAAAAAAGGATAAACTTCTTCATTTCAGGCCTCTTAGTGGGGAAAACCTGAGATCAGATTCTGAGCAGAATGCACATTCATTGCGTTCCTTTCTAAGTGGGAAGGGGGGTACGTGAAAGGAAGCAGTTTAGTAAGAGTCACTGTGCAGAAAGCTGGTTTTGTTTTTTCAGCTACACATTTTAAAAGCTCACTTGTAACCTCCAGCCTAGACACTTGTTATTTTTCAGAGGATGAAAAGCTTATAGATTTGGTGTAGAAAGAAACTACATTTTGATCCTCATGAAGTTTTGAACCTTCCATGGGTTTCACTTTCTGAAACAGTCCTGCAATAACACTAAGAACAGCAGACTAGCATTGTTTTCCAAGATGAAACTCAAAGCAGTTCATGCTTTTATCAGAAGGGGTCTGAACCAATGACACATTAGGAGGAGTTTGGTTTGTGTCTGTGATTTTACACTCCATGCATTGTAGGACTCTCATCCACACTGGGATGCCTAAATATATATATAGCAATATAAATCAATAATCTTAACTCTGCACTAGAACAGGATGTTCTAAGTTGTCTAGGTAAAAATAAGGACTGGCAAGACCCAAATGGGAAGTTAATGCATGAAAACAGTTATCAACTTAAAATCCAATACATTTCTGAAAAAACAGTACTTTGGTCTCTCCTCTGAAATACTGAAACTCACAAATGTAAGAAAAATGGTTGCTAATGCAACTGTTCAGGAATGCACAGTACTGAAACCAGTTCTCAAACACTCTTTTGCTAAGACTAAACTTTTATCAACTCTATGCACTTAAACCAAACTGCAGTAAGAAAGCTCGAATCTTAATTTCAATTTGTTAGAAAACTAGAGGCAAATCTATTTGAGCACTTGCACAAACATCAAAACAAGAGACTGACTTTAGTGTATCCTCATGCAAACCCAAATCCTTTTAGTTGTTCCCAAGATTTTAACATGTCAAAGGTCTCCTGAATTCTTTCCAATTTATCTTCAAGGACCAGCTTCAGTGCTAGCAGGGACAATACCACACCATACCAGCACATCTGCAACACCTCTAGCTTGTACACTGGGCACCATGCTTTTGCTTTAGTCACACCTCCAGAACCGAGCAGCACTGAGTGAGTTTCTGACACGCAAGTGTTAATAGCAAAATTTTGCCCAAGCACAAACTGAATGTCAACACCTGCCTGGCTAAACAAAGAAGAAGGAAGAAATTACAAGTCCACAGAGTGCAGTTGCCTACAGGACCCTGACAACTTGGCAAGCACTCGGGTCAAGGCCCTATTCTCAGTCACCAGTCGCTCATTTATGTGTTTCAAAGATTGAATCTGCTTTATTTGTTGCAGGTTCTGCAGGAATCAAAGAAATACGAGTGAAAATGAGAAAAAAACCCACAAGTATCTTAGATGAGCAGAAGTGAAAGAAAACTTAGAAGAGACAGTCCTGTTTACAGTAAATAAGCCGCTGTGAAAGGAAAGTATCAAACAAGTGGCACATTCTTGAAAAGCAATCTAAGTACCAGTAGTGATTAGTCACAGCTTTCCAAAACAGTTCAGGATGCATTAACAATGAGAGCTATTCCTGGAATTCTTCACTTAACATCCTAATTGCACAAACTGAATCTCCTATTCAAAACCCTGTACATAATGACACATTTAACATATACTTTTTAACAACTGTGCAACAAACTATGGCAAGAATATTTTATCTTAAATTCAAAACTTTCACTTATTGCTTATTGAAAGCAAACTTTTGGAAAAAGCAATATACTTGTATTCTCTATTTTTATCTGAAGCCCAGCTTTCCTTAGAAGCTCACATCCTGTCTTCTACTCAGGCAGACAATTATTTTCCTCTACTACAGTTTTTTTTTTTTTCTGTATTTCACTTCTGAAAACACCTCAAGGAATCACAGACCTTACAGCAAACTATCCTGGTCCTCCCTTACAGCAAAGTATCTTGGTCTGAATCCAAGGGAGACAGAGGCATCACAGCTGCTCTTCTGCCTGTCAGCTTCAATTACTTCAACAGAACTTGGTGCACATATTTTAATGAAAAGAATTTGGAAGTTAATGCCATTTCCAAGCACCAGAGGGAGCTCAAAAATGAGCTTAAAAGGAAACTTATTAATCAGTGACAAATATCAAATATCAAAATAATGGTACTTTCATATTCCACTTAAATTCTATGAGTTTCGTGGGTCATGTCCAATGTTTATATGAAAGAACATAATAGAAAATAAATCCACCCAAATTCTCACCCTTCTTGATCATATCAGAGGGTTTAATATTGCTAAAGACTGGTTAAAAAAACCAAAACAAAAATCTAATTTATTTTACAATAATATTGCTTCTGAGATTCACTTTATACATAGTTGAAAAAAGCAGAAATCAGTATGGTAAGTGTTACTTCTTTTTCAACGAGAAAAGTATACCTACTGCATTTTGTTAACTAAAACCTGATTCACACTATACACAGTATTTCTTTTGATACTGTAACATGCCATCTAACTAATAAAGAATGTGAGAGAAAGACTGAAACAATCTTAATTAATTGTTTAAATATCTATACAATTATAAGCTACCACTATTTAATAATACTAGATTTTAATAATAGTAATTAGTAAGTAAAACTTACAAGTACCACATCAAAATTGTAGATTGCAATTCCATCTTGATTAGCTCAAGGTATGTTTCATTCAAACCACCTCTGAATGTTTCTAGTTAGCTGTGTTATAGAATCCTAGAACTCAGCACCTTCTTTGCAATTGGACACGTACAGCTGTTTATGCCAGCACTGCAGCTTCGCTGCACGCTGTGTGACAGGAGTGACTCTGACATGCAGCTGTAACTTTGTTATTTTCTAGTGAAATTAGAGAGACCAGTAATACTGCCAGACTACATGTCTCACTGACACAATAATACACTTAGTTATTAATAGTGTACTAATTCACTTACTTTCAGTTCCTCTTCCATTTCAGATATCCTTCTTTCTAGTGCTCTTCTTTCCTAAATCAGAAGATGTGTGTTAATGCTGAACAATACAATGTTTTAAAAATTACAGCTTGCAAATACTGTGGTAACAGTGAAATACTTCAAGTTTCAAAGATCATACAACCAAAAGCATAGTGTGGACAGAAAACTTGTGATGGCAGTGATATACAGAAATTGGGTCAATATGGAATTTTAATATCCAAAGAGGAAGAGATACAGAAATTGATATCAAGCCCTACAAAACATACCATGTCCTTTTCACTAATTTAGAAAGGTTTTAAATACAACTTGTTTGGATTTATTTTTCATGAGCTAGGCTTTTGTAAGACCTTAATATCCAAGAAATGATCAGAAACAAACAAAAGCACAAAAGCATAAGCTTTCACAGAAAAACAAAGGTAGCTGAAACATCTGTCTCAGCTCAGTGGGATCTGCCCACACTCCAAACTCCAACCTAGTGTTGATACAACTGACATTACAGGACAGCTCAGTACCAAAGAAATCTAGTTACACGAGATCAGCTGTTTCTTGAGAAAATGTTTCCTGAATATTTTCTGCATTTCTTTTACAGTTTAATTTTCCTTTTATTTCCCTTTTTACCTGAGAAGCAGGAGAAATTATCCTTTGTATATGACCTTCATTGCACTGATTATAACCAAGCCAGCTTACAGAAAGTTAGCTTAGGGTTTTCTATACTACACTGCAGTCTGCAGTGCAGATATGTTTTTATTTTGTTTAAACCTGTTTTTCAACACATCTGACAGATGAGCAGCTAATGCAATAGACTTTGGGGTTCATAGCTTGATTGCTTGCTTTCCTGTGTCAGACGATGCAGTGTATCTCATTTAAAAGCAGCTGCAGTTATCAGTACTCTACATTCAGATTTTTTTCCAGAGGGTGAGAGGCAAAAGCAACAGATTATTGCGAAGTGGACATATGCATCTGCATACAACAGTGTTATGCAAACAGCAAGCAGCATTGACTGAGGTGTGTAAAACTTTGGTTAGATCATACCGCCCAGTAGATACTGACTCTTGCCGGACACCTTTCAGATATAAACCATTTGAATTTAGTTTAATCACAGTGCAGTTATACCCCAACATTTTTCCAATACAGCAAACAATTTTAATTTTTATCAAAGTAATAAATATATTACTGCAGTTGTTATTACTTAATATACTTAAGTCCTTTGAATTAAGACTTCTTTTACAATGACAATAATGAGCATAAGTACCAGCAAGTTAACGGATGTAAGTAACTAACAAAAATTCCACATTGTCTTAAAATACTTAGAATTTTATCTGTTACTTACTAGTTTTACAGATAACATATACTATGTGTCTTATATTAAGCAATATTCAACATTGTTTTCAATTATCAAGAGATGAATGATCAAATAAATCTCAAAATTTCAGGTGCTCAAAACTTCATAATCCCTTTGAAGCATTTGACTAACTAGCATGCTGAGCTTGTCTAATAGCAATAAAAAACCACTTCAGTAAAATCTTTAATTTTTTAATTACTCTTGTAGGAACTGGGTTGAGAGATGCCAATGAAATAACATTGAGAAGATTTACCAGTATTATTTGACTATTTCCTGGACTTAAAGAAAGTATTTAAAATCTATGAGGTCTAAAACTGTATGATATACTTCCTCAACTTTGTGAGGCACGCCAACGAACATTTGTAACTCACAAAAAAAGAAATAAGTACATGCTAATCTCTCATCTTATAAAATACAATAGCTCATTTGTATTTATCAAAGCAACTAGGAGCCACAGGATTGTTCAGTGAAACTGAGGTACACAGATATACACATATAAAAAACTGACTCCCCCAGAGCTTTATAATTTTTAAGATGTAAAACCAGATGTATAGGCCTACATATATTTGCATATTCAATAATACAAAGAAATACACCCCTCCACAATTCAAATTCCCAGCTGAAGAATTCCAAATTTGGGGAAAAAAATTGTTTAAAGGTACCTACAGTTTTTTTAATTCTAATTTTTGAAACGTAAAATACTGGAAAATCAATACAAAAAACTAATGAGTATGAAATTCACTGGGAATAAATAAATGTTTACCATATCACTTCTTAATGCCAAAGTTTAATTTTTCATTCCAGTTTGTCTCTAATATGTCACTCCAGAATCACAGGAGAAGAACATGTGGTGTTCAAAGTCATGAAGAAAGCCAAGACCACCACAAAATCAATGTAGTTTGTTTTACACTGCTGTGAAACCAAACTTTTACAGGGTTGGATTCTAAGTTAGCCTGAAATTACAGCCTAAAATTATAATGTGTCCAATTATGTGTTCTGAAATAATTTCTGCCGTCTATCTCACATATGAATTTACTGCATGACTTCTTTCCCATTCAGTTTAGGGTAATTTCTAACTCTGATGCCCCTCCTTCTGCACCAATTACTCATTCTTCCACTTTCTCTCCCTACCCCATTATCATATTCCTCTGGAAAAAGTTACAGTGCAAGGAAAGAAGCAGATAAAGATAATTTTTTTATCATTAGCAGGTTTAAAATCTTATGTCTGTGAGGTAGAAACAGTTATCTCATTACCAACAATAACTGGTGCTTCTGGAAAGCTCTGAGGAAATTAACTTCCCTGCATCTTAGAAATGTGTTAAAAGATGAGACACAAAGAATCTGCTTAACCCTCTGGAATGCCAACATTGTTTTGGATGAGATGGTACAAGTGGCATATCCCTGGAGGGCAGGAGAGTTTAGAAACTAGTTTATCATGAACAAACAGGCAAACCAAAGGCAATTATTAAGAGTAATTCCCATCTCACATTCATTTCTACTTTGAAACCTAAAATTCCCAAATCCTCTAAAAAATGTAAGTTATAAGAAAGGCTTCTGTTCCTACTAAAACATATCCAAACCAGGGGTTGCAAAACAAACTAAACCAAAGCTTGAATTGGAGTATTTAGAAGTTCTTTGGTAGAAACTCACCCTTTTCTCCATTTCCAAGAGTGATCTATCAGCAAATCTTTCTTGTCTCTGAAACACAAAATTGATGAAGGCATCAACATGTGCTTTGAAACAACAGAACTGAGGAAAAATGCCCCAATTAGACATCTCAATATTCTGTCTGAAGTATGTAATTAAAAACATTTTAAAGTGTGTTCAGGGAAGTAACACTGAAATAAAGAGTAAGCTGAATTTATCACGCAATTCTGTGACCATCCCTGTTATTTAACCACTACACAACCTCTGGCTAACAGGAGTAACACTGTATTTCTATCTGAAAGCATTACAAAACAGGCATCTTTTAAATGTTTTTCACTAACATTTGCAGGGTACACATAGAAGACAAGTACAGGTAAATTGTGGTAAACGTGATCCAACAATATAAAACATTCTACAGCAAGAGTAGACAAATTTAGATGAATCAAACCCCAGTGTGTGCCCTGTATAACTGTATGCAGCACTATTATCTGACAGCAGTTACTGGTAACAGGAATGCATTATTTACTCTTCATTTCCAAGATAAAGTTATCTAACCAGCCAGGAAGAACTGGCAGGTTATGCCAATTTGCCAGTAGGTTTATGAATCAATCACTCTCGATTGTCAGTTTGAATATAAGCTTGACAGTGTAGAAAGTGTTTACTCCTACCCTACAAAAAGAGTTGCATGCAGATACATGCTGGCAAGAGCCACTACCACTTAAGTAGGCAGGAAGCAGTCTCGCACATTCTGTTCACAGCTGAAGACCAGAATCTTGCACTCTTTGCTCTTGAAAAAGAGAGAAATACTCTTCTCCATTCTCATCCTTGGATAAAATACAAAGCTGATGCCTAGTAAAAAGCAGCCCATAGCCTGGGATGCTTCTGGTTTACTATCTACATTGTTGGTTAAGTACACGCTTTTTTGTTTTATACAAACCTGAGTGGTCTTCTCCAACTGTAGTTTAAGATCTGTAAGTTCCATGTTGGTGTCATGCAACTGCGCTTTCAGTTTTTCATTTTCAGCTAGAATCTGTTCATAAAGCTAAGAGAAAATATTTGTTAAAAATATCATATAACAGTGAGATTAGCAAAAAAAATTTCAAAAGTATGACTGAACCACATAAGAGTTAACAAATACATTAACAGTCTAAGAAGTAAAAATATTTAAAATTCACAAGCACAGTAAAGAACTGTTGCTAAGTATTTCTAGAAACAAGCAGCTTTGCATAGGAAGCACATACCTTACCTTACACATAATTAAGCCACCTTTTTTTCTCCAGACTTCACAGATTACCCCACCACAGTAAACTTTTCAACCAACTCCTCCTCTATTTTAAAACAAGATCTAAACATGTTTTTATCTTATATGTATGTAAGCTGGCAAACATATAAAAAAAGGCCTCACGTATGCGTACATCAGTTTTAATGACACTTTTCTTACGATAAGTACTATCATATTACTTTTTAATTTGACTGTATCTTGTTTTCCCTGGATTTCTCCCTTGCCTTGAAAAGTACAAAAGTCAGAATCTGTTTCATCATGTGTATTTTTCCCCACTGTGGTGGATGCTGTGCTTCTCCATACAGCTAAGTTACTTTACGCAGCATTTCTGATGCAATGTGAGACTACTTTCATACTACTTAAGAAAAGCAGAAATGAAGTTCTATTTTTGCACCAAATTTATTGGATTAGATACCTTCTTAAAATCAGGGCTATCATCTTTTTCTAGTCTACTGCAGTATGGTTTTCGATCTTCAAGATAACTCTGTGACCCCGATCGCCCCTGCGCTGAATCATAACGATCACCTGCAGACATGCTGAGTGATCCCGTGTCATATCTGTAAAAGAAAAGTTCTGATTTTTCTTTGCCTTTGCAGCCAAACTGAGACCCCTGACTCTTATCAAACATTTTGCTGAAAACAACCAAATGCAATTATGTATTTTAGTTAGCCTGCCGTCTTCTAATTTGATGCAAATTTTATTTTTACATTCCCCAGAACGTCAAGATTCTATGTGAAAATACTTCCAGATTGCTCAGTCGGCAGAGTAATGCATGCAGAGAAATATTTTAAATGTAATTAGATTATTTAATGCAACCAAATATTTATATGTCTTAAAATACTTTAAAAATAGCTTAGATAGCTTAATTCTTCTTTATTTAAAAAGATTTTTTTAATGTGTTAGTTTAATTGAAGTGTTTTAAAAAACTACATGAATGGCCTAGATGTATTTTAAGTTTCATTACAGAAACCAGGATTTCAAAACTATTTGCTGCAAATTCTAGTATTTCAACAGAACTGGCTGATGAAACAAATCTTTAGAAGTCTGAATCCTATCAACTTGGTAACAACCAGTATTAATAAATTTAAGAGTAATTTCACTGTTCACTCTTCACTAACCATGTGTCAGAGCAGTTTTATTTAACAGATTTTTACCAGTCAGAACATAATAAAATTTGGTAATTAAATCTAAAGGTCAAAAAACCCCCATTTTTTAAAAAACTGTCAATATTTAAGCATTTACTTTTAAACAAATCTTAAGGAAATAAAGAAATATGTTTTTCAGAGGCCGTATTTTTCTATGTTCAAAATTTTCAGTAGAATATTCTAGAAGAGGCAACAAGAACCTCTTGTCTTCTTTGTAAAAGCTGGGCCTACACTGAAAAATCTGTAGGGGCATGGTACTGCATCCACTGTGGTCTATGAAATGCCCATCCTACCTTCAGTAAACTAAAAATACAGAGTTCAACATATTCCCCAGCATGGACTATTCCAACCACACATGGCAGGACTGCAACTTTACAATTATACTTGATGCAAAACTTAAGTATCATCACAGTCTTGTAAAGCTCAGTTCAAGTACTGGACTTAAGCTGAATTTGTACATAACTTAAAATGACAACATGCAGACAGGAAATATAACAAATCTAATTAATTTGTTTAAATTGCACATACCTTGAAAGGCTCTCACTCTGAGGTGGGGAGAGGTAAAAAGAGAGGAAAAGAATGGATTGGTCAATAATTTAATTAAAATACATAATCTGTGAACAAATACAACTAAACAGTTATGTCAAATGCACATGCTATCTACCAGTATGTATTATCTGAACAATTTCAATTTCAAATTGTGTCAAATTTCAATTTTGTTATGTCTGGGAAAAAAAGAAACATGCACTTGACAAAATATGATTTAAAAAGACATTAACGTAACACTAAAAGTCTGGAGTGCCCTAAACAGTGGAGTTATTTCTGCAGTTGGTGCATTCTGGGTTTGCTTCTCTGTTATCAAAGGCATCAGAACAGTGTTCCTCAAATTCACTGTTCCTTCTTTCTCGTCTGTAACATTAGCTATGATGTTTAGAACATAATGACTTCAGCTCAAAACAAAAAATTAAGATACAGGATCAGTATTTCAACATAGCGTGACTGGAAACAAGTTACTACACGAACAAAATAAGGAAGTGCTTATTAGACTTAATTTAAATGACAGCAAATTTTGTCCTTTGGATTCACCTGGAATGAATGAACAAAAGTAATATAAAAAATTTAACTCTCATTAGTCGACAACCGAAACTTAATTAAAAGTGATGACTTAAGAGTGAGGGAGTGTCCTCTAAGCATTACATCAGTCATACAAACCTTTTCCCCCTCTGGGTAGTCAATACAGATTCATAATTTTTTTCTAATTATTATTCCAATCTTGAGTGAAGACATGTCAGTCAAGAAACTCCAGGTTTCTTGACTTGATGTATCATCACCTGGACATCCTCCAGTGTTATTCACCTAAGCAGGGGCTGAAGCCTTCCCCATGGGTGGTTTCCCTGGGGGCTCTGATGTGGCTTGCTTTGTTTCCTTTTATAGAAGGAAACTGTATTTTTTTAATGTAGGTAAAAAGTCACATTCTCCACAATACACTCAATTTGCCCTTTGACAACTTGAATTGCAGTCATTGTGCAGATGATATTAAAGATATATGCTATAGCCTAACCACTCCTAATAAAACATCATTATTTTCTGCCAAGAGCATGAATAATGCTGCAAGTGAAGAGATTTTGTAGAATATGCCAGTCCATAAATTGTAAGCTAACCACAGCTGTAGTAACTATTCATACTACTAGGGTTTTTTTGCAATGCAGCGTACTTGAAAATTGGCTTCACAGAAACAATGTACCAAAGAGATCTTCCAATTTTCCAATTTTTAAGTGGCTATCCTACAAATTCATTCTAAGACTGTTCTTGTAGCAGGAATACCAATTTCCTTGAAGTAACAACATGGCATTTCTTGTGCCAATTCAAGAAATTCTCTGCTTTTAATATTAAAAAGCCTAAACAAAATTAGGGAACAACCTCAAAGCGTCAAAAGTGCTTAGCAAAGTCTCAAATCCCTTTAATAGCTTTCTTTTAAGGACATATGATCATCTAAGGAGTCAAAAGAGTTCTGAAGAACAAGCAAGCACAAACTGAAATCTTACAAGACAGTTCTTTCAAAAAACTTCTGACACAAACAAGATAATTATTTTTCTGATTCCTTAACATTTTCAGGCAAGAAATCATGCTTGTCATTCTCCTCTAATTTTCTCTTGTAGCATGCTCCCAAACCACATCCATAACTTGTCTGGGTGACCTGTTCTGGTGTTTCACTATAGAATCATTTGCATTGGAAAACACTTCCAAGATCACTGAATCCAACCTTTGATTGAACACCACCATGAATACTAAACCATAGCACTAAATGTCATGTCCAGTTCTTTCTTGAATGCTTCTGGTGATGGTGGCTCCACAGCCTCTCTGGGCAGCCTGTTCAGCCTGTTCCTATGCTTATCTACCTTTTTCAGAGAGAAAATTCTTCCTGATGTCTACCCTAAGCCTCCCTGGTTCAGCTTGAGGCCACTTCCTTTAATCCTGTCCCTGCAGCCTGGGAGAAGAGGCTGATCTCCACCTGGCTCCAGCCTCCTTTCAGGCAGCTGGAGAGAGGTCTCTCCTGAGCCTCCTTTGCTCCAGGCTAAACAACCCCAGCTCCTCAGCCACTGCTCACCAGACTTGTGCTCCAGACCCTTGCCCAGCCTTGTTGCCCTTCTCTGGGCGTTCTCCAGCACCTCATTGTCCTTCTTGCAGCCATGGGCCCAGAACTGGACATGAGGTGTGGCCTCCCCAGTGCAAGTCCAAGGGGACAATCCCCGCCCTGCTCCTGCTGGCCACACTATTGCTGATACAGGTTGGGATGCCTTTGGCCTTCTCAGCCACCTGAGCACTGCTGGCTCATGTTCAGCCACTGTCACCAGCATCCCCAGCTCCTTTATCCCTTGGGCAGTTTCCAGCCATTGTCCCCAGCCTGTAGCACTGCATGGGGTTGTTGTAACCCAGGTGTAGGACCCAGCACTCGGCCTTATTGAACCTCATCCAGCTGGCCTTGGCATCCAGCCTGTCCAGATCCCTCTGCAGAGCCTTTCTGACCTCCAGCAGATCAACACTCCTGCTGAACTTGGTGTTATCTGCAAACTGACAGAAGGTGCCCGAGATCCCCTCAGCCCGGTCACAGATGAAAGTATTAAACAGGACTGGCTCCAACAATGAACCCTGGAGAATTCCACTCACGAGCAAGAGCTGCTGGACGGAATTTTATTCACCAACACTCTCTGGGCCTGGACACAGCAAAAAATGCACCTGTTTAAGAACTTTTGGTCAGACAGTTCTATGCTTCTCCACCATTCCAGCCCAACACATTCCACTTTTTAATAATATTTGTAAATTTGGGACTGATTTAGCTGTAATTAGGTGACTGATTTTCACTGTAATGTTGCTAATTCTATCAGAAGCACCACACAGCATGTTCCACCAGAATTAGTCTCTACAGAACAGAATATGAAGTAATTACCTATGTAAGGATAATGGTATGTACTACTGAGAGGAAAGGAAACAGGACTATGCAGTTATGTTAATGTGGCACAGAAATGAAAAATACAGCAAATCAAAATGGCACAGCACAAGTCTCTTAAGTATTTAACAGACGTGTAACGGACACTTTAAAAAAAGAAAGAAAAATCACTTAAGTTTTATTCTTAAGTAATGAACCTGATTCTGAAGTATGCTACTCCAAGGTTTAGGTCAAGATAAATACATTCTTATAGCACAGCTTATGTAACAATTCCCTTTTAACCTCTCTTCACACCACTGTCAAACACCATTCTGTTTTTAAGGACTTTTCTCATTAAATCAAGCCTATTATGCTGTTTTCCACTGACACTTTATCAAGGCTAATAATACTCATTTAGAATATTCAGAAAACCATTTTGTTCACAGAAGAAACTACATACATTGAGCTCCTCAACCTTCTGCGTTTCCTTAAATTAACTTTGCATATTATTTTTTAATTATAATAATGACAGCACTGTGTTTAATTTTTGAAGGTTTTAATTAGTGTGTGTAAGTAATTGAACATAATGAATCTGAAAATAAAAAATGTAGGTGAAATAAAGACTTTGCTGGGCAGAAGTTGAATGCTTGCTCCAGTAACCTGCTGCATCATGTCCCTGATCTATGTGTCAAAAATCTAACCTACATTTTCTGGATGCTAATTCTACATAATCAGAATGGAAGACAAAACAGTAGTTATGGCCACTGGTATCTCTTAAAAGTTAATGAATAAATTATCTTTCTTAAATTACCTGAGTTTCTTTCTTATTTGTTCCTTCTTCTGAATCAGACTGGTGATCCTGTTCATTTTCGTCACTCTGGTGAAAGGTGGGAGAGGAAAAACTCATTAAACTGTTGAAAGCTTAGTAAGATCTTAATGCATTCATATTTGAATATGAAAATGTAAGAGCAGCAGAATACTCCACAGAGAATAAATAGCATATATGAAGAAAATTCTCAAACAGGTACTTGTTTTCACTACCAGGAGAAGATGAAATGATTTTGCAATTGACACATGAAAATCTGGCTTTTACATTACATATGGATCCTGGGACAAAGAAAAAGGGAACACCAACAATTATACTATAATTATAACCTTTCCAACCTGACAGCAGTTCTTTTAAGTTGCTAAGTACACAGCTACTTGCAATGTGTCAAATAAAGAGTCTCATACAGCTTTGGTAGGCGTGCAATAGAAGACATTTGTTCAATAATTTCTTTTCCTCAGAGTATGATTAATTCCTATGAAGTTATGGTTACTACAATGTTCTAGAATTTGTGTTAGCAGTATCAACTGAAAAAATTTAATTTTGATTTTGCTCCTGAAAGCATCAAATCAAAAATAAAGAATATTTAAATTGAAAAGCATGATTTTTTCTAGATTAGTTACATATTGCATTACTCTAAACAATTCACTGTTTTAAGAGTACACTATACACATTTCATTTTGCAACAAGTAGAGTTTACTCACATCCTGAGTCCAAAAAGAAACTCCTGTAGATCGTCGTTTTTCTCTTGGTCTCCGTCTTTCCCTTATAGACTTAGGCTGTGACTTATCTTCTTCCTTTTCTTCTTCTTTTTTGCCCCCTTCTGTTAATAACAACTTTTTCATTCACTGAATTATGACACAATCTAATTTTCTGAAACACTTCTTCTCAGTCATTAAAATGCTAAAAATCAATTCTTTTTACCTAAAATAAATTCACTGAAGAGCTTCTTACCACATACAGGGTTTGCTGTAATATACACTCCCCAGAACACATAGCTCTAAAGTACTGTAAATACTAATGTCACCTCAGTCACCTAAACAAAATGTCTTAATGTAACAGTAACAGACTACAACTTGGACCTAAAATTTTTTCAAAATGGTCATGTAATAATAGAAACATCTGCGTCAGCAGATGTATAAAAGTACAAAAAAGAGAAGGTAATCCTTTACCATTCTTCATCAAACAAGCTTTTTTTTTGCATACATCAAGGATGCAGCATTTATAAAACCCCAACTTTTACAAGTCCTCCTTAGAGTTCTCCTTTTCATCACAGTCCCCACTTTTGCTCTAAGGAAGAATAAATTGGGACTTCCTAGATGAGATTATTACTGTATTACAGGTGTCCTTTTTCTTTAAAACAAATGCAACTGCACTTCAAAATATATGTAACAACTCAGGATTGTGTTTGCTCCCCAATTTGTTTACAAGTAATTTGTGCAAAAAAATTATTAAACAAACCTGCCCAAACTGAAGTACTTTACTTATTATCATGCAGTCTGTTCAGCCTGATGTTCTTTTATTAAATAAAGAAACTGCAGATTTGAATTCAGATAGAAGAATCACTAATCTTTAACAACTACCATCACAAGTCTTCAGAGGTAAATAAACACTATAGAGTGAAGCAAGAATTAAAACAGGAAAGAAGATAAACATATTTGTGGTGAACATACACCTTTCCTAATTCAATAAACTAGGATTTTACCTCTGGGATTTCAGATGGTAGTGTATTTCTCCTCCAAAAGTCATAACTTGAAAAAACATAGAACCTGAGGTAGCTAATATTTACCAATGAAAATCTTTTCCATAGAACAATCTAGAGTGAGTATCCTAGAGTAAGCATGCATTATGTATATATTATGTGTATATATATATATAAAAATATATTACGTATATATATATATATATATAAAAATATATTACATATATATATATATATATATATATATATCCAGAAATATTATTAATCGTAATCCAAATTTCAGTTCATTTTAGGACAAAGGGAAAAAAATCAGAAATCCATGAAGTCTAGGCCCAGTAACTTCCTCAGAAAACATCATTCTAGGAAACATAGCAATATTGCTATATAGTTAATGGAGATTTCATCAGTGGATCATTTTATCTGACCCTCTGTAGAACAAAATTATCAGCTTCAACCAGTAACTCTACTGAAGTTACCGATCAATAACTTGAATTAAAATATTTCTGTCAAGTCAACTGTCGCAAGTCCAAGAACAGGAGATCACACTGTATATTAAGAGATTCCTCCTTTGACTGGCAAGGAATCAGACACAGTATCTCAGAATCATAGCAGGTGACTCTCATTTGAAATGAGGGCAGAATCTCTGTGACATCAGAGTAGAACTTTTTTGTGATTTAAATCATGTATCCAATCCTCAGTTTAAGATTACATAAACCAATTAAAGTATGCAGAAGTATAGTTACATCTGATGTGCAATGGGAAGCATTTCCTTTCCTTTTCCAGCTGCTCATACAACCCTGAGAGTTCCTTAAAGAAATAAAGCACCATTCCATTCCTTCAGTGTGGAAGAACTGAAATAAACCCCTATTTATTTAGCAATTATTTAATCAAGTAAAATTCCTTCTTAGTATCTGCAAGTATTTAGATGTTAAAATTTGGTATTTTATTATAGTTACTGTTAAAGTAGAAATTAAAGCATTATGTGGATATTTATGGGAGTACATTTGAAATTTCTGTGACTCAACAATAGAAGAAAACCTGGCTGCAAAACACCACCAAATACAGAAAATCTTTTCCTCTCTATATGAAAGTTTTGAAATTTCTTACAGAAGATTTGAGCAAGGTACGTCCTCAGTGGTCTTACGTATCTCACCCCATTTTGAAATACCTCTAGGAATGTAAGCTGCCCTTTGTCAACTAAAACAACAAAAAAGCCCTTTTTTGTACTTTCAGTACTCCTACCTCTCTCACTTTCTTTTGTTCCACTCCGAGAATAGGCAGAAGTTATACCTATAAGGCTGTTTGGTCTGTTTAGCTGACTTGAACTTGATAGAGAGCTAGTGGAGGTGGAGAGCGAAGAGGTGGATGATGTAGACGTTGAAGTTGAAGTTGGTCTATAGCGATGATACGGCTATTCAACAGAAAAATGTCAGAATTAATTTACCAATATTGACAAATACAAACCACAGGATATGAAAACATTTAACTATATAAATGATTCTTACAGTAGTACCAAAATTAAGAAAATACTGTTGGAGTAAAGATTCATATAATTTCTCTACCTATACTCATCATGAAAATACCTCTTCAACAGTTCGTGAATATCTTTGTCTATAATCATCATCTTTAGTTTCAGATTCTTTCTTTTCTTCTTGTTTTTCTTTGTCTTGCTTTTCTTTCTCCTCCTTTTCTTTTTCTTCATTTTCCTGTTCTCTGGTTCGCGTGGGACGACTTCTTCCTATAGTTTTTTCAGCTTCTTGAAGATCTGTCAGTGTTACGCCCTGTGAAAACAGCAGTCAGCAAACACCATTTAAATATAACATTAACATTAGTGTAGATGACCACATTACATAAATATTTTAAAGAAAACATTCAACTTAAGAAAACTAAATCTATTTTACCTATATATTCTACCTATAGGCTTCTTTCTTGAATCTTGGAACCAAACATCCCTCTGATACCTGGCAAATATTTGCTGTAATGTGATCTACCACAGACTCTCCAGCAAGCCCATTTTTAGCTGAACTAGTAGATACAGACTGCATAGAAGATCTTATAGAAATAATTTACGAATCTAATTGACACTTTTAATATGATTGTAAGCATATTAAACGTTTCTGAAAGAACCCTAAAAATACAATACCTATTTTCAGAAATGTTGATACTTGACAAATTAAGTCCTTGCAACTGGATTTTTAGGTAAGACACACTGAAAAGTCTCTTGTCATTTCTAGGCTAAAAACTAGTTTTGAAATAAGCTCAAAAAGCAAACAATTTTATGAAGACAGCTTTTCTCTACTATCTTTTGAGCTGATGTATCTTAGTGAGACATTGCTCAAAACACTTTGTCATCTACTCTTCAAAGCAAACTTTGCATCTTGTCAGTCACTTAATTGCTTTTAGTGTTGATAAAGTTTAATCCAGTAATTCCTGGTAGCTTTTTCACTGTAAAGATTCAGCAATAGTTAGCCTGTAGTCTGACTATCATTCAGGGCTCTGAATTAGAATTATGAAGTAGAAGTAACTCCTGTATGATGAGGTTGTATCAAGCAGCACAAATCTCTCATTAGGACAGCTAACCGGAAGTATTTGAGGGGTTTAAAACTGCAAAAAATTTAAAAGCAACATCAGTAAGCAATGTCACTATGGACTCAGCCTAAAAACAGGTAAGGACAATGGCTAGAGTATTTCTTTGTGTAGTTTCATTCAGGGACTATTTGTTGATTATTCTCAGTTTGCCAGCAGACAGTGGTTGGCAGATGCTCCATTGCCCAAAGAGTGTTCAAGTACCATTAGAGATACTTTATTTTGCTACTGCCACATTGGTCCCTGTGATAGGATTGTGCTAGTTGCTAATAGATATGGATAAAAACTGGGAAGAACTTTCAAACATATCAGTAGTTAAACTAAGAGAGAGAAATGCTGCAAAGAGACACACAGTTGGATACTAGATTATTAGCATGTAATAAAAACCTCTTTTTTAGTATTCTTCCTTCTCCAGAGAAAATATATTAGAAGTTTTTTTTTTCTATGTCATGAAACTTATTAGCTATCCATATGTTGATCAGCTAATTCATATTATCTACAATTGTTCATGCACAGAAAAAAAAAATTAGAAATGAATGTAAATGCAGTATGCTATGCCTGCTTCTCAAGAATGTTATGGGTATGTTTTCAAAAATGTAGAAGTTTTAGTAATACTATACCTGTGTAGATCTTCTAGACTGTCTTGCTTGCCTGGATCTAGCTTTTCTTTGGGACTCGGACTCTTCATCCCGTACTGGAGTGAGGTATGATCTAAAGAGTTAATCACGTGATAATTTATGCACAAATTTATTACATGGTCAAATTCCCACCCCACAAAACAACAGACTGAAAACCAAAGCAGTCAGAAGAAAGTATTTAACTATATAGGACAGATTACATTTTAGACATTTCATCCATATTATTCTGATCTACTTATTCATCAAGACAACAGCCTTAGAACTCAATTCAAATACACAGAATTTCCCCACTTAATTTAGATTTCTTTTTACCATTTTCTATAAATATAACTTTAGCTCTTTCGGAATTTTACTGGAATACTAACACAGGGGCAGAAGACCTCATAAATTCAGCCAGTTAGACATTTATACATTGAATATGTGTGTGTATCAACTTTCAACATCACTTGGAAGCTTTTAGAAAAAGCTAAATGTACTGTTAATGCACAAAACCTAATTATATAATCCATTTCACCAGAAATTAAGAATCCCTGAGTAGGTCGTTACCATATTTTCACATGAATCACCTATGCTTTGAGTAATCCAAGTCCCTTTGAAAAAAATGAGCTTAAAGAGAAATCTTCATGAAACCCACAGAAGTCCTGCAGAATAAGCAGGTAATTGTAATCAAAGATAAAAGGCTGATAGAGTAGACATACAAGGTCAGGTCTCTTTTTAAGAAATCCTCTAATCCAGATAACAGGCAAAAAAATGAACAGGAGATACATACATGCATATATTTGTATGTATGTAAACCCAAAAGTAAAGAACTTAAAAGTTTTTAATGCATTTGTTCATTTTCTATGGCAGAATATTCTTGGAAACTGCTATAATTTCATACAGTTTTTAAATCCTTGGATTGGCTAAAATTAGAAAAAAAAAAAAAAGTAAAAAAAAAAAGATTTGAAAGATTTGAAAAAAGCAAAATCAAAAGGTTGTTAAAAGGCTGCTTAAAACCTCTCTGGTTTATATATCATTAGTTAAGAATAGTTAAGAATCACTGGATAAGGATTCAATAAATTAGCTAGTGATTATGCCATCAGCTATTAATACCTTAATAATTTATGTATGGAAAGAGCAGTTTACTCACGTAATATACTTGGTAGCCTTAGCACATACTAAAAAGAATTCTGAAACAATCTTAAGAGTTAAAAAACTTCATTTACCCAGATCTGTGGACTACAACCTATGCTCTGCCCCATTAAAATACTTACAACTAACTGCTATCCTTAAAAATGTTGAAACAATTCCCTTCTTATGGCACATCTCAATACGCAAATTTGATTTCCTTATCCAGGTCTGTTGTAAACAGCATTTTTCATTGACTTTCCATTTTCCAAAAACTCTAGGCTGCATTGTCATGAGGAAAAGGCTGCCCATTAAGCTGCTCTAGTTAAACCACCACCTAAACCTAAACCACCACCTGCCTAGGAGGGCTTGACTGCAGAGCAGGTGCCATCTTTAGGGCTTAAAATTGCCACCAATTTTTTTCCCATAACTTACTTTTTAGTAACTGCTGTACCCACACCTACCTTCCAATAAATCTGAAACTGCTTTAAATTGCACAGAGAGAAAATGAAAAGTCCTAAGTTTTCAAGTGCACAGTCCAGAGTAGAAAGTGCTCTTCCCTAGCATCCCTTTCATGCACCATACACAGCTATCTATGTTGTATTATTCATGATACAAAGACTTAGACTCAAGCTTGTAATTTCCTTCCCTGTTTCTCTAAACCAGTCCTAAAAATCAAATAAAGAATATAGCTTCTTCAGCTATTCCAAATGAATGCACCATTACATGCTCCACCAATAAAATACTTTATATCTTTACTTTTCAACTATCTTTGAAGTACTTTTCCAAACATATTTTCTAAATATGCAATTTCAGTCTATAAACACAGATTAACCAACTTCATTACTTAAAAAAGTATATAGCATGTAATATTTCATATACATTTATTTTTTATGTGCATAGAAACATATGTAGATATGCACAAACATATATATCTGTATATACAGATAAATATGCTTGTGATTGTATTTAGAGCACTACATTCTCCAATGAATGCAGCAATTATTCCAATTTTGATTTCTAAGATTCATGGGTATACTAATATGCCATCAAGAATGCATCTGCAACAGTACACCACACAATCACCCCAGTCAGAGAAAAACACAGAATTTGAGTTCAGGCCAGCTGCAGGTATCTAAAACATATGTAGTATATGCACATTAGTATACACACACTAGTAAGAGCAAACAAGACAGCAAAAGCCTAATTCTAATTTTCCTTGCCTGTCTAGCTGATATAAGACTAAAATAGCATTTGAATTTTAGAATTTGAATTATTTTGAATTATTTTTGAGAAAACACACGTTTTGTTGGTTATGCTTTTCATTTGTTGGGTTCAGTTCAAATTTCACTATGGAAAATGCAGGTTCTGACTACAGTAGTTAGTGAAATGGGTTGTTAGCACATGTGGACCCTTTCCAAATCATGGGGGGAAATAATGAAAACATAATCCATATATCACAGAAGATTTTTCATCTCAGTTTTCAGTAGGAAGACCACAGAAAATGGACTACCCTAATTAGGCCTCTATAAGGAATCTTTAAATGCTGCTGCCTTAAGTGAACCAAAAGAATGCAATTTTTTTCTGTTATAAGGAAAAGCTTCATTACCTCCGTGAACATACAGAGATACACATATCTGGCAATGATACAGAAAGTACATTTTGAAACTACTACAGGAGCAACACAGAAATCTGAACTTGCATTTCAGCAGGAGGGTTAAAGAATAAACATTTATAAATATTCAGAAAAAGAAGAACAAGGGAAAGCTAACATGAATTAACAATCTTTTGAAATCTTATTTTTGCTTCCATAAATAGAAGGAAACAACTCTTTATGGAAACAAATATGCACCAATCTTAACCAATCCTTCATATAACTGTAAACAGAAAACCCCACCATATTCTTAAAATAAAGATTTACATCAGCTTCTTACTCATTGTTCATACTTAATGTCTCTTAAAGCATTGCATTTAAAATTGTATGACTATGTTTCAAGTAGAAAAGACCCTAAATCATGCAATAAAATACACAGAATGTGTTGGGTTCAATACTCTCTCCTCAATAATGTCAGGCATAGAAAATGATTGAAAAAATGCTACTCTGTGACTTATTAGCATACTACCAAATGGCACACTACCTCAATCAGCAGCAACATAGTCGTAGTAATTAATTAATTAATTACTCATTTTATTATTTTTAATTCTTTACAGAGTTGGTATATATATATATGGTATTTTTAAGAGGATTCATTTAATGTATTAAGAGAAATATAAATCTGAAAATACCATATACCATGAGAACCTAAGGCCAGTCAAACCCATACAGTATCAAAGTTTAAATTTCATGAATGGTCTCTATTAGTACTAAGCTCTTAAATAAACTGAGGTACCAGTTGCTTCAATACACAGCAAGAAAACAACACTGCTTTACATACTGTACTGTTCAACTCTGTGATAACCAACACATTCCTTTAAATAATAAAGAAGAAGTATAACTCTTGTGTAAGAGCAACATTACTCTTAGGACCTTTACACACCTCCGTCTCTCCCTGACCTCTGATGTTGAGGACACAGTGCCAGAAGTAGCTGTAGTCATGGCTGTGGTAGTGGCTGCAGCATTTACAACAGATGGTGCAACAGGAACGGTCACTGCTGTAGGAACACTGTCCTTTTCTTTCTCAGTACTATCCTCAGCCCACAAACGATTTGAGGTACTACAGCATAACAAGCAGCAACACAAAAAAAGAGAAAAGGAAACAGCTAAACAATGAAAGCACTTTACTAAACAACTAATAACATGGAAATTGAGGGATGGATTTTTTTTTAAGAAGCAAACTGAGAAATGTCTCTACTATGAAAGCTCGGCTTGAGCTATTAAATTGAATAAATTAAGAATTAGCAGTTCACAATAATTGAACTTTAATTCTTCAGACCCTTCTAACATTTGACTATTTTTTTTAATACCAAGATGGCTTTCATATAACAGTAGAAAGCCATTCACAATTTTTGAGCCAAATTGTATAAAATCAAAACAAATTTAACAGAAAAGTGAAAAAATCCAGAGCCCCAGGATTTACTAAACAAGAACGCATGCACATACATAAGCACACAGTAGACCTGACAAATAAAAAAAAAAAAGAGAAAATGTCCTGGAGCCATTACCTGCTTTGTACACCTGCTGAAGTAGAACCCGTTGTACTCTTCGCAGTAGTGTTTGTGCTGGCAGGCAGCGTTTTCTGAAGACCAGCAGAAGAGGTAACTGTTGATGCAGTACTTGGAACATTAGAACTTATCAAATCATCTTGTCTTCTACCAAAGGAGCCACTGAAGGAGACACATGTACAATGACTGCGTTTATTATTTATATTTACTCATTAAAATATCACCAAGCCGTGAATGATCTGTTAAGTATCTGCCCAAGTATTCTGTGCATCAGTTGAGTCTTGGAAACTTCTGGTGCAAAAAAAGCCTTTTTTTTATTGTTTCCTTGGCTAGGACTTTTAATTTATGACTTCGGAGGGTAGCAGAAGTGTCCCTTAGTCCCAACCCTTTCTCTACCAAAGAGGATAAAGAATGGAATCTCACTCGTTTACATAAGAACATCTTGATCACATCTACTAAAGTATTCATATAGGGCCCCCAATGTCCCATTTTTAAACTGCTGTTTCACCCACACTGAATACCTCAGAAAATGCAGAACCTTACTGCACAGCTTGTCAGGAAAGAAAATGTCATCAATATCACTCCTCTTATAATTTGAAAGCAATTAAATATACTGCCCCATTTTTAAAAAAAACTTTAATCATTCCCAGGAAGAATAACCTCCCACTCAGGTTTTTGCCTTGCTATTCAAGCTATAAAGCATACCCAGTAGTTTACAAGAAATAAATCTGCATTATGCTTTATCGTGGCAGTGTGTTTCTTATTAATGGTATGTTCTGTTATTGCCCAAGTAATGGCTTCCAAATTATATCCTCCTACCCACCTCGTCCTGAGTTCCCTGTAAATCCTACCTTGTGCCAACTCCCTGCTTGGAATTCCCCTTCAGAAATTCCCTAAAGTAGGATGCCCCATTAGTCCATGTGACCCAATTTTCTCTCCTTACCTCCCTCATTGGACAATGCTTTTGCCAACCTTGCCCTTTACCCCTCCCCAGGATACCTCCTATTAGCTAATAATTGTACCCTCCCTTCAGAACACCCCCATATTTAAGCTGATGTATACTTGCATTTTCTGTCTCTTGCCACCATATTCCCCAGAGTAATAAAATCCTCTTTGATCCTATGCAAAAGACCTCCCCCTCCTCCTTGTCTCCTTCAGGCACAGACCGACAGCCAAAAAGGTCATAGAGCAACTGCTCTAAGTCACCCTTCAGGTGATCCTGCCCCTGGGGTGTGACCCCTCTTGGTGCAGGTTGGAGTGACAGAGCCAGTGCAGCTCCGACCCACTGTGCTGTATGAGACTGCCTGGTTACTGATTATACAAATGTCAAGACTCAAAAAAATGCTAGGCATGTATCACGTACATCAGCAGCACGTATCAATATGCAGCTTAGTTATTTGACTCTCTTCTTTGATCTACTCATTTTAGCTATTTATTGCCCCACTAATTACAATGAAGAATTTAACTCATATAGAATATAGATACATTGAAACTACACAATGCAGCAAAGTCCATCATATATATATATATATATATATATACAGCACATGATGCCTCCTGAGAAAATCTTGCAAGTACAACTTGCAAGCGTACAACTGCACATTTAAAACCAGCATCACCACTGCAATGCATACTGTGCAATT
This sequence comes from Certhia americana, assembly GCA_018697195.1. NCBI lineage: Eukaryota > Metazoa > Chordata > Aves > Passeriformes > Certhiidae > Certhia > Certhia americana. Next base: position 37,044,949 of record CM031879.1, read on the forward strand.
ACTATGAACAAGGCAATATGTAACCATTCGATTTTAAACTGTCCTAACAAAATGATTCAATACTTGCTACATTTTAAGCCTGTTCTGATAGAAAAAAAAAAAGAAGAAAAAAAAAAATTCCACACCTTCTTTGATAACTTGTATTTAATGATGCAGGACCTTCATTCGAACTGTTTTTCTTTACATCTTCCTCCCATTTTCTCCTGTTGTAGGAACTGCCACCACGTATTGAACTAGCAGACGAATCCCTGTAAAAGAGATTTTAGTTCAGAAAACTCACATTAAAGAAGGCTGTTCTTGAGGTGAGCTGAACAGGAGCTTCAAATTAAAATCCTGGATAACACACTTAAAATAAACATAACTGAATAAGGAATAAAATTGCTTTTATGGCCAATCATTCTCAAGCCTCTGTGGAAAGATACTACATTCATACTAACACAATTAGAAACATAAGAAAGCAGCATCAAAAGAAAACTGCTGAAGAGGACTTAATCAACATGAAATCAATTGTTGGCTTCTATCTGTGGTCATTGCTGGCTTTGTTTTTCTCAAAAAAGGAATGAGATGTTTTTCTGTTTGCTCCTGAGATTATCCAATGCAATAATGGAAATCTGCTTGGGTTTTTTAATAGCTGATTTGATGGAGTTCTTCATTCTTTGATGTTATAAGTAGTTTTAAAGCTGACAAGCTTTTAGAACTCATGATACTGTAAGACCAGTGTAACTAGGCTTGCAGTAACCATTCCTGAGAGGTCTGACATGTATCACTAGCTGACATAACTCCGGTCATAAGGAATTTCCACACTGTTGTTGCAGTTTGTAGCAGCAAGGAATAACCTTGCAAAAATCTGCTTTAAAAACTATCCTGAAAACTGACACACAAAACCAAAAACTTCAGAGTCACCTGTTTTCTTTTTCGTCAATGTCAGAGGTACTGGCCAGCCGTCTTGGTATTGTAGGTGCCACATATGCAAGTCGAGTTCCTTTTCCATCTTTCTCCTGAAAGACATTGTTTTTTTTGTTAATTTTTATTGTTATTGATTATCTTGTCTGGAAAATCATCATTATGCCCAGCCGTATACCGGAGTATACAAATATTTGGAGTATACAAATACTCCAGCCATATTTACTGTGACCCAATTATACAAATGAGTTTTAAGCTTTAGTTAAATATCATAAAAGACTACAACAGGAAAAGGAAACTGCTAATGTTTCCATTCTAGTGATGCTAATGACTTATTTCTTTTTTCTGCTTTGCTGCAGTACAATTCCAACAGTGATTCCTGAAAGCAAATGGTTCAGTATTTTTATATAGTACAGTACACTATTATTCTTAATCTTTAAGTCATTTGATTTTGAAATATAACCACAAGTTCTATTTTGTTCAGTTACCTGAAAAACAGTTGGTTTAGTATATCCATATTTAGTTACAAACCAATTTTTGAAAATAAAAATCACTACAAAATGAAAATTAACACAAAAGAGACTTCTCTTATTTATAAGATTCTTTTAGCATCGTTCCCCAAGTGATGCAAAAGCTATCAAATCTCTAATGTCTTCCAATTGTAAAAATGACTACTACCTTTGCAAGTCCTAAAAAGGGATTAAATACCAGACCTTCAGGTCACCAGACACGGAAGGAACATATTACACTTTGAGAGATACTATAAAGAAGTATAACTATAAAGAACTATAATTTAATTTTTTGGTATTTTAGTTAAGAACAGATGTGTACTACCATCTTACTTCTATAATACATTATTAACATCTATATTAAGAAAGGTATATGAATTCCTCAAAATGTTGTTTCATCCTGAAAATTATTACCTTTTCCTTGTTGTCCAGTGAAGAGGAAAGTCTAGGACTTGATGCAGAACGCATAACACCTGCAGAGTCCTTTTCTTTCTGAGCTTCTTTGGAAGCAGTAATCTCTGCAAGTGCACCATAACTACCAGTTTTTCTAAGACCCAACCTCCATGAAGCAGGAGATTCATCTTTCCTCTCTTCATCTTTGGGAGAAACCTTGGTTGCAGATGTTGGAAACTACATAACACATAAAAGTGAATTTACATTATTAATTTACATTATCCATGGTAATTCATGCTCCTTGTAACGATTTGAGAACACAACTGTTTTTAATAATTGTAAGTGCTGTATTCGTAGGGAAGTTGTAGTGAGAGGCAACCTATGCACTTTTCTCTTAAATTAGTCAATGAGATCAGAAAAGTAAGACCGGTCAAGGAATACCACTCCTACAAAAGTTAGCTTACAAAAACCCACACATTGTAATACACACTGTGAACTTGAGGTAAAAATTAAGAAACATGCAAATCTGCTATTAACTGGTTTTTTTTATTAAATATGTTATTTTGCAACCTGTACATAAACCTGTGCACACAAGAACCTCACCATAGATTTTTCACCCTTATTGGGCACAAGAACAATGCCAGTTTTGCGCAAGCCCTGCCTCCATGATGCAGGATCTACTGACTCCACGACAGGCATGATAGGAGGAATGAAATCATACTAAAGTCATTTAAGACAAGACAAAGATGAAGATAGAAAGGAGGGAAAATAGAAACAAAAGTTTGTTTTAACACCATTTAGTTTGTTCCTAGGTTTACATAAGTAACTCTTCATTATAACATAAAATGCCAAAAAAGAAGACACTTAAAACCCTAGTAACAGATTACAACAAACATAACATAGCATATTTTGCTCATTCAGAGACAGAATTATAGCTTGCACAGAAAAGAACAAAGCCTGTGACCCTACAAGGTGCATGGCCTAAATCCTCACTGCTGAGGATACTGAAAGATTCCCACTAACATACCCCTTATCTTCTTACCATGTATCATTTATATCCCTGAATCACATCCCACGCTAGCGTAGCTATCCTCCCAAACTTGCCTTACCTTCAGTACCTGCAGTCAGAGAGCAGCATTACTGAAAGCAGTGCAGACTGAAGGAAACCTGACTTCCAGCTTAGTATACTGCATCTGCACCCCTTGGTTTGGCCATCTACGATGTAAAAGCAGAAGTGCAGCTACAGCAGATCAGATGGTGCAGACCAAAAAGGCAGGTGCAAGTGTAGGTGCAAGATCACACACAGAGTACTGCTTTACCTTCATTGGTAAAGACAGTTTAAAGCATTTTTGTTTACTGATAGGAGCTGTTACTGCTCCTTTAGATCACATGTACCTACTACATTACAAGATAATAATTTTGATATAATTTGCATTTATTTTGTAGCGATTTATCATCGTATTTATTTTGTAGCTACAGAAGGCCCAGAGCTTCACACATCCTAATAGGAAGATAACTACAGTTTATTTTCAGCCTGCACTTCTTACCTAGAAGACCAAAATATAAACCATTGATTTCTGCATAAGAAAATTAGAAGTGTATTGAAGATTTACAAAAGGTTGTAATTTAGCTTAAAATCAAGCTTATTTCCTCTCTTATGAAAATATTCCCCCATATCATTAAATCATATACCTGTTACATTAAAGTATACTTTGTAAGATTAATCTCTACTAGATTCTACTGTGAATATGGAAGTATAATGCCAGTAAGCTCCAAGGAGCAAAATACACTTCCTACTATTCTCCTAGTAGTATGTCTTTTCTCTCTACTATGGCTGCACTATATCATGGTTACCGTTTCTCATGAACATGTTTTCCAGATGCAGCAATAGAGGGCTACACTTTGATGATGATGTGTATAGAAAAATTGTAATGAATGACAAATGAATATTTACTGGCTTACTATCCAGTTTGCTCTGATATTCTAAAAGTTTGACTTACATGTTGCCTTCTGACTATGAATTATTATCTACTGTAATTTTTTCCCCAGGCATACTTATCTTCCCTTTGCCAAGTAAAACTAACGTTTATCCAAATTAACTTTTCCTATAAAGTTACAATCTGTAAAAGCTTCCAGCATGCAATATGGCTTTGCTAGATGTGGCTTTGAGCTGTACATTGAATAAATCGTGTCTCCTTATTATGTAGCTCTTCCATGAGGTCTGAACCATACTAAAAGAGGGATGAGACCCCCACCATTTTCTACTTCTTCTTTCAGGTACTGTTTTCAACTTCTTCTTTCAACTTCTGTGTCAAAGCACTAGCTGAATACTTCAAGGGACTTCCAACAGCCATATAGTCATGCCTATCTCCCTTGAATTAAGTGCCTCAGACATACAGGCACATGGAGACACTAGAATTGTAGCTTCTAGAAATTCTGGAGGAGTCTGACATCGAAAAGACTTTCAAAAGTTTAGCTTCAGAAAAAAAAAAACTCCACTCACTGTGCATCAGATTTTCTTTTAGAATGACTTTACATTCAGCTATTTCATAGTTCTGTATTTTAGGTCCCTGTTCAGAATTAAAGCCATTCTAATTTTTTAAAAAACTAACAGTTTCTGGAGAAGGACAGAAAGTATTTTAAGAATTTCTGCATATTTTTATCAATTCACCAGTTAACCAAATCTACAACTTACACTAGAATCAAAAAATATATAAGTATACAGAAAAAAGAAATAGAAAATCATAAGATTACAATATAATAGAACATAAAAAGGTATTTTATTTTACCTTCTTAACAGGTGATGTAGGTGCCCCTTGGCCACCAGCTACTGAAGGTGCCATCACAGCTACTGATGCTGATTGCGTACTTGTGGTATTTGCATTATTAGCTGCCGAGGTTTTGGTCTTATCTGCAAAATATTTACAAGATTTTAATCTTCATTTTTCATTCACAATTTCATCACCTTTACAACACTGGCTGAATTTCTATGCAACAGGTTTAACAGTTAACTTTATGACCAGCATTTTATTATTCATTCCTCAGTGTTTTCTTCCTCACTCCCAATTTCTATCTTACCTAGGTTCACCTTTTTTTCCTAAGAGGTTGTGCATGTAACAATTTTTTTTTATTCATCAAGTGTTACCACTCAGTGATGCAGAGACAGAACTACAGAAACATTCAGATTCAAAGTGACTCAAGATAATGAGATAATTCAACCTTCTGCTCAAAGGAGGGTCAATACTGCCTAGGAATTAGGTTGCTCAAGCTTTTGATGAGTCACATCTTGGAAACCTCGGGAGAGATTACAGTCTCCCCACATAGCCTGTATTTTAGTAGCAGGCTAAAGACCATAAATACTGTAACAGTAGGAGATATGTTAGCATCTCATCTCATTAATGTATATAAATATCTCAAAGGCAGGTGTCGAGGATGGTGCCAGACTTTCTGGTGGTGTGCAGCAACAGAACAAGGAGCAACAGTCATAAACTAAAATACAAGAAGTTCCACATCAACATGAGGAAGAACAGTGAGGGTGGAAGAGCATTGGAAGAGATTGCCCAGGGAGATTGTGGAATCTCCCTCTCTAGAGACATTCAAAACTCACCTGGATGCTCTAGGTCACCCTGCCTTGACTGGGGAAGTTGTACTTGATGATTTCCAGAGCTTTCTCCCTACCCTGACTATCCTTTGATTCTGTAAAAGTTAATTCAAACTATGGAAGGCAGGTGCCAATCGAAGTGAAACGTTTGCTCTCTGATAAGTATGCATGTTTGAGCTCAAATAAATAATTAACTGTACAGAGAACCCCAACAGGAATTCTGGTCACCAGAATGACCTGAGGCAGGGACTTGCCTTCCAGAGCACCAGTTTCACATTTGCTCATTCCTTCTTTGTCCCTTATTTTTCTTGCCTACATTTCACTGTCTACCCACCTACTCTCTTCTGCTTTGTCCAAATCCCTTTCTCTGTCCATGGTTTACGAACCTTAACCCTTCTTATCCAAGCACAGAGAAAATGTCATGATTGTGATACAATAACTGCTGTCACTGCTTTTGCTTGAGCTTCATAATGTTACATCTCATTTCTGTTTCACATATTCAAACTACACACACACTCTTTGGGCTCAAATGTTGTCTCCTATTTGTTAGTGCAGTATGAAGCAACATGGGGTTCAATCCCCACTGGTTTGGCACTACTATAAACACATCTTTCCATCTACATGACCCATACAGCCTAGGAGCAATTAATTTAGAAAGATTTTCATGCAGTGTTCTCACAACTAACATTTGAATTCAACAAAGTACTAAGCTACAATTAGAAATTGTGTAATAATAATTTACACAATAATAATGGTATTGCTGTTACAAACTTGTTTTAGTTATGGACATAGCTGAATAGAAGTTTTAAATGTTAGTTATGAGGTAAACAAATATAAACAGCTTACATGACCAAAGGCACTTAATGGAAAGTTTGTTTTAAACACAAGTAAAAAAAACATGGTGGCAAAATTCTAGATGATAAATAGGTGAAAACAGTAACGTGTACTGAAAGTATGATTTGAGATGATGCACAGGCAGATCTGATAGAAATTCATAAGTAATACATCTTTAAAATATACAAAAAAAGTTATCAGGAGTGAAAGCATGGAAAGAGGAAAATGGATTTTTCATAACTGTATTCTGAAATTATTTCTACTACAGCAAGAACATAGTTGCATACATGCCTGAGCTGATATGGACTAATTAAAAAAAATTAAAGTATGTCAAAAAAGTAAGTTACAAAATCTGAACTGATGAAAATTTAATTTTTTTAATCTTGTTTCCCTGTCCTTTGCAATAACGTACTTCCATATCGATATTTCCCTTCTTGGTCTTACAGACAGAAGTGTACTTATATATAAACTGTATTCTCACATAACCAATGAAACAAAATATAGGAAAAAATTTTAATTATCCCAAAAGATTAGAAATCACCATTTCCAGTACTTCAGAATAATGAACACTGCTAAAATGTTTCCCAACCAGAATGCTCCTTTTAATAATAAGATTTTTCACTAGAAAAGTCTTTCACTACCTTAAGCTGAATAATGGCAAAAAAAGGGAAAGTAAAATCTTGGAACTTAAGAGATGTAGCTCTACAGGGAAAAGCTTAAAGTGTATCTTGCCAAATAAAGTATGATAAAGCCTTGTTGATATTAAAACCCCCAAAGTTTACATAAATTAATTCTTGTGTCACAGTCAAATTTTCCTGGCACGAACTACTGCAGTGAAGAGAACACAGTCACTAGAGTCATAAAGTTCAGCAGACATTACAGTCAGCTCAGTGACAGAGAAATCACTACATGTTATATATTGTAAGTAGTTTGAGTTTAGCAAAGCTCAGTAAATAACAGATGCAAGTACACTAAGGTGAAAGCGTAATTACACAGCTTGCCAGACACTTTTTTTCAGCTTAATACTGAAATACTGGATTATTTCAAACTACAAAAAAAATAATTAAATCATAATATAAAGTTTGGCTTCACAAGTTTTTACTTCTACCTACATTAAATGCTTATGATAGATTTGCTAGCTCTAAAATACCTTCTTAGTCGTATCTTTTCAGGTGAAAAAATTAGAATGTATTAAAATGAAAACTGACAGCTCACCAAAAAGGGTTACTTATTTTTAAAAGTTTATGTATAAAATATTAACAAGCTATTTCTAATGATTTCCATGTCTGTGTACTGTACTGCTGCACTGAAATTCTAATATTCTTTATTCGGATTGAACATACATCTTTAAACTCTTACTGCCAGACACCTGTTTTCTGGTTTGAAAGGAAAAGATACTATGCTATTCTTGTATCAGTACTTGCTACTCTGATAATTGTTCACAGGAAAAACAACCCACTAATTCCATTTCCCTAGAGAGAAATAGAGAATAATGTGCATATGACTTGGCATACAATGCAAAACTTTTCAAAGAACATTCCTCTTGAACTGAAGTTATATATGAAGCAACAGTTAGCATTAAAATAACACCTTTAGAAGTTTATCTCAGTACACACTTAAAATATATGCACTACTACTTTATGAATACCTGAGCCAGATTAAATGGTAATTCCTTCAAGATGAGAACATTTGCCCTTCTGCTGATCCAATCTCTAGACCAATTCCACAAGCAAAAGATACTGTTAAGAAGTCTTCCTCTCTAATCTGATCTTCTAACTTTTTTAATGTTTCTGACATGCTACTTCAGGCTTATATTATTATACCTAAGTAATCAAAAGCATCAATTTGTTAAGCAGACAATCAAGTAAGCTGGTTAACAGCTTTAGCCTATGTAGCCAGCAGTAAAGGCATCCATTTGATACGTCTATTATGATTTGACTTTAGACTTACATAAATTTACCTTAAAATAACTGGACACTTAGTGAAATACAGAAGAATAAGTGAAATGTAACATACTTAACTCTTTATCATGAGATATTAAAAATTAATAAAGTAAATATTTAAGGAAAGGCAATGCTCCAAATAACATACCTGTCTCTGCTTCAGATTCTGAGTCATCATCCTCCTCCTCTTCACTAGAACAACTGGATTCATCCTTCTTTCCTTCTTCTTCTTCATCTGCTTTCTCTTGCTCCAGAGACTCTATACTAGATGCGTTCTTCTCTTGCTCCATAATCAGCGTCTCCTTACTGAGTTTGAAAAGAGAAGTATTTATTAAGTACTGAAAAATTTACTAAAGCCTTAAGTAGGACTTTGTGACAGCTTGTAAAGTCATCCTTTGAAAGACTTCATAATTTTTCTGATTTTTACTTACTTTTTGAATGTTTTCTGTGTCTGATTATTATCCATGTTGGCTGTGGATTCAATTAGGGGAGATTTCTTTTCACGTTTTTCACTATGAAGCTACAAAACATAGAAGGAGTTTAATTGTTAGAATGGCATCTGTGTGACAAAATTACCAATGGACAGGAATCTCAAAATACTGTAAACACTAGAATGTGTATAAACTTTCAAAGTATGAATGTTCAAAACTCTGAAAATCTTAGAAATTGTTATTCCAAGTAAGATACTCATTGTTGATATTTCAGATCATAAAATGCCCACTGGACAAGGCAAGTTGTAGATTGTCTTTCTTCTTCCGAAGTTTTTTTTTGTCACCACAGGTGACCAAGTAAGGGCATAAAAGACCTTTTGAGATGACTGTGGCATCACCTGAACTGAAGCCCTGAATCTAAAACTTTGGTTTTAATCTAAATGCTGCCCTGAGTTGGATACCATAATCATATGTATAATAAAACGTAACATATATATATATACACACACATATGCACAAGGCCTACCAGATTCTGCTTCTTTTGTAACTCTTCTAAATATCCTAGAATATCTTCATCTGCCACATCAAATGCTGTCTGACCCTGGAGAAGGGGAAGAAGGAAAACACCATAATTGCACAACAAAATTTAAATGTATCGGACTACGATGTCTTTTCGTCACATGATGATGGAGGTTAAGGAGAACATTTGAGATGGAAATTGGAAAATAAGAATCAAGCTCTACAGCAAACTGTTAGTCTGTCAGTACTTAAAAACAATTTTGCTATTGCGAAATTCCTTTTTTATTCCTTTTTTATTCAGGGGAGGGGGTGGTGGAGGGGCAGGAATTTAAATGAAAACATTTATACCTGATGAGTAAACACATTTCTAAGTGATAAAGACATGACGATAAAATTTTCTTGTTGTTTGAAAGAAAAAAAGAACACTATGAATGAAAAGCAGATTGATGAATATAATCTCACAGTATTAGTGCCAAACAACTGTTCACAATGGCAGTTGAATGGATGAATCCTGAGCAGTTCAGTATCCTGCCCATCTTAGACTACCACATACAGCTTGATTTTTTAAGTTTTAATGATTTAGGGCAGTTTTACTGAATTTAAGCAGTCATGCGTTGACATTTTACAGCAAAACTGTATTTTACAATTTACATTCTATTTGATAAAAGATCTGCTATGACCACTTGTTACTTCTCCTTAGGGTATGATTTCCATTGGACATATACTTGAAGGCTGGAATCTAGGAAAAATCCAATATTCACTGGCATAAATGCAGCTGCCTCAACATGCTGGGTGGACTTACTGAGATGTTGGGGGGATCACGACAAAATCAAACTAGGAAGCACTTCTGTACAACAACCAGTAATAAAAACAGAGCTGTCATTTTAAAGTGGCCATAGCAGCTTATAAAAAATAATGAAAGGTGTTCCTGTTTGTGCTTATTTCAGTTTCTCAGAATGTAAACTAAAGGCAAACTTATTCCTAATTACACTGTGAAGACTATCATAACTGGTTAGAAAGGATGAACCTTTAAACCGCTAATTCTGATCACACAGCACAAGCACCTTTCAACAAGCATTAGCCAAAACAGCTTGAGGTCTTCTGCCATCACAAGTTGATTATTTGCATTATAACTACAGTTTTTATTGTGGCCTTCTATTTTTAGTTAGCTATTACTTGGTTGTTAGAGCTACTATGACCACAAAAAGTCACTTTGCAGAAAACTGTTGCAGTTGGAAGGTTACTTCTAAAACCCTAATCTGCAACAGTTGATACCTGAAATCAGGTGCCCTAAACCATAATGGCTGAGTTCTCTGATATGCTAGAGTCCTGAAACTGAACCAAATCCAGTTTTGAATCTTATCTCCAAAAGCAAAAATGCTTACTAGCTTACTTAAAAACAGGCAAAACTTTCCTAGACTGCAGAGACAGGTCCATATACCAAAATAACCCAGCTGACATCTCTCAATGCTTCCTTTTTCCTTAGTCTTTTCAAGTGGATTCAAACATACTTCTATGGGAGTACCCTCTAATGTGTAACATCCATATTTTCACAACCACAGTAAAAATCAAACATATAAATTGAAAGTAGAACAGAATCTATCTGCAAAACACAGTACGAGTAGAAGAATGAGAGCTCAGCACTTACATGGCTGAATGAAAAGGTTTGGATCCTTTTGATGGTTATGTGAACTCATGAACATATTTGTGTCTATCGGGAGCAAGATCAGGTAGCTACAAAGGCCATTGTATAAAAGTCAAAGAAACAGAGCTTAGGAAGCATTCAGGGGGTCCAGAGTTGCCCAAGAGTTTCTTCCATCACACCCAAATCAGTCCAATACATTGACAACTGTTTAATATACCAACACAAGCTGATTTTTTAAGAGTCCAAACACTACCCAAACACATCATCATCTTCAGAGATCAAATGAAAGCCTGAATGCAATCCATCAAGACATCAATTTTGTACCTCTGAAATGCCAACAAACCCTTTCAACTGTGAATTTCCATGTCAAAGATTGAATGGAACATTTAATATGAACTAAGCATACAGTTGGCCTAGAAATTAATTTCAACAATCAGAGAATTTAGTTCTGAACACAACCATGCTGTTTAGACAACACATGCATTATAAGCTCCACGTACAGTAAACAGCAGTTTATCATCACTTTTCTTACCCTGGCTTCTAAAGTCACTTTAGAGACCAGAACTTTGTATCTTGACAAGGATTACATAAAAATCCTACCACTTTGTTGACAGCCTCCATATCACATAGGTTTTCCACTAAAATGCGACATGCTTCTTCTTTACCCCAGTGAGCAGCAGCATGAAGTGGTGTCCAGCCATCATAATCTTTAATATTTACATCGTAGTGAGCCTGTATTAAAAGCCTGAAGAAATTAAAAGGAATAGATCTTGACACTGCCAACAGGGATAAATAAATTTTCGTAAAAACTGTAAAACTACTCTATGGTAATATCTTTCTCCTTTTTTCTCATAGATATTTTAGTTGGACTACTGACAATTGATTGATTTTACTTCTCATAGAAATATCCGCCTTTTCATTGTTTAGCAGGTGTGTACAAATGTTTTAAGGAAAAATCAAGGAAAAGAGCCTTTTCCATTTTCTCTATTCACTTCCTCTCCAAAGACCATTGTTTCTATAGTGAGATATTCTTCTCTGTACACGCAGTAGTAGGCAAAAGGCTTTTTAAGGAAAAGAGTTGTAAAATGTAAAAAATTGTTAGATACAGTGTTTTTATTAGTAAACTATTAAAATCTCCTTCCATTCTAAAATTAGCTGCTTGAAACTTTCATTTCCTGTCATTAACTTTTTGCAAAAAATCTAATGTTTACATGCCTCAACTCTTCTCTGAGGGGGAGCAGAGTTTTTCAGAGAGAGGACGTGCTGTCCTGCCTGCATTCACCACTCAAATTCATCATGGTTCTCAGGTGAGCATCAGTGACAAAGGACAATTAACTTAACAAGTATTTTTATATGTAAAGATCTAAGAGCTTTCTGAACCACTGTCCATAACAGTTAAAAATCACATAAGAACAAAATATTATTTTCACAAAATTCTCTCAGTTTCTCAAGAGCCAGTATATTTATAGTAATATCCTCCAATGAGTCAACTTTTACACATGCTCAGCTGCAAATCTTGCAGTCTTGCATCTAATACAGAGCACACATTTTTGATAATTTGAAGCAATCATAAAAATTGCCTGCATATTTGCCTCTCTCAGGAGAAGAATACAGAATGGACTACAAAAAAGACAGTAACTGAGGGAACTAAAAAACACCCATACAGTTACAGATACTCCCTTACAGACACCTGCTACTCTAAAACAAAAATGACTTTTTTCCAACAGAATAATTTCTATCCATCATATTGAAGCATCAGGGTATTTTGAAACAGAACTCCCACTGAAAAAATTGCTCCGCAGACCTTAAAGGCACCAACACTCACAGTCAGGATGCATGCTCATTTTCACTCATGTTACAGTTTGCAAATGCTCCTACCACTGCTAAAGCAGTCAAACAAATTTACAATCATGTTAAAGCAATGCATTACGAATTATGCTATACTACAGTAAAAGTAGAGATGTAATGAAAAAGAAAGTAAATCTGGTACAATATATATTGATATTACATTAATGAAAAGCTGTGAATTAGGGGACACCTGAAGACTAAAGCTTTCCAGGGAAGATTTCAACAGTCATGATTTTTAAGAACATCAAAACACAATTATCTGGTTTTTAAGTGTAAAAACTTTTAGCCTGGATTCAAACTCTGCTTTATGTATGGAAATAAACATGTTGTCTTGAAAATATGCACCAGCCAGGATGCTAACTGGCATTATAAAAATGTCTTCAGCTTGTTTACATAGCTAGCTTTAGAAACAGGGCAAGTTTTTTATCAACTTTCTTCTCTTAAGTAAGTATTCAGGCTCAACAGGTATAGTGTTATTCATATTTTGAATGACTTAGAATAGAAAGCTAACAACATTTTTTATGAGTGCTTGAAAACAAAATCAAGCTTTGAGAATAGATTGCTCTAGAGAGACTGGGATTTTCAAGATACATTCCATAAAAATTAGAAATGCCCAATTCCAAGCAACAATACATCAAGACAATAAAATATGAAAAAGTTAAATCATACTTACTTTAAGACTTCTGTATAGCCCTTAGCAGCAGCTACATGAAGTGCTGTACCACCAGATTTTGCATGCCTGACATCATTTATATGGCCACTGTTGAGCCACTGTCTTGCATCTCTTAGCATTATTCGTTCTTCTTCTTTTCGAGCTGATTCTATATCAACCCCTAATTCAGACAGGGAGGGGGAGAGGGGAAGAGAAGACATAAAATATTTTAAATATTTTATTCAAGTATTTCAATTCAATTATAGAACAAATATTATGCCACATTTATATGATATGGCAAAATAAGAACTAAACAATCTGAATAATGTTTAAAGTTAGATAGGAATATTTTTTTGAAGATTAGTTCCAAGGTTATGGAAACATCCAATATTGTAAGACATCTTGCATCACGACTTTTTTAACAAAAGAAGGAGCTGGGTGGAAAAAGGATTATAAATAAATAATAATAAAAATAAATCTCCTAAAACTCTCAAATTCGTTCTTTTAAGAATGTCTACCATCACATTAATAACCACTGAAGTGACCTGTTTAAAAAAAAGAGAAAATTCTATTTTAATTTTCTAAGCACCAAAAAGTAAGTCTGTGATGATGTATCTGTATACAGTAGAAAACAGCTGAAGTTGTTTTACAAACAGATCTCCACAGGAATTGAAACAATCTTGCTTCTTAACACTGATGACAAGATGGAGCTATACCTTTTATACTATCTAAAGCACTTCTGTTTTTTCTCCTATCACTGTGAATCACAAACCTTACACACAAATAGACAACACTCTGGATATATCACTTCATAGCTCTACTAAAAAAAAAACCAAAAACATTGAAAACTTTTTTACAGTATGTCTCACAAAAAACCCAACCAACACATACTGATGGAAAGGGAGATACATAGTCTACCATCATAACACCTACAAGCAGATGCATCAGGTTAAACAAATGGAAATAAATTCCAGACCCTGAATGGGTAATGCAAACACATTATTTGCAAGCATTTTTGCAATTACTACTTAAGAACAAAGCAGGAAAGAGATCCTGCTTGAAAAGAACTATGCATGAGCACAATTCTATCTATGATGGCTGAGTGGGGACAACTCATAAGGAAATGCAATTTAGAAACCATGATCATTAAGAGCACACATTGCATCTGGGTTAACCCCATCAGAAAATCAGTGACATAACCCTCAAATAAATGTTTTTATGTGGATGATTTCTCCAATCTTACACACTGGTATGCAGGGACTTGGGAGATACATACTGTAAAACTTAATGTTAAGGACAATCAAAAGATAAAACTTCACTAAGTATCATAAAGTAATTGAAGCAAGTTAAACAGTCAGTGTTCTGAGGACTTGACTGAACTCCTAGATCCATTAATTTACCAGCAAACCCATTTTAATCTTGACAGTTTAGGTAAAAAATGAATAGAATTTTATTTTATCAGAAACTGATGAAAAATCATAATCTGGATGTTGAGTCTCCAAGATTCAGGAAGACTTACAAGGCTGTTGAAGGACTCAGCAGAGGAAAAAGCAGAAAAACTTTCCAAGTATGACAAATATGAAAAGTGAAGACCTGAAATTCTGAATCAATAACACACTAACAGCCATTTACTCTCAGGAAGATCCTACATGTTAATATGTGAATTACTGCAAACTGTAACTTCATGGGCCTGAGCATCTGCTTGCCTTTCAGAATGACACAGCAGTGATCAGCAGGTTCTGGGACAATACTCTAGAGTACAGTCATTTACTCATCAGTGTTGCCCGCAAAACACTACTATGTAAATAGCGTATATTTGATCATCTCTTAGTCACATCCATGTCTGTTCCCTTTCTGTATGCTCAAAGTCCAACTTGAATCCTCAACAGCATGAGTAATCTTCTCCATCTGAAGAATCCAAAAAAATACCTGTGAGTGTAAAACTATTCATGTACATAGCTGTTTGTTCTGAGGCATTTTTGTATAAAGGAAGAACAGAGAAAAAACTCATTCCAGACCCCGATCTTGTGAGCTTCCAGTGGGTCACATCGAAACTGACTTTCCAGATAGGCCTAATGACCCAGGTTACCATGTCAAAATAGCAATGCTTATGCAGAAAAAGTAATACTCAATATAGACTTCCACTGATATCAGGAATTATTGCGCTTCTGAAACCCAAACAAAATATAATGGTTGCAGAGGAGTAATGGCTGTATCAGTACATCGTTTTACAAGACAGTAAATTTCTGGTCATATTTCAACAGAAGGAAGGACCAAAATCTAAACAAAACATTCCACATTAATAACCGGCATGAAAATGGGAATTAAATTTTGTGTCACAGATAAAAAAGCTGTGCTCTGAGATAAATACAATTCCCATTATTAACTACAGAAAATTCAATGTAAACAGCCTTTATTATACCTTGTATGGGCCTTTCTCCTTCCTTTTGTTTTCCAGACTCTACTAAGATACCAGGGGAAAAGAAAATGCTCTTCATCTGTTTCCAACCCTTTCTCCCGACGGCCCATAGATGGCAATGCGCTGCCTCCCAGCTCAGCCTCAGCCACAGCACTCGCTCACACCAGCAGCGCGTTTAACCTCTCTGGCAGCCCAACAACTTAAATCATTAATAATATATTGCTAAATGCCTCCACTTTTTTTTCTGATCAACACGTGCTACTCAACAGCTCCAAACAGGTTTGAAAACAGTGTGCCGTTCAGCGAGGATTTAATGAAAATTCAGCATAAATTTAACTGCTGAATCATTGTTTCAGGACGACTCAGCCATATAAAGGCATGTTTTATAGATACTGCAGGGAAGATCAACTTTTTACTTCATGAAGTGAATGTTTATATACAAATGTAATAGTTCGCATTTTATCCACATAAACAAATCTGAGTTAAGCAATACATCTGGGAGAGTCTTGTTACATTACCTATAATTAAGAATGAGGACCATGTGTTTCTCCTTGGAACAGGAAGAGTGACCACTCTGATAGTTACTGAATACATAGCTACCACACGGAATCCCTGATTCACCTCCCATCACCTCTCCTCACTAACTCACCTCCTGAGAATGTTTCCTATAATTCAAAATAACTGCTTAAGCAGTTAAAAATAATTTTAAGAGGACATCTGATGATCAACAGCTTAAAAAAATCACTTCAAACCATTATACTTAACCCCACTCGAGCCCTAAGGAGAGACATTTAAAACTGGCCAGGACTAAAGCCACATCTTTTTCAAGTCTGCTGGTTTTCACCAGTGCAAATGCAAATTTTAATGGTAAAAGACAAGTTCCACAACTCCATGTTGAAACACTGCCGAGTAGAAACACGACAGGTCACACCAAGAAAATAAATACCATTTTTGATGAAACTAAGTGATTTTAAGGATTATAGTGGTCCCCCTATATACATGTGGGATTGACCAATGCAAAAGATATTAGTCATATGGCGGAACAGCAAAACAAGTCCTAAAAGAAGGGTATTTCATAATAGTTTAACCATATGGAGTGCAAACAGAACAGGTGTTCAGCACTGCTTTGGAATAATTTCCATAAAACACCTGATTTTGTTATCTGTACAGTGTTTGTAACTGGGTCCAAAAAATCTTTATACCTTACCTGAGCATGTAATTTACCTTCTCACAAGTTACAAAACTAAGCTAGGTTTTAATCTTAAAAAATAATTAAGCCAATAATTCCCCACTGAAGATTAGGGTAGAAAAATATTTTCCTAACTATCAGAGTGGTACAGCTTCAGTTACAGGATAGCTATTCCCTTAGTTCACAATTCCTGCACAGTCCATTATATCAAGTCATGGTATTTGCTCAGCAGGACACAAGAGGATGTCTGAAAAGGCACCTGACCCTAGGTGCAATTTTGAGATGTAGCACATGGGGACCAGAATGACTGAAGAAAAACAGATACTGGAAAATAATACCAGAAAATCTTTCCTCTTTAACGGCCAACACTCCTTACAATGGAACTTGTATAACAAGAAGATTATTTTGGATTACTGACTGTCTCCTCTCAAGTCAGATCAGACCTTGGAGCTGCAATGCTAAAGTAGGATGAGGAAACATTGCCAATCCTTACTTTTATTAAGCCTGTAATGTCACACATAACTGAACTGTATTGTATTCTATGATTTATTTTTGTGCATTTAGTGTCTCTAGAGGCTCCCACATTTTGTCCTGTAATAAGACATGTCCTTAAAATACAGCTTGATACCTGCCAAAAATTGGGCATAAGTACAAACTTATGATTAATAGAATGCTAAGTAGCTGAGTCGTCTGTTTTGACATTTCCAATAAAGACATAAGGTCTGCAAAAGCAGTAAAAAAGGAGCTCTAATAAGTGATTCTATTCGGATTTCTAATGGAAACAAACATCAAATGTCATCACTTAAATCTGAAATCACAATGAACCTGCCCAATCTTTCTAAGCAATCTTTTGCCACCAAACAACTCTGACTGCCAATATATAGGAAGACAAATTCACAGCATTAACACTGCAACACAAAACTGAAACTACAATGTACGCAGGAATAAACATATGAAAGGATTGCAAGGCAAAAATGTTATGGAAAATGCCTACTTAATCTCTTAATACTTTACTTACACAGAGATAGGATATTTTATAATAAACAACCCAAGCTTGTTTATTTTCAAAATAAATAGGCTGGTCTTCCATTACCCTTAACATTGAGCTATGGCTGATCACTCCACAGACCCCATTGTTAACTTGCATTATCAAAACTCTAGAACTGCTTTATTTGATATGAAGGAGTGTATCATATGGAAGATATACGAATTATCTCACTGCTGGAGGGATAATTATATTCAGTGACATGAATATATACCCAAAGATGAAACTGTCACAATGCCTCACTGTTAATTGCACATTAAGAGAAACAATTAGGTTCCTATCTTAGAGCTATTAACTTCTCTAGCCATAACACACACAATTACTCACTCTCTCGGCGATTCTGATAATGACTAAATAATCCTTTCTTTATGTAACATTAACACACATAAAATTTATGTGATATCTATATTCAAGCTAAGGATGCCATCAAAGGTGCGTAATTAAAATCTTATTGCTGTGACAACTGCCTCATGATTTAGTAAGATATGCACTATAAGTACACATCCAGATTTGTGCCCTTTCTATTCCATTCTCATCCACAATCATGGAATACTTCCTTTGATTTTATCCCTGCACGTAAAAGCCCTTAGTTCTTAGGTCTTCAAACACAAATTTAGAAGGAGGGATAATGCATGCCTTCTTCCTTTGCTTCTATGAAACAAGTAAACAAAACAACGGCCATAAAAACGCAAGAGGACAGAAAGTAGGTTGTCCATACCAAGTGAAATTTAGTATTTTAAAACAACCTAAATTATTCCTTTAGGAGCTAATAGCTACAGTGTGGGAACATGTACCTTTTTCTCAGGTTTATAAAGACAGTACTGTACACAGTTTACAGTAAGCTTCAATTGTGAAATGTAAACCTCGCTAAAATTTTCAGTGTTGTGGCCTTATGCTAATTTTACAATTGGGCTGTTCAAAATAATTTAATTAAACTTGCAAAAGAATAAAAATTAGCACGTAATGTTGAATATCCATGTTATAAAAATGGACATAAAATCCCATAAACCAAAATATTTCTTTTTTAAAAAGGCAGTAACACATAAAAAAGAGGTCCTGGAAGAGTTCACTCAATTGGAAATAATTCCAATTTCACAAAGAGCTACTGCAGGCATTTAGTATCGCATATCAGTAAAGCCAAGCATTTCAAGAACAACCTTAAAAAATCAAGGCTGAGGTACATTCCAGAAACAACTCTCAAGTAAAGACTGATAGCACTGTTAGAAAAGAGAACAACTAATTAAAATAGAGAAATGGTAATACAGGTAAAAGATACACACAGCTGTTTAATCTGATGTTCATTGTGTGTTAACTGTAAAAACTGCTAATCAAATTTCTGTTAACACTACCAATTAACTGAATCAAAGCCTTTGCAAATCCACTGTCTATTTCTGTGTATCAGTAGGTATCTCTTACTTCCCTGCAGTTCATGTCTTCCAGTTTCTTTTTACCATTTGCTTTGGGCATTAAATGGGTCTAAGCATATAAATTAAAACTGGGCAAAGCCTGAAACAATTATTAGTTTACTGTCAAATTATGCAGATCTAAGAGACAAACATTTACAACACTGTATATTCTATATTGACCAACTCTCTTTAGAAAATAAACTGAATTTAACAGTCACAAATTAGCCCAAGTTTTCAAAAATGCATTAAGTGTCCATAAATACAACCACTCTTCTGTATTTAGAATTACCTTGTCTATTTACTTCATTCTGAAGCAGCTCTTCCATTGCCTCTTCTTCAGCAATATCTAATGGAGTGTCTCCTTCACTATTTACAGCTCCTACATGTGCTCCTTGACTAATTAAATACCTGCCAATAGATAAAGAAAAGAAGCCTGTAAATAACACAGCAAAGCTGATGGGAAAAAAAAAAAAAAAAAAAAGCAGCCACTTTATATGCATACACAATAAACAGAAATATATATATTGGGTGTAAGTATAAATGCTTTGACTGCCTGCAACCTATGAATACCCCTATAATAATTACATGTATAATAATTTTCATCCTAATACCCATTAATACAAATAGCCTTCTGGTCTTCAGTTTACCACTCATGATATAAGACTCCTGATATATTTAATACATACCTGGAAGAACTGAAAAAAGAAAATGGCTAGATAATGACCAAAAGTGATGACAAGGTGAGCAGCGATGGAACCACCAAATCCCATGACCTCCTCTTATTAAGCCACTTTTTCTGTAACTCACAGGTTCAGTGGCACATAACGTTTCTGCAATTTGCCAAAATGATGACTCCTGATCTCTTTGGCAGCCTCTTAAAGTTAATAAAAACAAAACCACATCTCCTTCTAACATAAGGTCAGTTTTTGGTGGGGAAGGAGGCAAGAGGGAGAAAGAAAACAGTACTTTATACATTTCAACCCCTCTATGTTTTCTTATTTAATGTGTTACTGTCTCAGGAGTCAAGAACCTCAAATTCTTAATTTCCATTCACATCAAAGGATCAATTCCAGCAATAGGTCACAGAAGTATTACATTATTTAATTGTATTAAACCATAAGCCTATGAAATTGCTCACAAGCTACAACGAACAAATAAAATTGATCAACAGAGCCTTGCAGCTTCTGACATAATATTTCCATTTACCTAAAAAAACCAAAAATCAATATTTTGAGACATGACAGCAGTCAAGACAAGAAAAAAGCTGCAAACACATCTCCTGCCTTCCACAGTTTAATTCATATTTTCCATCTATTAGAGAAAAAAAAATCAGGCTATACTGAAGAATCAATCATCCATCATAACAGGTGTATGAAATAAAAAGTGCTTTCCTACCTTCACTATTACAGAATGCCAAATTATGCAGGACACAATCACAAAATTAATCCAACACTAATACAAATGTTCTGAAGTACTTTATTGCTGCTAAACTTCTGCCAATCAATTATCATCCTAGATAGCTGTTTATTAAACTGATTATCAATAACTTAGAATTGAGTATTTTTTAACATATGACTTAAATAATACATGTTACTAAATCTCTGTAATTACATCAAGAGGTAGTAAGAAAGAGAAGAACACAAAATGAAAACTAATTCCCAGAAATGTAACTATTATCTCCTGGCATATGCATCATTACTTGCCACCAACATTGATGCTGGTATGCCATGTTGGTTTTATACTGTTCTTCTTAAAAGAGTGCCGTGCTCTAACTTTGACATCTCTCCTTTTAAAAGGTTGAACTTCTGCAGGAGTGAAAAATTAACACAGAGGAACAAAGTTTCTCAACAATACTAGTCTTATTAACAGTGAAACAGCCCCCCAGGTAATTGCTATGTAGGTGTTTGATAAATAGGCAGAAACAGCAGTGGGGAAATCAACTTTTTTATGAAGTTAAAATAAAGTAAACCACTTACAAAAACACCTTTACTAAAAAAACCAAGTGAATTTTCATACTCTTTCAATTCTTACGTTCTAATGTAGACATGAAAGAAAAACTTACGTATTTCCACATTAATATCTCTAGCAGAAAATTAAACCACTTCAGTAAGGAAAATATGTATTTCATTGAAGCAGTTGTATTTGGTCAACTGGGTCAATAATTTATAGATATGATAAAAGGAGGAATGCATTAAAAAAGTGTAGGGAATGAATAAAAGGCTAGCATAGCATTTTTATGAGCTATTATTGCTACAGATGGACAACTTCATGACTAATTGATCCTTCAAAGCAGACTTCAAAATGAAGCTGCTTACAGATCAGAATCAGATCAGTAATGCTAGAGGATTAGTAGTGTTGGAGAAGTAGAGTTATCTGATTTTCCTTTTGCAGGTGCTTACAGAGCTTTGGTTTTCCTGGGTCAGCAAAGGAAGGATAGGTGAACTTGCTCCAAGTTCACAGGATTGAAAGGGATGGAAGAAACACAACAAAGATGAAAGGCAGGACACTCCTTGCCAAAGAAGTGAGAACACTCTACTCCCAGCCTTCCTTCAGTGACTCCAACTAGGTCTCTCTGCTGCTATCCCTCTCAAAAAATTAACTGTGAACCCCTCATGTAAATTAAGTGAAAGACCATTATTTACTAAAAACCAACTAACTCAAATTCCAACTATTTTAAAGACACCTTTTAAACCTGATAATGACATCTACATTTGTTTTGTTCTCCATACCCTTCAGATTACCCTGTCCTGTAAAAGTGTATGCATGCATTTGTTTATTTACAGTACAGCTACTTTCAGCAAAGCAATGACAAGGTTCACATGGTACATGAAGTCAACCTGCTACCTACAGAATCAATGGTTTTATTAGAAACTTAGTGCTACCAATGGAAAGGAGAGGAATCATTTTCCATGTGTAGATAACTTGACTCTGCACCGCATACACAAAGAAAACAGATTGGGTAAACAAGACCAAGAGAATGATGCCCTGAGTTTGTAGGGCACAACTGAGCAGAAGACAGTACCAGAATAATCCTAAAAATGAGAAGATTTTGCTGTTTACATAAGAAAACTATTTCTTGAATGAACTGTATTTCAAACTAAATGTTACTTATAACATTTAGTATGACTTCAAATAAGGGTGTATTGACATTTCAGTTATCCTTGCACCATATACTAAAATCTTCTCACACAACAGTGTATAATTGTGTGTAGCTATGTATGCACATATTAAGATTTCCATGTTTTGGGAAAAAGACACAAACAATGTATACAAACAACTGCTTGCATTTTACCTTTTTAAAACAGATGTTACCTTCATCTTGAAATTTCATTTTTCTAAAGCAAGCAAATACAACTTCATTTCCTTGACAGATATTTAATTTATACAGCTATATGTATACAGTGAAAAGGAAATTGAAACTGCATAACAAAAAGTCCTGAACCATGCCTTTTGATACCACGTCTAGAAAAAGGTGTTTTATGTAAACTTGGAAGCAGTGAAAAAGTAACATGTACGATTCGCACCATCACCTACCAAATCTTTTGGTACATCACTTGAATTTATATCTTTTGAAATTCACCTGTTCAAAAATGGTGATGTTCAACAAACAGAAGAATAATTCAGAAAATCCACTGATATAATCCATATAATGTACTGGAAGGTGTTCATTCTAAATCTAAATAGATGACAAGTAGTTCAATCCATGCTATGCTCTTTTATCAAGTTGAAAGTTTCAAGTGTTAACACTGAAGCTAAAGGTACCACTTTTAAACTCCTGTGGTCTAAATATAGAGAACTGTAACTATTCCAGGAATACTAGGAGAGACAAAAGCAGCAAAAGAAAATAATTCCTGATACTTTTGTTTTGATATTTCCATGACAAGGATTATGCACTCTGGGTAAGACTGGAAGAACAAGTTTGCTTTTCAATACCATTGTTTTATGAAGGCAAATATACTTCTAATTGATTTTTTTTTCTTTTAGCAGTCACTGCTGTATAATCCTCAATAGCTACTGAAAACAATTACATTGCAAAAAAAAACCAAAAAACTCAAGCATTTATTTTTCTAGAATTACTGTGAAACCCAGATACTTTCCCATCCTTTCATGAAAAATACATTTTTATCCCATGAATAAACGGCTGGAATCTCAGTATATCTGAGACAATAAAAACCAACCCTCTGAGATTATTGTACAAAAGCCAAACAGTCCACACCAAAACCAATCCCAGGAACTGGAAATAAAAAATTTTAACTAGTAACGTGGACTACATACTGAATTAAAAAAACAAAACAAAACAAAACAATAAAAACTCCTTACAACTGAATGTTGTGTGTGCATACATCTGTTAACAAAATGCATATATCAACAAAAAGAGAGGAAAACACCTCTCTCTGAAGACACTTTGTATACAAAGTTGAGTCATATCACTGAATTTAGAACTTAAGAATCTGGAAGAAGTTCCAACTTGGATAACAGCATACACTGCAGACAGCATTTTCATATTATTTATCTCAGCACCAGAAAGAGGGGCATACGTTTACATTCAAACCTTGGCCCAGTTCACAGTATCTGGAAACAAGTTTGCAAAGTCATTACAGAATTAACTTGAAGTACTGGCTGAACCTGAAGGTCACCAGAAGGGTGGCAAGCACAAGGAAGGGCAGAGAAGTGGCCACTGAATTGATTCAGTTCATTACAAACTGCTTACTGAGCTCACTGGAGACTCACTATTGAAAACTAGTGGTCCCATCAGACTGCTCAGAAGACTGGACAGCAGTTCCTGACTCCTAAAATGTGATGAGCAGGACCTACCTAAAAAAAAAGTTACATATACATTTTAAATAAACATGCTCAGTGTGTCCTTCCTGGGAAGCATGGCCTAATGCCAGTGAGGGCTCCAACCAACACCACAACTTGTCTGCCAAGAACTTTTAACTAATTAGCTAACATTTAAGATTTCAGCTAACCCCAGCTGGTTTAAAAAACATCCATACATGGTGGAGTTCAAATTAATTGCACGAGTACCTTAATTGAATAATAGGGAGCCAGAGACTGAAAAACTACCACTGTATTCATGCAGCTGTGTAAACCCTCATTTGAAGAAACAAACAATGCAAAAAATTAAAAACTGATGTTTTTGGAATATGTATTTTAATTGCCTTCTTAAAATAAAAAGGCTTTCAGAATAGTTTCACTGTTTTTGTTTTTCTTTTTTAAATATAAAGTATCAATGCACTTTTAGAAGGACATCTTTGTAAAACATTCATATTACTGATAAAAATATGTTTATAATAACTCTGGTCAAACAATTAGACCTTCAAGAGACATTAAACAAATAAAAAATATAAAATTTTAACATTGCTATTTCCAGTATTTTCTAAAGTTGAAGTACACTGAAACTGTAAAATCTGATCCTTCTCAGACCTTCTATTGCTTTAAATGTCTGGAATATTTCTTAAAATATTTTCTAACTGTAATATAGTTCCACTCGATTTCCTAACAATGTTGTTATTGACTCAGACAAGGTAGAAATGCTACCTCAAGATTACTTGTCATTTCCAAAGGTATGTAGTTTTGTTTTGGTCTGGTTTTATGAGCTTGGGGGGTTTTTTTGGTATTTAACTTTCAGCAAAAATAACATTTAAAGGCCAGGTAAGCAAAGGTACCTGTATGAACAACATATTGAGAGACAGAATTATAACTTCTATGTGATTCTTGAATTTTAAGGATGCACTTCTCAAAATGAGATACGGAAGAAAGGTCTGGTCTTTTTGTTTTTCTTGAATGTCTTAAAATTATACAAACCTGAAGCAAATCCAGTAGCATTAGAGTAACATCATGGCAAATTCTGTTGTGGTACACAGTATAAATATGCCCTGTGTCAGTGGGCAAGTCCCATGGCAAACATACATTTGGCTGAACAATTATGAACAGCCAGGGTACAGCCACCCCTCAATCACTCCCTCATGCACCCTCACAACGTTAACACTCACTTTTGAACGTGAAATTCAAACCCCAGAAAAATGTAATAATAAAAAGCCATAACTTCACAGTTTTGGAAACCTATGTTGTGATCCCTATAAGCATTCGGTGGAAAGTGTTAAAATGTGTGCAATGTGGGGCAGGTCTCCCCAGGCACAGAGACCCCTCACACAGCACCACGGGACTCTCCTCACCCCCTTGAGAGCAAACCAATAGGTAACTGCTGTCAACCTCCTTCCTCCACAGCTGAGGTACTACTGCAGTTCTCTCTTCTGAATCTATGATTTGTACGAGAAAACGAAGGTTCCAAATTCAGCATTGCAACCAAAACGGGAGAAGTTCAAGTGGACCTAGAATCCTTTATCCTGCGTGATTCTAAGACCAAGGGAGAACAAATCGAACAAATCGAATGAACTCGAAAAAAAAAAGTCAAACTCACGGGAGTGTCCTATTCAATACTCTGCAAAATGCCATCCCACGCTGTCAGTCACTGCTGTGCCACAACATTCTGCCTCTGAAAATTTAAAACTGAACAGAGACTGGCACAAGAAAGACAGGCTTCTGTGATGGCATTTCAATTTAAGCCAACTCATGAAAAAAACTCAGGCACTTTTAAGGTTATGCTGCTTTGCAAAATCCAGAAGACTTTCACTCACATCTTCCTCTTTCAAAAAAAGAATGCTGCAGCACTTTCTAAAAAGGAACACTGCCCCTATGAGCAGTATCATCAGCTAGTAGCTATGCAAAACACCAACTTAAATCAGACCAATTAGGGTTACTAGGAATAATTAGACAATTATTTATCCTGAAATACATGAGTGATGATTTTAAAACAGCTAATATCAACAAGATCTGAGGTAAATTTATGATTTCCTCTTGCAGAACACAAAACCCTAATAGCTAGAGATGCTTAAAAAAAGAAAAACAAAAAATAGTTGAGAAACAAATGGCCAAAAGATTTAAAGCAAATAGAAGGAGACATTTATTTTCAATTTTCATCAGGATAATCCAGACTAAAGTTTGTATCTTTTTTTCTAAATAATTAACCAGTTTGCAAAGACTTTTTTATGTCCTTTAATGTGTGACACCTCTTGCAGATAGCACCAAATCCAACTTCTGATTCTCTCTCATGAAGTTCTTATGAAAGGCATCTTGGACTAACACACATTGTTGCTTCAAAATTATCAAATACTCCCAAAGCTACCAAAGCAGTCAAAAAAAACCCCCAAAAAACTTCCTATGTAAAGAGCACTATCACTGCTAAACGTATATAAAAAACATATTTATGATTATGAAGCAAACATTCTATAACATACCAACAGACCACTGAATTTTGCACATAGCTGGCTTTTCCCAGCCTCCACTGCAACTTGCATGCCCAAGGAAGCATACCAAGTAGAATCCCATCTGTTTTCCTTCTTGGTATGCAGGAGCATAAAAGAAACAGTGTAGATAACAGTATCTGGTTAGTTTTAGTCCTCTTGTGTTCCAAGAAACCTCTGAAAGCAGCCAGCTCTAGAAATATTTGTATGTAGGTGGCCAGCTAAATTTAATAGTGCAAAGATGGAATAGGAAAAATTCCTACTTGCAGCATCTGAAAAGCAACTAAGCCTTCACATTTTGCCTTATCTATAAAAAGGGAAAGACATTTGAGAGGTGGCAGAGCAACATTTAGGTGAAAAAAAACAGTGATTGAAGAAAGTAAAGTAGAAAACACGAAGAATGCCATATAGGGAAACATAAGGCCTATTAAAAAAAAAAAAAAAAAAAAAAAAAAAAAAAAAAA
>CM031879.1:37072156-37128926 GCA_018697195.1 Certhia americana
AAAAAAAAAAAAAAAAAAAAAAAAAAAAACAAACCAAAAACCAACCAACCACAAAACCCCCCCAAACAATACAAACCAGCACCCAAGAAAAAACAGAAATGGAGCCTGGCATTGCCAGGAGGAATATAGGGCAAAAATTCCATCAGGAATGAAATGAAGCAAAACAAGAAGTATTTTTAAAGTGCATATCAAATGTTATTTTCACAATGCACTTAATGAATGAGTGTTCATTTTGAAGTTTGCAGTATATTGTGCAAAAAGTGAAGGCTGAGTATGAAATATGTCTTGTTGCAGCTGCAGAGGTCATACTGTAACTCCAGCTGACAACACTACCCTTGGAATGCTTTCCCATAGCAAGTCTCCAAGCAGCCAGAGATTGTGGTCATTTACAGAATGGTCGTCAAGATGAACAATTGGGATTCAATTACAGTGGTTGAGGAGAAAAGGTAACAGCAGCATGGAGGCAGAAGAGGAGGAGGGAGAAGGATGATTGCGCTGCTTCCCACTTTGCTCAGCTAACAAGAGGTGTTCCCACTAGCAGCTCACCATCCCTCCTGCCTTATGCCAAAAGCAGCATTGCTATATTTGGGTATGGCAGCATCAAAAATAATGATTTTACTGTTGATTTCTATTTCAGCAGAAGCCATGAGCATGGATTTAAAAGGACTGTTTTTCTTCAACCGCACATGCTCGCATTTCTATCAGAAAAATTTAAACCAAGATCAATTCTTTTCATGTGTTAAACAGATCTTAGCATATACATAACTACTACATCACAGAAGTTATTTGTAATTATATTACGTAATATTATTGTAAGCAGAGCTCTCTGTAAAGCAACATTACTATCACAGTGCAGTTTCAAGCATCACTCAGTAGTACTGAACTTAGTTTGACCCCACTTAGATACCAGCAAACTGCACTCATAGCAATTGTTTACATTTCATCTGCTTTGAATTTCCTTGAAATCACTCTTCTTCCAAAAGAAAGTCCTACTCTTCACCCAAATTTGATAAGCAGTATCTTGTCTGTAATAGAGGTTTCAAATAATTCCTTTTTTACACTTTTCTTCCTGTCATATCCATTGTTTATAGAAAACCCTCACATTTCTGTGTCTTGGTATCTGAACTGTACCCAAATAAGTCACTTCCATCAATGCACAGCAGCCCTTATGTGTCCAGAGATACCATGGCTACATCTACATGCATTTTAGAAGAATTCAACCATCTTTTATCTTGACTCAGTCAGGGATAAGAGTAGAAAAACACACGCAAATTAGGATCATTTGCACTGAAATGACCAGTTTAGGATAGCCAACAAAAGACGTGGCTTCAAGACAGGATAAGTAGGTCATAAATTGCTTTAGTGTTCACTAAAAGGTCTACTGTATGTGCTGGAACAGGGTCAAACTCACAGCAGAGAAAACCACTCAAGTAAAAGCTGAAAGAAAATGAAAACTGTGATGCACAGAAGTGACAATCTATTCCACAGCCTTGTTTTCTCCTAGAAAACAATCCTCAAAACCAACTTTGCTGCAAATTAAATTATTTTTATATCAGATAACTCAATAAATGCTATATTCAGTGGTCAATAGCACTAATAATTCCATAGATTCCACAGTCTACAGGGGATTTATTACCACCCCTGTCATACAGCAGTTTTGGATTGGTTGATGAGGCCCTCACGTGACAGTACACCATACTCACCAAGCCTTTGTGCAATTCAGAACTCGCTTGCTCACGTATCTATCTAGAGCTCATGTTCTAGTCCCACCTAGAAAACAACAACTTATTGGTGGCAATTGGCAGTTATAAGCTATCAGCTGGGAAGGACCTGAATGATGTCCCTTGGGAGTCCATCCAAGCTCTCAGGTTTCCATATCTATAACTCTTCTGTATGTTCTCTTCCACATGTACCACATTCAACTTCAGAATTCAGATGTAAGGCACCTACTCTAAATTGTTTTCAGGATACTAATAAAATCACTATTTTGTGAGAAAAAAGTAAGATCTCTGCTATTTCTCTTCTCAAAGCAGGATGGTTGTTTAGACATGAGCTCTATTTTCAAATTCTTTTTCATCCAAAAATTAAAAGTTCTCTGAGCATTACACTGGGCATCATTAGATTGAATGAACTGCTAAACTGTGTTAACAGAAAAAAATATATTTTCCATTAAATTGTGTTCCTGAGGAACATATCTCTGAACTTAATTTCTCTTACGTTTACCCTTAGAAGAACAGGAACGCTTACTAAACACTAATATACCAACTTAAAATATTTAGGGTCACAAGTAGAGATGCACACAGTAATCCACTCTGAAAGAAAGCAGCTATAAAGCACACACTTTGTGCATTCTACAGTCACTAGCTCTCCTTGACTCTTGCACCTGAACAAATATGTATGAAAATCAGTTAAGTCCTATAGTTTCTCATAACCCATCAACCATGTTTTATTGTGTATTTCTGTCAGCTGGGTTTTATCCACATGTCAGATGCACAGCTACACAGCAGAAAAATCTACCACACAATGGCATGATTTCAAAATGGGAACATCACCATCAACCTTAACAATTTCATTAGCATTTCATTATTCTTAGGACATACACATACGCAGCAAAAACATGCTGGAAACAGGACACTGCCTCAGTACTTCTTCAGAAAAGAAAATGCCAACTGATACTACCTCACTGATCTTCTCTCAGTCTGTCCACTATCCCATCTAACAGAATTTAGCTTTATCCTTGCAGATAACTAATGCAAGTTTGGAGAAGAAGGAACTTTTAAGTTGCACTGAGCATCACATTTTTAAATGGAGGGAGAGGACACTAGTGGACACATGGGTTTTTTCCCCTATCTTTTTTTCCAGACAAAAGGCAGCAAATGAAAATTAACTGAAACAATCTTCTAAAGCCTTCAGTGACCTTTTCACAACTCTCAAAACAAACACTGCAGCTTTACCAGTATCAAGCTGCAAGAGTCAGTCATTGTTCTAGAAGAGCTGTTTTTCCTTGGCTGGGAATATATCTTCTTTCCCTGTTTTTATTTCGTCACATGGCTTGTTTTATCCTTCCAAAGTCCTCATTTTCTTGAGCGGGTTGTATGATGTTTCATCTTTGCTTGCTTTTCTTTTTAATTCTACAGCTCCAGTTAACATTTCCTAGTATTTAAATAAACATTTTGGATCCTTAAAAAACCATCCTTTCACCTTGTAGCAGCTCTGTAAAACCCCATACCAGTCTGCATCATCAGTTTGCATGTGGTTTACCTCAGACCACAAGCTTTATCTTGTCATTCAAAAATCCAAATTTCTGATTAGTCATCAAAGATCCATTTCTGAATGTATCACTAGTAATAACACTTCCTACTCAATTAACACTATAACTTGGAGCCAAGCTGGAGGAGACAGGAGCCATCCCTGACATTTTTATTAGTGTGCTTTGCCTAAGTAATGTTTTGCTCTTTAGGACTAAAGTGGGTTACAGCAAAGGAGTTCAGACTAAAAACTCACTGGTAAGTAAGAAACAGCTTCAGATGATCAAGTTATTAATGAGAGAAAATGGATTAAAATCAACTGCTTTGAAATATACTTTCTGGCACCAGCATCCTCAGATATGATGAAAGAACATCGAGCAGTACCAAGTGGTTCAGGCTCGTGAGGTGGGAGATGCAGCATGGGATCCACCACCGAACAGGCAGCTCTACTCAGTCAGGCTTCTGATCAGAAGTACAAGCTACATCTGAAAAGCAGCTCAGACAATTTTTTACCTGCATATCTACACCAAGTGCTGCTGGCAAGCCAAGTCAGCTCAGTGATCCAAAAGAGAATGAAGCTTCCAAAGCCCCTAAAGGCTATTCTTACGCCTATAGTTCCCACGTTGTTCTGTGATCATTAGATAATGCAAGAGGGAAGGTGGAGGAGGCCAAACCAAGGGCGGAAGTACATATCTGCCTGTTTCTGCAGTAGTCTCAAGTTAGCTCACTCTAATCATGTTGTCAAACTCCACTGAGTTCTCCCGACTGGCTGTTGCCAGATGAGCACTGACTGGTCCTGTACCACAGGCAAGAATCACTACCCACAGCAGTCCCCCCAAGGCAATAAGAGCTGTAAAAAAACCACCTATCACTCAACATCTAGATACCCAACTACAGGTCTGCAGGATGAGTCCTCTGTCCATGAGACAAGGATCACTCATTTAGTCTTAATGGACTGTTACTAAAATAGGGATATCCTGGGACAATGGTTTGCAAAGGCTTCAGCAAACGAGTTTGGCTGGGTTCTCTTTCAGGTGACTGGAGTCTGGAAGAACAGATGGGCGTCAGCAGCAAGCCTGTGGTTACACACAAGCCTTTTAAAGTCTGTTGTAAGTATTAAGGGAAGGAGGGGACACACAACGTAGGAAACTTTGGGCAGAAAGGAAAAGTGGATGAACTGTGTTTTACAGCAGCAGAGTTAGTCAAACTACTATTCTCTTCCTAAATGAACTGATTGAGGAGACTCTGAACTTGAGATGTTTTTCTGTTTCTGACTGTAATCATGTGTTTCAGCCTTTAAAACCTCTTAAATAAAGAAGGTGTATTTTGAAATTGTGCTAAGTCTTAGGATTTGTATGGGTATCAAACTACAGGTATCAAACAAGTTTCTCAAACATAAAAGCTACCACACAGAGTTAGTCCAAATATCCAGTTAATATCCAGCCCATCTTCAGACATAAGATCTCCAAGGAGAATAAAAACAGAGCAAATACATGCTACTTTTCATATAATATCTTTCCAACTACTCTCATGGATTTCTCAATCAGATTCCATTTGTATGTATGTATTCTACATTAGTATTTTTTTAATGCGTCCACCCTTGATGGATTTCTCATCCCTTGAACCCATGAACCCATGAGGAATTTTAGTAGCTACAGCAACATTTGTGAAACTGCTGCAATACCTACTACATGAAGGTATGAAAATGCTATTCTTCCTTCAGCAGACACCTCTCTCCCCATTTGGTTTTTGGCTTTTTTTTTTTTTTTTTTCCCCCAACAAAAAAAACCCCTGTAACTATCTCTGACTTTATGTTAGCTTCGAAAAACACTTTTCTTACACTTCTTGGAAGATGCATCTTTCTTTCTGGGTAAAATAAAAAAGCATTGTTATTTAAGTAATATAACTGTATAGAAGCCTCTGAACAGAAGCAAAGTAGGTTCAAACTACATCAACTACACAGTCACAACTAGGTATCCTACAAAGCCCACAAGAAAATTTTTAAGACAAACTTTGATTATTGAACAAAAGGAATTTCTACTACTTCAGATTTATTTTAATCTGGTGCAATACATAGCAGAGAGAAATAAAAAAGAAAGCATTTTAAAATTGTTTCTTAAATGCCACTTTCTCAAACACATTATTTTCCCCTCCCTATTGCTTTTTCTTACCTCCAAAGGAAGTTATTTGTTTATTCCCTGATACTGAAATAATATACAAGCTTTTCAACTGTAGAAGAGATCTATCAGATAAAATAATTCATTATACACAAGAAAACAGTCATACAAAGGTAAATTTAAGGGTCCTACCCATTAAATACCATCCTTTTCAGTCTAAAGTCTTTTGCACACAAAATTTCTCTTCAAGTCCTCCTGCATTCAAGTTTCTTTTCACATAACTATAATTTTAGAAAGTATTTCATGTTGACTTCCTAATTCATACTAACATTAGTGAAAAAAGCTCGTTTGCATGAAGTTTTCTATAAAAAAAAGGAGAACAGAAAAGAGAACATACTATACAAAATCCACCTGTTACGGCAATGTTGAACAATTCTGATTTAAAACATATTCATACTACAATTACTTGTAAAGTGATTTACATAATCATAAACTAGATGAACAGCAATCTAAATAGATAATTCTAAAATAAAGTATTCAAAGAATTTCCAGTAAGCTGAAACACTCCCAGCATTTACAGATGTCAGAAACAACAGGAGCAGTTGCCTTCCATGTCAGAAATTTTACTTTTACAGCACAACTCCCCCTTTGAAAGCAGATGACACTTTGTTACACCTGAACTGTGTTCTTTGCTGTATTTCACTTGAAATGGCCTTATATAAGACAAACATTTTGTAAAGTGGAAGATGCAGTTTTTTAGGAGAGAACAGGAAGCATATCCAAGAGAAGACAGCTACTTTGAAGGAGCAGAAAACTGAAATGGCACAGGAGATACTGCTGGGAGAAGCTATCACAGCAGTGGTGAACACAGTGGAGGAAAACAGGGACAGGGAATACACCTGCAATGACAAGCCCACTGAATGGACGGTACAGAGCAAAATAAAATCTCAAAAAGTGGAAGGCCATGCCACAAATTTTCTCAGCCCACTGGCAATTAGAATGGGACCAAGGCAAAAACATTGCTGAAGTGGTAGCTCCCTGAGATACCCAGAGGTTTTTTCCAGAGAAGCTCCCTACCACCTCCATATTCTGCACTTCTCACAGATCTTCAGCACATGGGTGCACTCACTCAGAAACATCAGAGGAGCAGCAGGACACACTACCTTATAGCAGCCTTCTGGTACCTAAAGGGGCCTATAGGAGAGCTGTAACTTTTAACAAGGGCATGTAGCGACAGGAAAAGGGAGAATGGCTTTAAACTGAAAGAGGGAAGGTTTTGATTAGATATTAAGCACAAATTCTTCACTGTGAGTGTCATCTATAGGACAACCAAGGGATCAGACCCACCCAGCACAGGCTTAGGAAAGGCAGGTCCTGCTTGACCAACCTGATCTCCCTTCTATGACCAGATGACCCATCAATTGGATGACAAAGACTGCAAATGTTGTCTACCAGGACTTCAGAACAGCTTTTGACATTCTCTGTCTCACCATTCTCCTGGAGAACTTTGCTCCTCGTGGCCTGACCGGATGCATTCTTCACTGGATAAAAAACTGTCTAGATAGATGCACCCAGAGAGTGGTGATGAACACAGTTACATCCAGCTGGTGGCTGGTGTTTTCCAGGGCTCTGATGTCCTGTTTATTATCTTTGTGGATGATCTGGACAAGGGGATCAACAACACCTTCTGTCAGTTTGCAGATAACACCAAGTTCAGCAGGAGTGTTGATCTGCTGGAGGTCAGAAAGGCTCTGCAGAGGGATCTGGACAGGCTGGATGCCAAGGCCAGCTGGATGAGGTTCAATAAGGCCGAGTGCTGGGTCCTACACCTGGGTTACAACAACCCCATGCAGTGCTACAGGCTGGGGACAATGGCTGGAAACTGCCCAAGGGATAAAGGAGCTGGGGATGCTGGTGACAGTGGCTGAACATGAGCCAGCAGTGCTCAGGTGGCCGAGAAGGCCAAAGGCATCCCAACCTGTATCAGCAATAGTGTGGCCAGCAGGAGCAGGGTGGGGATTGTCCCCTTGGATTTGGCACTGGGGAGGCCACACCTCATGTCCAGTTCTGGGCCATGGCTGCAAGAAGGACAATGAGGTGCTGGAGAACGCCCAGAGAAGGGCAACAAGGCTGGGCAAGGGTCTGGAGCACAAGTCTGGTGAGCAGTGGCTGAGGGAGCTGGGGTTGTTTAGCCTGGAGCAAAGGAGGCTCAGGAGAGACCTCTCTCCAGCTGCCTGAAAGGAGGCTGGAGCCAGGTGGAGATCAGCCTCTTCTCCCAGGCAGCAGGGACAGGATTAAAGGAAGTGGCCTCAGGCTAAACCAGGGAGGCTTAGGGTAGACATCAGGAAGAATTTTCTCTCTGAAAAAGGTAGATAAGCATAGGAACAGGCTGAACAGGCTGCCCAGAGAGGCTGTGGAGCCACCATCACCAGAAGCATTCAAGAAAGAACTGGACATGACATTTAGTGCTATGGTTTAGTTGTCATGGTGGTGTTCAATCAAAGGTTGGACTCAGTGATCTTGGAAGTGTTTTCCAATGCAAATGATTCTATAGTGAAACACCAGAACAGGTCACCCAGAGAAATTGTAGACGCCCCATTCCTGGAACTGTTCAAGGCCAAGTTGAACACAGCTCTGAAAAACCTGATCTAGATGTAGATGTCCCTGTTCATTGCAGCAGGGTTGGACTAGACGACCCATGAAAGGTCCCTGCCAACTCAAATACTCTGTAAATCTAAGATTAGCATTAGAATCCCCTAGTTCAGTTGCTTACTTTAATATCATTTTAGATTTTGAAACATGCAAGCCTGCAATAAAGCATGCTATCATGTAATACTTTTCTTATGAATTTAAAAATAGAAATTGTCAAAATACAAATTGTAAACAAATTCAAAACATTAACTAATTTTGGATATTTGGACAATACAAAAGGGTTGTGCTATTTCAATAAGTAAATTCCAATTAAATTGTTGGAAGGAATGAAGGAAGTCCTAAGAAAACTTAAGATGGCAGAAAACAAGACTGCCAAGTCCACAATTTGAGAAGCACTACAAAGCTGTGCAACAGGCACTTCCACAGGAGGATGAAAAAGGGAAACACAGGCTAGACTCTCTCTAACCCTTTATTAACAAACTTAGAAAATACCAGAACTCACTCCCTGATTGTCTTCTCTCTTGCACAAAAATAGGTGCTAAAAGTAAAATATATCAGTTTCAGTCACAGACACGCACAAACACGCATTCTCAGGCTTCCCAGGAATGCATCCTCACTAAAGAAGATGTTGGGTCCAGCACATACTATGGAACAAATTAAAATAAAATTTCTAATCTCTGGTAGTTTATTTTAACATCCTTTCACTTTCCCCCACTTTTTCTTCAGCTGCAAATTGTGGTTTGTAGAGTTTATTTTTGTAAATTATTTCAAGCTGAGATCCTGGAGAAGCAGTCTGAAGAAGATCTAAACTCTATGAGCCTCATCAGATATAATACAAATATAAATAATACACTCATGTCAGGTTACCCTTCTCAGCTGTATATGGAAATTTGTTTCAACAGCTTATCTTCAAAACTCCATGTACCTTAGAAACACTGCTCTTCTAACATCTTAGATGGCTTGCATCCCAAAGGACTATAGTTCAATAACCCCATTTCTCTAAAGGCTATCTATAGAAAATACGCAGAGAGATTCTGAGAGAATTAGAACCAGACAGGTACAGGTCTGAGATATTCAAGTCAATAGTGAGAAACTGCAGTGGACAAGGGACACTGCAAGTATCTCTCCTGGACAAGTGCCTATGTTTGGTGACAATGCCATATCAAGATCACTTAACTAAACTTTCTCCTATTGTGGAATAAAGGCAGGTGTTTTATCTTCACTAAACTGAAGAAAGGCTTATATTATCTCATTTTACAGGGAAATCCTTGTCATAGTATAGCAAAGTAGTAAATACTTCCAGTACTCATGCAAGGGGGATTACAGCATCAAATAGCATAGAAAGGCAGATTACAAAGTTGGTGGCCACACAGTGCCCCAGGTATACCAAGGATATATGAAGCAAATCACACTGTGAACACCTCAGACAAAAAAAAAAAGTTCCAGGGAAAATGATATACTAGAGTTCCCAGAATTTTTCAATTCCCTTTAGACTGCAGCAAGTAAAACTCTCAAAGTCACAGAACAAACTCACTATTTTCATTCTTCACTGCTGCAATTAGTACTTAATTACATGATAAAATACTACTTTCTATTTTATCCAAATCTTACTCACTTTTTTATCCAAAAACTCACTATGAGTTTGGTAAAATTAATAAATTTTGTGTTTGCCCAAAGGATTTTAAAAAAGATTTTATTACCTGCTTACTACCTGCAACAACATTGTGCTGAAGAACGTATGCCACATTTTATCAAAAGCATAATCGTTTCAGGCTCAAACAGACCGCCTCTCAAAAAATGCCATTTTAGCACACCTTCACTGGCCTTCAATAGACTTCAAAAATAACAAAACCACTCCTGGAATTCAGTAGTGAGTAAGCTTTAACTAATACTGAAACAGGCACCTAGCTTCTGTAGGCTTTTGCTCCACAGCCAAAAAACGAGTAAATTGTTCTATACCCTAACTGAAAACCAAATGTTCAAGACTGCAAATACAACTGCAAAACTGATCTCCTACGCATAGAGTTATCCCAGGATAATGTTTCAGATTACTAATATATGTAATTTGGAACATTGTCCATGTGCCTTCCCCCATAAAAACCTTTCTACGGGGGAAAAAAAAAATAAAAAAATCTGAGAGTCATAGGCAGTCTTATGCTTATGTTTGTATCTACCTAATATGCAATGTAAAAAAACTAGAATGAGAAAATGCAACACATGAAGTTATAGACGCAGCACACTTCACAATCAACATACAATATAAAAGCATTCTTCCTCACTACACATCCCAGAGGCAACTAAAAACACAGTTTATAAATACCATCTGCTTCTATTGTCTCTCCAGCAATGTATTAGCAAAATACATAGATTTTAAAAATAGAGGAAAAAGTCTTACTCTGCTATATCAAGATATCCACAGGAAGCAGCAGCATGTAGAGGTATCCAGCCTTCATTATCTGGTTGATTAATATTTGCTCCATTTTCCACCAGAAATTTCACCATATCTACGTTATCATCTATACAAGCCTACAAAGAAAGAAAGAATTAAGAAGTAAGTTCATATCAAAGCTGTTCTACAATCCTGTGCATCTTTAAGCAAATTCTTCAGAAGAAAAGGTAAGTATTTCCAGTTCTGATGAGGAAGTTTCTTTGCTGGGGTCTGACAGCAAGACAGAAAGAATCTCAGAGATAAACAGATTTGTAAAACTTTTCAAATAGATTAAACAGTTTTTAAAAGCCAAAAAGTATTATTTTATAAGGTAAATGCATTCTGGTTTTATGAGAAGCCCTTTACAATCCCCACTGAAATCTTATTCTCCAGTATAAAGCAGTTCCTCAGGTCCTCACTCTGTCCCAGGTATATCTCAACCACTTGAGTGGATATTACAATTGAATAAACAGATACACCATGAAGTAGAACTGTGACTAAGAGCTAGGGAAGCACTTTGAAAACAATATCATACTGTGATTTTACCTGTAATGTAGATGAGACTATGGAGTATGAAAGGATACTACTTAGCATTTCAACATTCCCCCACTGTTCTCTATTGCAGTATTTTCTATACCACCATAAACCTTTTAACAGTCTATTAATCAGTCCTGTTTATAAACTTAAACATCATTTTGGCAATAACAAAAATATTATCATCTGCCCACATCTCTTAATTACTGAGCAAACAGTGTTGCTCAGATGCAGAACTACTGCCATTCTCCAGACCTCCATTTAACTGACTCCTATTTTGCCTTTCTTCTCCATGTTCGAGTATTTTTCTCACAGGGTGCTCAGTAAGCTTTCTTGCCAACTTCTATCCTGCTGCCCTTAAAAGGGCAGAGCAACTGAGAGAAAAGTCCCTCTGTATTTCAGGACAGCAAGAACTCCAAGCAGCTAGACCCCACAAGACTGGTATTAATTTTTTTAGCTTAATAAATCAACAATACTACATAGCCAAAAGGCTGAAATGAGAACTTCTACTCTTGGGCTCCTAAATCCTACTAGGGAATTACACCTCTAATGAAATGCAATTAAGGTATAAATACTTCTGAAAAAAACCAAAATTACATAATGTTTTCCTATGGAAAGAAAACAACTCAGATCTCTCTATTTAAGCAATTGCATTGTTCCAAGATGAATCCTGAAGCTTTCCTCCATTCTGCAATGCTGAGGCAACAGCTACACCATGAGGAGCATGCTGCTGCCCAGTGTAGTAACCAGCCAAACAAAACCAGCCAGAAATGATCCTGCTTTAACTCCATTTGCTTTAGTTGCATACAGCTAGACTGCAATACACTGCTTGCATTATTTGTTTTTCAGTTAAAAACAAAACCCTATTGTTCAATGAAATCCTCCCTACCTTTTCAGGTATTCTCGAAAACTGACTTGAAAATGTTTTAGTCATATCCATCCCTAAAATCAGCAGTTCTCTTAATAAAATAATTTCTTAACATACTCCAACAATAAAGACTACAAGTTTGTCAAGTGTATGTATTTGCCTCCAATTTCTCCCACTTATCAACAGTGTACAATGATTATATACTTATAACAAGTTCCGAAAGAAGAAAATCATCTCTTTTTGTAAGACATTTTGTAACTTAATGAAAAAGAATCAACTGCAAGACATGGTTAATCAGCTTAGGAAGAAAACAAATTCAAGAAACTCAGATGTTTACACTTAACAGATACATCAACTATATACAGCCATATATCCAGTTTTTCTGGATATTTTCTGGATATTCAACCACTGATATCCAACGTCTATAACAATATTCACCAGCTAATTATAAGGAAAAATAAA
The DNA here is from genome assembly GCA_018697195.1 of Certhia americana. Classification (NCBI taxonomy): domain Eukaryota; kingdom Metazoa; phylum Chordata; class Aves; order Passeriformes; family Certhiidae; genus Certhia; species Certhia americana. The sequence goes on from CM031879.1 coordinate 37,084,466, forward strand.
TTTATACCAGAAAAATTTTTCAAATATAAGTATTTTAGTATTTTAATATTAAATTTTAACATGTTGCATGCTTATCTTAAAATTCCCTAAAATTCATCATCTGTGAGAAAAAAACTACCTTAAAACTGATTAGCATTATTAACAACAAAAAAACCCCAAACAAACAGAAAAGCCAACCATATGGTTGTGACATAACCTAACACAGAACAATCCTTCCCTATTTTTCAAGTACACATGAGAAAACCTGGCAAGACATACTCATAAAAATGCTGTTGCTAAGTGAATCAAAAGCTTACATATGCAGCACATTAAAAGACATATGACTAAGTGGCTAAAAATATTTGACCAAATTTGGGCAGTTTATTGTGCCATACATGGCAAGAATAAGGAGAGCTCAAATACACTTATCAGGTATTATCAGAGACTGCACATTCATAACAACCAGGAAAATATTTTATTAAAAACTCACTGTGATCTCTAAAAAGTTAATCCCTATCTTAAGTCTGGTAAAAAAATTACAATTGATTCTATCGCAGAAAAACACAAATCTACTGCAGCCTATGTCTCCACGTCCCCTTTTTCTTCTTAATAGAACTACAGGCAGGTGTTAGATAAATCCTATCACTCTCAGCACTTTCCATAGGAAAGGCACTTCTCACTATCATCAGGTACCTTAAGAAAGAAAGCCAAGAAACAAACGTTCTAAAAGAAATTTTATCTAAATGTTTTTCCATTTCTACTGCACTGCTCACCTCTAAAAGCAGTATTTATCAAGTGTCAGAAGTGCTTCTGTTGCTAAAGACTGACATCTCAACCACAAAAGGAAAGCTTGTTGGGGCAGCATGATAAAGCAATAGCCTCTGAACAGACTGCCCTTCTAGACCTCAGCCTTCAAGTTATTACAAAGGAAAAAGCAATATACATGCAAGACATAAATAACTACAGTTCCACTGCTGCTGCAGTAACTCAGAAAGATAAATTCTCACGATTAATTCTGCTCCCAAATGTAACCAGAAGACATAGACAGCTGCAGGTCTTCCTTTTCCACATCTCTTAGAGCCCTTCCAAGATTCATGTCAGTTCTTTGCACTCATCTGTCCCTATCCCCAGTCTCTCCCTTCACGGCCCACAGTTCTCAACTAGAGCACCAGTTACCACTTAATGAAACCACAGGAGACAGGTGAAACTAAAGATCTTTCCAAGTGCTTGCAAAACACACCTGTAGAGCACACACACCAGCCAGCTCCTAGAGCAAGCAGAACATGGCAGCTCACACACAAGATACCCTTCATTCCATGAACTGGTTTGTCTCTCCCAACCCCAGCCTCACCAACTGGTAGAAAGGCATTTCTGCATAATCATCTCAACTGCCTTGCCAGATTTGACCTAAGTTAGCCAAAAGGCCTCAACCAGAACGACACCTGCCACTGCAATCATACAAACCTTGTTTCCTTTGAGAACCAATTTAGAAAATAGGCTAATCAGTCATAAAGTCAAAGCAAAGTTGAGAATACAAAGTCTGGTTACCTTTTCTGATAAGAAAAAGGAAGTACATTGAAACCCAGAAAAGAATCCACTTTCCTTTTCTACAACAACCTGAAACTTGGACTGCAAGTCCAGAAAAGATCAACAGTACCTGGCTCCCACACAGACCAGTCCCAGGTAGGTCTAGCTTGTACTGGAAACAACATTTGAACCTTTCCCCCTAAATACGTGAAAGGGGATAACCAGATACCTGCTGAACATGCTAGACTTTTAACTGTATTTGCCATGACCTTGTATTACAGTGCAAGTGGCAAGTGATACACTTGGCTCTTGATACTACCACGTGTTAAGAACATAGGTGATGGGGAAATATAACTTCATCAGTAGCCTTAAAAGGGATAGCTTTAAAAGAAACATCAGAAGTGTTTGGTTCCTCAGTAAGTAACCAAAGAATTCAGCAGTCAGTGCTCCCCAAAAGACAGGAAAAACAGGCCTGAAATTATTTTGAAAAAAAACCAGAAATCTTGTAGGTAAAAAAGCAATCACTCTCTTAGACCACTGTCCCATACACATGAAGCAGAGCCATACACCATGCACCTTCCATGAGGCTACCATTTTCCCTGATTTTCATTAATGTTAACATCTAATGAGGTAATCCCATCTAATTTAGACATTATTAAATGTTTAGACATTTGCATTTTTTAGTAAGCTTTGGTAAAATCTCCATTCTCCACAGAGAGATTAAAACCTACCCTTTTACTGATTAGATTACTATTTTGATCTATTCAATAAATTATTTTGCATCTATTAGGAAAACAAATATGCATTTCATCTCTGCTACCGCATTTTATTTTTTCCTTATTTACTCTTGGTACAGAAAAGAGTCAAAAATATACAAAGAACATATTGAACAGCCATTCTGAATTGCCATGTGAATGTCAGGAACAGGAAGACGACTGCACACAACAGGTCTGGAGAATAGTTTATCCCCTTTCGATTTTTTGAGTGAAGTAATTCCAGTGGGTGTAACAGGACTTAGCAGGACATGAACATCTTTGCTAAGGTACCCAAGAATCAAATTAAAGCAGCAGAGCTGGTGAAAAGGGGTTCCCACTCTCTTCACCTTGGGTTGCTTGTTCCCTGCCATCACATACCCCACTCCCTTACAGCTATGCAGATACTTTGTGCTAAACTGAATCTAAACTGGATCAGAAAGGCAATTAGAATTTAAAATGAAATGAAATAAGAAAAAGAAAAAATACTTTTATTTGATTAAAACAGAATTATTTGCTTTGATTTTATTAAAATGGGTTTTGTATTCAGAGAAGCAGCATTGTTCTGAAATTCATTTTCATGTCCTAATTCCACTATCAGAGAAACAAAATTTAGTTTCACTCTGAATTTTCACCCATTACAAAGCTTGTGTTAAAGCTTCTTGTTTCAAACTGACACTTTTGAAAGACATACATTTAAATCAGCGACCACTTCTATCATTTGTACTTTAAATTTACAACAGATTTAAACCTAGTTTCTTGTTTGTAAGTATTTTATAGAATCATAAAATATTTTGGGTTGAAAGGGACTAATCTAGTTCCAAATCCCTGACATAGCAGAAACATCAGGTTGCTGAGAGCCCCATCCAACCCGGCCTTGTATAGCCTTCCTACAGAAATCACATTACTCATCCTGTCTACCTCAATGTCCTCCCCCCCTCCTTTGCAGAGCACTTTCAACTGAAACAGGAACAGAGGCTGAAGAGAATTAAATTCATCAGTTGTCACAAAAAGGTGGTTAAGCACGAGTCCTCTGAAATAACAGCACCACAGAGTAGTTCACAGGGTGAACTCAACAATTACTGCCCCTATCCAAGTCCTCACACTGACCTCCCAGTGAGCATGGCACCATGAGATAAGCCCCACAGTTTGAATGCTGGTCTCACTCTGCAATGGCTTTTTTGTAATCACAAGGAAAGGTTTTCTTAGGAGAGAAGATATTACAGTTCACTAACCACAACTATTTGTCTTCACTGATACTGGGAAAAAAAGTAAGTTCACATATTGCAATTCTTAGAGGGTTTTTTCCTGTCAATAAAACGCTGAGAAAGTCTAAAAAAAGAAATTAGGTCAAAAGAACCAAACCAAGTTTGAGCAACGCTTTCCATTTTCAGAAACTTACATATTTATACATTAGTTAACAATGAAGCACCAACAAGTGAAGTGGCAATAAGGTGTATGAAAGGAAACATGAGCCTTATCTAACTTTCAAGCAACAGAGCCAAAGCAGTCTGGGAGTTACAGCCATTAGAACAACTGAAGAATATTTTTTTTGCACCTAAATTTGTTACTCAGCCATTAATTCAATGTTTTCATACAAAAGATAACATCTTAAGGTTCTCATATTCGTGATGACTATGTCCTAAGACTCACTGAATATTCTGGAACACTTTCAGGACAAAGGGTAATAAGAATGACCAACAAATGAGGTTATGAAATATTGGTTATTACTACACTTATTTTCACTATTCAAGCAATCACTATAAAAGCAGGTATTTTACATTTGCCAAGTATTCTGTTTAATACAATACATATAGGGTGGAGAGGCTGCTGTTGATGTTCATGTTTACGTTAAGAAACAGAAGAGTTTTGGTGTTGTAACAGAACTTCAGGCATTAATCTAGTATTACAGATGACAAACGTTGCTCAATTATGAAATTAAGTGTTCGTTTAGCCAACCCACAAGTCACAGCTTTTATCTGCCACTGAACTGGGGTAACACCAGATACCTTGCCTACAAAATACAAAAACTAGTTTTGGGATTGAATATTTTACTTTCTTAAAGCATGCTTTCTAGTAAAAATGGTATGGTTTACAATGCAAATATCCTTGCTAAACAAGAAATATTACCCTTTTTCTAGACTACTGTTATTTTGTTTAACTTGCCTGTAAATATTATGTGTATGATGTGTGTTACTTTTTGCTACAAATGGCCTACTATTTAAAATCCTGAAGAATTGGCCTATGAAAAACAGTTAAAATTATTATTAACATATCCAATAATTCAAACTACCAAAGCATTTCAAGAGTATCTCATGGCTTCTGCAAGTTACTCTTCTCCAGAGAAATTTCCTGGAAACACTTCACTTTTAAGCGCAGAAAATGAGAATCATTTTAGACACCTGAAAAAGCAGGTGAAAGACTCTTTCTCCTAAGGAAAAAACACTACTTGAAGATGATGCAACACTTCATGTCCATTCAAGTCTCATGGGGAAGGCATGCAGAGGCTATTGAAACTGAGCACCCATTAACCATAGTTACTTAATTCATATCCTGCAGAACTGTCGAACATTGACAAAAGTAGACAAATCATTCCAGAACTCAAACTTCTCTATCATTTGCACTTCACATAAACAACTTGTCTAAGTTTTCTGAGATATACATGACTATATCTCAACAAAAGTTCACCTCAGATTTTCTTTCAGCTCAAAGATAAAACCAGGAGCTACATGAAGTCAGTAAATGTTTAGCTCAAATGTACAGTAAGAGCATAATGTAATATCCACCCTACAATTCTGGCTTGTTTTCTTTGCTACGCTGAATTACTAATTTAATTACATGCCCTTAAGCTTTGCTAGTTTGTAACTTATATTTAAATCTGCAAGTTTAATTATGTGCATAATTCACGAAAAACACTAAAATCTATCGTTATTGAGACTGATATAATCTACGTGTTAAAAAATTGATCTCATAGGGATTTCCCACTATTTAAATCCTAATGAATGCTCAATCATAGATCTTAATCAGGACTGTGATAGGATACATATATTTGAGTGGTTTCAGAGTGTTTCAAGTAGAGATAGAATTATGCTTGCCCTCTAACCTCCTGCCAAAATAAATAATGAGAAGACGAGAGCTGGCTGCTGCAAGGTTATTTACTCAAACCAGGGATGCTACCCTTAGTGTTACCAATCCCAGTAATGGATCAAGACTCATTCTGACAGACATTATATGGACAAAACAACCCAGCCTAATGCCTGCTTTCTGTTCTGTTGCTGAAATAATCCCAGCTATTTTAGGCTACCTAGTATTACATGCAAATATGCTTTCAAATATATATTTGTTTTCATTTTTAGCTCTGTGAAAATCTATTTTCAGGAACACTTGAAATTCCCACACCAGACGTTCTCTTCATTAAAACCACTGTGCTAAATGTGTAGTATTAAACTTTAGTAATATTCATCTACTGCAACTCAAAGAAAAATCTCAAGACAAACTACCAAAAACATCTGTCTAAACCCCTCAAATAATCCTCGGAAAATGAGATGTCATGGAAAAAAAGTATTTTGGAAGAGATCAAACTAAATAGCATTGAAAGACTGTTACTGATGCTGGTGCTGAATGGCCTTTTTTCTTCTGGCTCAACAAACTGACAAAGCTGGTGAAGAGACTGCACTCTACGAAGCAATCTCTGTCTGAAGTTCATACAAATGACACTTTTTCTTAACCTTGTGGTATAAAGTGTTTGAGAAACGATTTCTGCTTTTCCTTTTGATTTCTTTCAATGTAAAAAGAACGCTAGTACTTTTTGTGGAACTTGCTTATAAATGTACTTTCAGGTTTCTTAGGCAGCTTTTTAACCGCACGCCAAGTGAAAGAAAATGAGTTTACCCAGCCAAATGGAGAAATGAACATCTGACTGACACCTTGGTATTATAGCTGGTACGATGTGCAAATTCACAAGCTGTCTTGAACCCCAAAGGCTTAGGCAGGTAAGTATGTATAAATTACATATGACAGATTCCCATTTTAGCTACATGTTGAAACTTATCAAAAATCAGTGTATTTGGGAGTCGCATCCAGAACTGAATTTCAGGCTCATTTGTTTCACAAATGGCTTTCTCTTTTTTCTGACCTCTGCCTTTGCAGTTTGCTTTCTGAGGCAATTTCAACAGACCAGAGAATCACAGAATGGGTCATGTGGGAAGAGACCACAGTGGCTCCCCCAGCCTAACCTCCCTGCTCAAGCAGGGTTATCCTAAGAGCACATGGCACAGGATTGTGTCCAGAAGGCTCTCGAATATCTCCAATGAGGGAGACTCCACAGCCTCTCTGGACAATCTGTTCCAGGGCACAGTAAAGAAGTTCTTCCTCAGACTCCCTGTGCATCAGTTTCTGTCCATTGCCTGTTGTCCTATTGCTTGGCACCACCAAGAAGAACCTGGAAACATCCTCTGACACCATTGTTCAGATAATCATAGACACTGACAGGTCCCCTCTCCATCTTCTTTTCTAAGGCTGAACAGGCCCTGTGGCTGATGCACCATGTTCAGTGGGACATACAACCCTCCACATCTACCTTCTGACAAGTATGGAAAAGCAACAAGGTTCAGGAAAACAAAATTGGCTATTTGTACTGTAATATTTTACAATATTACTATATTTTAAAAATATAGTGCCATAATACAGTTATGCTTTCGTTAAGCATTTATTGCTACAACTTTGGCAGAGAGCAATTAGTTTTCATGGTCACACAATGCGTAGATATTACATCTGAGAAGAAGAAAGCAATATCATACAGGACATGTATTTCTGTCCCAGTCAAATGAAATAGTAGCCAATTGCATTTCAAATAGGGTTTTTTTTTTTTTTTTTTCCAATGAGTAAACATAACCTGCTTTTAGCATATGGGTGACTAATCAAGTTCTTGAGCCAAAGCAGCTTTTCAATTTAAAATACTTAACCTCCTGATATCCTCTAATGCACTTTCTTAAACAAAACAATCTAGCAAAACAAAAAGACATCAAGAAAACTTTGTAGGGGAGCCTGTTTACATAAGCAAATAGGTTTGTTCATTTCTAGGTTCTTTCTATTAAATTTAAACCACATGTGCGAAGTTTTCTTTTCTTCTTCTGCTTCTGACTATCACCTCTATACAGTTCTGAGTTCTTCAGAGTGGAAGACTTGGAAGAAAGCAAACCTGACCATATCTATCAGCCCTCCTCTGTGAACTCACAGGCTATGTGTGTATTCTAGTCATCAGCTGACGTTTAATCTTCTGCATTAGCAGGATCTAGGGGAAGTTTTCACTGCTTTCTAATTTTAGCTAAGTGAAGTGGCCTTCACCCCATCAAGGGGAAATAATTTACATGCTGACAGAGCATCCTTGAGTAATTAAGACAGACTTTCTGTGTGCTCACTTTCCTACTACACGTTACTGCTGACAATAAAAAGCACCATTGACAGAAAAAAACCCAAGATTACAGGTTCAAAAAGGCAGTAAGACACTCATTCAATATGCACTTGCCATGTGTGGTTTTATAAAAGTGAATCTAATCAAATTGAATTAAAAACCTCATACATAATGGAACCAAGAATAAAATGAAAAGTAACACTGGCATTTCAAATTGCTTAACCATTAATCAGATAATCTTAAATATGATAAATACATTTGTTTATCAAAGTGCATTCTGTGCACAAAGTCACCTAAAAAAAGGTAGGAGTACATATAAACACGGAAACTAATTGTTTCTCAATTTTTTACTTTTAAGGAAAAAATATCTTGCCCCTGCTACTTTGTTCCTATACGGGGAGAAGAAAAGCTATTTTTCTCTAGTGTAAATCCCAGAAAATTCTTTGATTTGTGATCAAACTTATGATTCATTGAATTGACTAGATAAATTTGAAATAATTTTCAGCTCTTCAAAAATGCTACTGAATCTTGAAGCTAACTTAGGTTGGAAATCAGCAGGTTCAGGATGAAAGTAAAGTATTCTGACAGGCTCACCAAAATTTCAGCAGAAAACCAAGGTTTTTCTAAAAAAAAAACAATTAAACAGAGTTTAAGTGAAATTATCGAAAAGCAAACCAGCCAAACTTGCTACAGTAAATATCAAACAGCTGTTTTTTCTCAAAATTTTATTATCAATACAGATTTTGTCTATTCAGATGGTAATAAGGTGAGAAACCTGCAGCTTCCAGTCTCTGTAGCCCTGCAGGTGTCAGACAACACCTTTGCCAGGTGTATCAGCAGTAACACCTCAATGCTCCTCAGGACTGGCCTTGCTCTGAGGAAGGGAAACACAGAAGTGTTGAGAAACCTGCAGAATAATCCTCGTGGCACAGTGTGTTTATCCATTGAACAATGATGTCTATGCACTGAAACCTAATTTGTCAACAAAAAAACCTAGGAAGCAGTACTTTAACTTTCTCCAATGGCTGTGGAACACATAAATATATACTTATAACTTCATTTTACAATCGCTCAATTCATTTCTGCTTTCAGAAATACATTCAGAACAAAACCAGAAGAAACTGGGACCTGGTTTGCTTTCTGTTCTGTTGTAAGTTTGAAGGAATTACTCAGGGGAGTGTACAAGGTATAGAAAATGCTACAAATTCAGTGACAGGTAATTTCCATATACTTTTTCACATTCCACATTGTAGTGCTCCACAGAGCATCATTTGGAACAACCCATCCAAAGCCTTTTTTCTCATTTCATCTGCACAAAAATTGTCCCTGTGGACTCCAAAAGGTAAGGTACTTGCAACAACCACAAGGTGACCAAGACTCAAATCCTCTGCAAGTGTAAGATGACATCAGGATATACCTAAAGTGAAAATTCAAGTCACCCCAGTCACTTAAAGAAACTTTTGGAAGTTAAAAAGAGTGCATTCATGATGTCCCTTTGATAAATAATCTTCTAAAATAATTTACAGGTATGCTTCAGAATAGTTAACAAAATTGTTTGTCCAAACAAATAACGAGATAATAATCAATCACACCACAAGCCTCTGTCAAGTATAAGGAATAAGAAGTATTCAAGACCAAACTCCGTCTCTCTCAAAGGCCAGCTATGCAGCTGTTCATCTGCACAGACTTAGTTTGCAACTTCTAAAAAAGGCGTTTTTGCCACAGTGTAACTTAATACCCTCTTCAATAGGCTCGCTACATTGTGAACTTGCTGAGCAAACCCTCACTGGTAGGAGGGAAGATGAAACCAGCACTCCCATGTGGGTGCTTCCTTTGCCCCAGAGCAACCCCAGTCCCACCTCCAACAACTACCTTTTGACTGTATCCAAATTTTTCACTAGCACAAGAAAACCGTGAGCACTTCCTAACAGGGACAGACATCTAGGATTTCTCTCGAGCCACAAAATTAACAACATCCACTTTGGAACTCTCCTCTCCCAAAAGAGCACAACAGAAGTACCAGCTTTGACATCGGATTCCCTCTGGTCTATATAAACAGGAAATTCTTTGGTACAGTTGTCCCATTAGAAACTCATTATGACAGATTAACAAAGAAACTGCAAGTAATCACAAGTTCCCAAGAAACCACTTACATCCCAATTACATTGAAAAACGGTCAGGAAGACAACAGCCAACAAGTGAAATAATCTAAGTTTATTCAGACCCATCCACAACAGTAGACAACACTACATATACATAATACATGGCATTTTAAAAGAGCCAATTTTCAAGTCAATTTTTTTTTAATCCTCTGAATGGGTATCACATGGACCAGCAGACATTATTTTAGGAAGCAATTTTATTAGACGTTACAGTACTAAAGAAATAAAGCAAAAGTATGGCAGTAATTAAAAATCATCTTTTTAAAGAATAAAACTGAGACAAATAAAACTGAGACAATCAAGATAAAATCTGAAGTAAAAATGGGTATAAATAGTATAAAGTAACAGAGTTAGAGATTTGAAAAAATACAATTATCAATGAAAAAACACAGCTGTCAGAGGCAAGAATACTAATGCATATTTTAGATATGTCAAGAATTGAAAAACCCCCAGAAACAATATATAAGGTATAAATAAATTTAAAAAATATATAGAAAATTAGTCAACAAATATTTCTGTTGTGTGTTTTGAAAGAATCAGAAAGTTTTGTCTTGCATAATGAGGCTGATGTATCTTCTAGTCTACTAGTAATAAGGAAGAACATTAAAACCCCATGGATCACTTTTTTAACTTAGTAGATCTTGGTAATACAAATCACAAGCGTGACTGGGCAGCTCCCTAGCCACTATTTAAGAACTAACACAGTTTCAAGTTTGCTAATGTTTGTCTTCTAAACAGACTGTGAAATACCTGGGAAACAGCAAAGGACTGGTAACACTGCATCAGCACTGCAAAGCAGCAACAGAAATGTCTGAAAGTGTTAACTTGTCAGCCCTACTGGATAAAATAAATGAAAAATTAACAAACAAAACAAAAAATAAGCTATGTGCAGATTTGGAGGTAACTGAAGTTCATTAGGCTTGTCAGCAGGAAGGCAATACCCTGTCAACACAGTTAAACTGTCCCAAAAGCTTTGCTTAGCTTCACCAACAGCACCGCTGCTTTTTCTGCACCATGGAGTCAGACCTGATCAACATGGAATACAGCTGACACTCACTCCTATGAACTGGGGCACTAGAGAACAGTTTCGAAACAACATGGGTCCAACGAGGCTTTTGAAGCTTGCAGCCTTGCCAGATGAAAGCTTACCCCACTCAGAACAAATATTCATAGATGTTCATGAACGCTCACTAGCAGAGACACCTATGGTGCAGAACCAGAACAGGCTTCCTCAGGAGAGGACACCTTGACAGATGTCTCCCCATACCCGAGTTAAAATAGAGTTCTCTTTTTTTGGTCATAGTATACCCTCACCACATCAAGTATTGGACTATGCTGTTTTGGCACACAATGCATGAAAACCCAGCACGAACTGAGCATTTTTGAGAAACAATTCTCTAGACTGCATCTGCAACCAGTGTTACTGTTGCTCTCCTCATGGCATTAAAAGGCAAACCAGACTCTGATACAGAGGTCAAGAATGATATATGCTGACTTTTCATCACTGTATTAGAAGCACTGGTATACTAAAAATGTTATACTTTTCATCAGCATACTACAAAAGCAGCTTCTTTTTCTTCCAACTGCTGTGTGTACTCCAGTACCAACACCATTTCAAGCCTCATTCCAGCAGATTTGTTTGTATGCTCTGATTCATTCTATCCCACCTTCACTACTGCCACCAAACACGGAATGCAGCAGATCTGCAGCATTTCACATGGGCAAGACTTTGTGACCCTCCAAGTCACAGATCTGGGTCACGCCTATTCTGTGTGGCACAACTTGTACTGCCTCAACAGGTCGTGTCTGCTGTCCCTAAGTCTCTGCAAGTGCTAGGGAAGAGCTTACAGACAGGGCAAGGATACAGCTGTATTTCCCCATCCTCTACAGAGCCTTTGATCCTCACAAACCAAGTTATCTCTGTGTGTAAAGGCAAACCCATAAGCTACTAAGTGCTGAATTTTCTAGGTCTTCCTAACCTTCCTAAGAGCAATTTTATGCAAGCAAGAGAAAAATACAGTAACTAGATGAGCATACAAGCCACAATCACGGTGGCAAAATCATGGTGTCCTCTTGCACTTTTGCTGTAGAACAAGGCATTCAGACATTCATACACATGCGACAGCACCTCTAGCTTCTCAGTCCTGCATGCCAAATTTTGGAAGTTCAGAAATTGATTTTGAGGAGTAAAGGGACTAAAGAAACTTGCCACTGATGTATTTTTTTCGAGTCTTTAGCCACACACAATACCACTTTAAGAGATCAGGAGAATATACCTTTGGTAAAAGTTCTTGTAGTTGAACACTGATAAAAACAGACACTTTAGGAAAGCATTTAAAGTGAGACTTTATGATCTTCTTTCCCTGATACACTTTAAGGCAATTACACAAAAACCATATCCCAGTTGATAGCAATTGGACCCTCACCTGAATATTTTGCTTTAGAATCCATGACATTCAGATGATGACAATGTTTCAAAGTATTTACAAATACCAACCCTATCCAATAATTTGCCTACATTTCAAGATGAGTTTTAAGCAATAATCTGTTCCCTGCAGGAGGTAGTGTTATAAAACCAGAAAACCCTAATTCCTTTGAGCTAACATACACTAATCATAATCACTCAGGGCATGATTCTACAGGAGCTCACTGTTGACAAACAGGGAGGTCCCAGTCTCCCTCCTCATTCTCAACTGCACACTCCCAAAAGCATTTGTCAGACTCTCCATTAGCCAATTCACTAACCATCAAGGCAGAAACAACCTTTTCTTCTTCCCCACCCACTGAAACAAACAAAAAAGGGGGAGGGAAAGAAAACAGCATGGTGGGAGGAAGAGCACACCCTTCCAAGGCAGCAAAGTGGAGTACTGCCTCAGTTGCACTTGGAGCTGTAGTGACTTCAGAGTGTCAGTCTAAAAAGGGATTCTAGAGAAAAGGACAAAAGCCTAAATTTCTAATCATGCAGTAACTCATTTGTGTTGGCTTCTAATTTCTGAGAGGCTGCTGACATTTTTTGAATTGTATCAGGACACAAAACACACTAACCTTCTCCTTACCAGGACTGTGTCAGCTTAAAAGAAGTAACAAAAGCCAGAAGCCTGTTGTTTACCTGACCTTAGCAGTGTGCATGTCATCACAAGATCAATCATAAATGTTCTAAAGTTTGCTTCTTGTACATGAGACTTCGAGTTAAAGAAGATCATTATTAAAGAGCACAAGACTGAAAACCTGACTGAAAAGCACATTGGCTGCAAGGTTAGGCATACGAATGCACACTGACTTTACTGACTGCATTTCCCCCTCAAATACCTACAAACAAATGCTAAACAAGTGGAAAAAAAAGCCCACAAAAAGTGAAATTGCTTTGACTTTATGGAGAAAGCACACACACTGCCTGAGCATGGGGAAAGTCTAAGTGCTGCAGAATTTTGGTGGGTAACCACTCAGTGTCCCTGGAAGGGGAGGAGCACTAGCAAGGACAGGGGTAGGGTTTGACAGGGAAGATTTCCAAGTTTCACATTTAAGGCAAATGGATAAAGGCCCATGTGACTTTCTCTACTACTCAATCATCCACTGCTCATGCTGTAAACTGAAAGCTCCTGCAATGCAAACTGTTTTGAAAACTGGTTCTCAATTTATTTTCACAAAAGCTCTATTCATCAGGCTAGGGGCTATACTCCAAAGACCTCAGAATACGTGGTGAGAAAAAACTGACTCTACCTTGTACAGAAAAGACAAACCCACTCCCTGATATTCCAGAAGATGACTTTTAGTGCCTTGAGCTTGCTTTTCCTCCTCTACAGTGCACAGCTCGACAAAAAAACTTCTGCAGGGGAAAGCTGTTCTGCCAGCCTAATTTTCACTATTAAATCAGACAAAATGTGCTAGAGCTTATGCTTCTCTAAGGACTCCATTTTGACATTAAATATTCATTTATGCACCTATATATAAGCAATAGTAAGGCTGAACAGCCAAATATTCCAGGCCAAGGAAATGCTTTAATTAACACTGTCCAAGCCAAAGCAATTGGCCCCACAAACTTATGTACAGTCCTACATGATCTCTACTTCCCTGTGGCTAAAGGAACTTGTTTCGTTCAATTTGTGAGATGATCAGTCCTTTCATAATGTGTGAATATGCAAAATTATGGATTTTTCTTTACAGTTCAGTGTACACCCTGTACTACTTAAATCTTATTCCAAATAGAACTCACTCACTCATCACCTGCCACTTGACAACCATTTAGGTACATAAGTAGGATTCATAAAACCTCCACCCCAAAAGTTATTGCTTTACAGATTGTAAAACAAACAAAACAAACAAAGAGGTCATCATAACCCATATCGTCTGATTTAACCGCACAATCTGAAATACCATGGACCTGAGGTTTTAGGATATACACTACTTCACACAGCTAAAGGAAAGCTTCCTTTCCTTAAACTAAAAATCAGAAGCCCATACAGATTTCCTTGCAGTCCCCTACCCCATCCACCATTCTCTTCTTTCCCCCCTCACTGATAAAGCAAGTTTGATGAGAGCAGCATCTTTTATCAGATGCCCTGAACCATCCCAAGAGCAAATAATCCTCTATGTGGCCCTATAATCTAGGTATGATGACGTAATAGAGTATTAAAAGGTTAATGCATGTTAAGTCCAAGTACAGACTTCATGTTAATTCCTCATATCTAATATACCAATGACCAAGTTCCATTATTTCAGTGTTGCAAATAATCAGTCTTTCTTTTCCACACTTTCTTTTCCATCACTTAATTCTCCTAACTCTCAGTTTCATCCTGACAGCCAGCCCACATTTGACAGCTTGCTTTTGCCTCCACTCTTCTGACTCACTCCTACGTCCCTACTCTATTTATGATCTTACAGCTTCCTCCTCTGTGCTAGTAGAGGCAAAGAGGTCACAGCACAGATAGTACCAGCCTAAGCCTAAATGAATTTTACAAGCCCACAGCACCCTGACATCTGTACAGCTTCTGTGTTCTGAATTATCATACTCAAAATTAACATAGATATATCACTGTATGGAACTGTAGGGTTTTTTAGGTCTTGGTATGTTCTGTTGGATATCAGCTTTTCCCTGAAGCACTCTTCTGGTAAATCTGAAAATACTTGAAAAAAGGTTTTCTTCTGAAAAATCCTATCTCGCTGCAAAATGCTAGAATATTAGAACATAGATCCATCCAAGGAGATTTTGCTTCTGCCAATCTGATTCAGTCTTAAAAAAATTCCACCCTCCTTTACAGCTTCATAGCTGAAACCAGTAAGAGAACAGACTTTGTAGAGATCCAGAGTCTTAGTCAAAGGGATGGACTATCTCCCAGAAAAAGAACTCAATAGGCAGAACTCTTCAGCCTAGAACAAAATGACACCAACGACCATGTAACACAAGACTAAAAATCATTAGTAAGAGAAATCTGTTCACCATTTCTGCTATAACAATGAGTTCAAGTCATTACATGATGCTAGTTGAAGCTGCAACCAAAAGATATAAAGAAACCAAAGCTGCTTTTCTGAGAACTGATTGGAACGCTCCGTATCAGCAGAAGCAAAGGTGACTTCTCACTAGACTGCAGTCTACATTCAGTAGACTGGCCTCTCCTTTTCACACAAATCAGTCACTGGAGCTGTATGATTAACTATGAAAGAATGCTAAAGGCTTCAGACAGCTATATAGAGGGGAAAACCCTCTTAGCAACAATTTAAAGTAATACTATAGCATTTTTACTGATAGTTCTCTCATCGCAGTAGATAGGTGATGAAGTGCTTTCTTTTTTTTCTTTTTTGCAACAGAAAATATGTTGTGTTTTTTTTTTTATTAGGACTTCGAATAAAGCTAATGACATTCTTGCATTCAACAGGATTCTGCATATCTGAATAGAAAGATATGAGTAATTTTTACAATCTAGCCTCTCATTCAGGAGGGCTTTTTTAAGTATAGGTATATAAATTGCCACATAGAGAATTACAGTAAAGCTTCTGTGCATCCTACTACTTGAGAGTAAGTACAGGGTAGTTTACCTCACTGGTGCTGTTATACCCAGATGCTCTTTCCAGAGGAACCTGAACCAGATTCCTCTGAAGCAATCCCTTAATACACAAGCCTCAAAAGGTGCTTATTTAAACTCCTAGCATGTGACGGGGCTGGAGCATTGGTAGATGGGGCACAGCAACTGACACCATCTACCTGGACTTACGCAAATCACCTGATGGTGTCCTGCACGATACCCTTCCCTATAAACTTATAATCAAACATAATATAATCCTATAAATGGATTTGAGGAATGGATCACTTGGTGGATAAAAAAATGACTGCATGGCTGCATGTAAGAGTTATGATCAATGCCTCATTGTTCCCTCAGGAGTTGGGGCAGATACTGCTCAACATCTTTGTCAGCAAAGATACTGCTTGTACTTCTTTATCAGCAGATGCTGCTCAACATCTTTGTCCCACTGACAGTGGGACCAAGTGCACCCTCAGCACGTTTGCTGACAACACCAGTCTGTGTGAAGTAATGCCATCCAGGGGACCTGGACACGCTTGAGAGATGGGCCAATGCAAACTTCCTGAAAGTGAAGTGAAAGGTCCTACACCTGAGTCACCCACAGGGGGTGGGCAAAAAAGTGACTGAGAGAAGCCCTGTGGAGAAGGACTTGGGGTGGTGATTGATGCAAACTCAGCATGAGCCATCAGTGTGTGTTCACAGCCCACAAAGCAAACCCTGGGCTGCACCAAAAGGAGCATAGCCAGCAGCCCAAGAGAGCGGATTCTCCCCCTCTATTCTGCTCTTGCTGAAACAACTACTGGAATTATAACCAGTTTACAACAAACTTGGGGAGAGGCACAACAGCTTACAAGATAGCAAAAGTAGCATTTTCAATATGCTACTACCCTTCATTAAATTAATTAAATCTTTAGTATAAAGTCATTGCCACAAAAGATTTTTTTTCTACTAGCTACACAGACTCTTCCCACATTTTCAGTTTTAATAATTAGCTACTGTGCTACTGAAGGAGGCCAAGAAAGAGGGTATTACAGACAAAGCTAAAGACAGCTGGGCTGGTTTTTTTTTCCCCCTGTTGTTGGATGGCTGCCTTCATTTCACTGGAACACTACAAAGCAAGTTGACCATATAAGGAACTGGGATTCCCATGGAAAATGCTTACACAAATTTATCCACGTAGTCTATTTAGTTTATATACTGCAGTTAAGATGAACATTTGCAGTACATTTTTAAGACACTTTAAAATTGAATCTTACACATATAGCATTACTTTTGCCTTAACTGAGCTCATTTAAGTAGCCTTCCAGAAGAATCTACAGCTTAACATTCAACTGAATGCATTTCTTTACATAATATTAAGGCCAGATCAATTTCAAAACTGCAGACAGCACTCATAAACACGACATCCTTGATTTTGGTGCAAATGAAAAGTACCAGAAAAGCCTAATTCAGGGGTCTGGCAGCAAATGAATCTCCCTGCCAGCCACTGGCTGCAGCCTGAATTTATCAGACGCAGCAACTTGCTGCATGGAAAGATTATTTGTAGCCTAGATTCCAACAAGAATAACTCTAACGAGCAAGTGCTTATAAGGAGATGGTAATACACAGTCTACAGAGAAAGGACAGGGAGAACTGAAGAAAGCAACATTCTTGAACAGATGGGGGTGTAAAACAGAGAGAGGACTGCAGGGCTTCTACTTGAGAAGGGCAAGGGACATTGGAAGGAAAAATCAGTCTAGAAGGGGCAAGAAGTAAGTATGAACTTCAGGATTAGACACATAAACACAGGAATACAAAAAGCTGCAGTTAGAGATATGTGCCAGCATGACAACAGCATCTTCTTGGCTCCAGGGTTTATTTTTCAGAGGGAATCTAGCACTTAAACATTGGGAAGCAACATTTCTAACACTGTATCAAAATTTCTAGAGAATACTGACATACTTTTTATATACTACCTCCCCTTAATATCTGCATGAATCTTTTTAGATAAGAATTTCACAATTGACCTTTATGAAAGGTCAAGTTCACCAATACATAGTTGTATTACAACTATGCATATATGCATACAAATGCGTAGTTTAGTCAATACTAGGTTTCCTCTTCAAACAGATATCCAAATCTCACAGTACTCTGTATACCAGTCTACCAGATATCTGTTGATTTAAGTAGGACATTTTGCACCTCCTTCATGCAGAACTAGAATGTAATTCCTCAATCAACACAGTCCTAAGGACAAAAAATTAAGGACAAAAAAATGTGTTTGTAGATTAACACAATCTGAACAGAACTATTTCTTCCAGTAAATGTCAGCTGCTGCCTGACCTAGCTGCCTTTTTGCACCTCAGGAAATATACCCCCTCTAACAAAGACACTAACAAAAAACAAAGTAGAAAAACTAAGCAGCATGTAGCCAAACACAACCCAGAACCAGTTTTATTATAGAAACTGAGTATATATGTGACCATATGCAAAAATGCATATTTTTCTTTTTATATATTTTTGTAAAAATACAAAAAAAAAATTACAACTACCTTTGTGTAAAGGATGAAACTTTAGTCTGATCTTAAATTTAACTCCGAGGCTAAACACATTTGGAACCCATATGCTGGACTGTGAATCAGGAGCCATCTCTACTCAAGTTTGGAATTCACTTGCTAACATTCCCCCAAAGTAAAAACATTCCTTAAGAAGCTGTAGATTTATGTAATTTTATCCACAGAGGACAGCTAAGACTATTTCTCAAGACCTGATTACTGGGTGGCAATTTAATGGACTGCTCAATTAGTTCTTATATCAGTATTTCAGAAGTTGCTGAACTCCAACTGCAAGCTCATCTACACCACATGACTTGCCTAGTGAACAAATTAAACTTCCCTACACAAAAGTGAATGGGCATGGGAATGTACAGGAGCTGTCAACAGGGCACAGGAATGCACAGGAGCTGCCTACTTGTGCTTAAGTAGGCATTTAGTCTATAATAACAATAGCACCATAGTTCACAGTACCTATACCACTATCTAAAGTAAATGCATTCTTAGTTCAGAAAAATGTACCATTATACCAAGCTACTACAGATAACTTCAGAGTAGCTACAACTGTATTTTTGTTCTCCAGAGTATCAACTTGCTAAAAAGCATATTTTACAAGGTCCTAGACTCAAAAAGCCACATATACGGACTCTCCTTGGAAGAAATCTTTAAGGGCAGAGATTGCCTCTGTGGGATGCCTCATTGATACACGTTGATGTGCCTGTATTGATACACGCCTAGATTCCAAGTCACTCCCTATTAGTCCTGCACTAAATAAACACACTGAGTGAAACTGAAGCAATAAATACAGCATTAACACTCCTGGCTTTAGGGATGGCACAGAAAATACCTACTACTGCTCTGCTGAGGACTTACTCATCAGACTGAATTAGGTTAGGCAGAAGATGACACAACTGTAGCACACTGCAGATGTATGAATATCACAAGCACTCCTCTGTAACATGCTAGTGAGCAAGAGGGAGAAGGAAATGAGATGGCAGGTGAGTTTTTGCCTTTCCAAGTAAGTGTGGGCTATAGTTTACTTTCTTCCCATGGAAATCACCAATGTCTGAGACAGAACAGGTTGTGCAGTCACATACGTTGTAATTAAACATCTTAAGCTGCAGTGCACAAGACGTGGGGCCCTACAAACAGGAATTGATGCTGCACCGTCACTCTGGGCCTTCTTAGCCAGTCACTAGCAGTCATTAGCTAAAAATTTTAGTATCAGTTCATACCTTCCCCTTTCCTCATTCCAATCCTGCTACCCAGTAATAGTGATAAGAGATGGTTCATTGATCATCCACAAAACTCAGCCCACCAGTCTTAATGATCATTTAGGAAAAGAATGGAAATTCAGGTCAGGAAAAATCGAAAGACTTGATACATGATTTTGAAGTTTTAAACCTATTAAGATAACAAAGTTAAAGCTTCTTGGAACACCTACCAACAGCTGACCTTGAACACATGTTGGGGCAGTGCTCATCTTCACTTTAGTCACAAAATTGCATCTCAACTGCAGAGGACAGTTGTGAAAGAATATATGTACCAGAATGCAACACTCACTTTCTGAGCCCAAAGTGAAGAAGTTGTTCAGAACCAGACTACTTGAATCCAAACCAAGTCACTTTCTGGTCAAGAACCTTCCAGTAACTTTGCAGCTGTTCTTTCTATCTTCATACAGCATCATTTTATTGACATACTCATCAAGAAAATACGCATATATTTGCACTAAAATCAAGGTACATCTTGAGTTTCAGAAGAAAAAGGTTTAAGATTATGAGAATCAATTTCCACAGCCTTAATGAAAAGCAACAGGACACCCACACATATATGAATGGATAAGGTCATTAACCAAGCTGAATAAAACAGAGCTGAGCTGTCCCATGTGAAGATAGCAAGCAAAAACAATGGTGACAAAATACACCGTCTTGCTGCTCTAGGGTTTGCATTTAACCACACTATTCCAAAAGCAGAGCATATAATTATCTAACAGACCAGAAAAAGTACTTTGATAAATACTGCTGTAAAACAGGTTTAGGTATTACCATACACAGTTCCTTTTACTAAGCAACTCATTTAGCTAAAACAGATGCAAACCCTATGCTTGGATATTGTTATAGAGAAGGCAAAATCTAGAAAGATGTGTTAAACTTATAACACATATAAACTTGAGCACTGAAAAATGATGCTCCAGCTATACCAAGGGCAGTAGAGTTTGGCTGCAAATCTGCTAGCCTTACAGATAATTCTACTGAAATTGTGATATTTATATAAGTTTAAGTGTTTCCAGGAACAGAAGCAAAATCCAGTTCTTGAGTCTGTTGTTCACTACCGTCTATGGTAGAGCCCTATAAAAACTTAGGAAGAAATTAATTAATTGTTTCTTACCCAAGCATTGGAAATTGAGGTTTTCAGATGAAGGTGTTAGACATTGATTAATAATGTTCTTAAAAGTCATCAACAATAGACGGTGAAGAAGTTATCAAGTGTAACACAAACTGATGTTTTTACAAATAGGACATTGTCACAAATAAAAAAAAGCTCACTGCATTCATTTTCTCCATGCTTTAAATTGCTATGTTCAGGTGTCTGTGGAGTCTAACAATGAGATTAGAAAACTGTTGGACTGAAATGGGGCCAGTGCCTACAAAGTTACACCAAAGCTCTTGCTCCAGAACTTCCCCATTCTTATTTGGGAAGCTAATGCTATCTAGGGAAGAAGTCTATGCATGCTTGTGCCTTAAGCCATCTGCATAATGGAGACAGCATTCATGCAGGAGCCAACATCAAAGAATGGATGTGGGAAGGGAAAAAGTGTAAAACCGAGAATCACCACCTTGAAAACGAAGTGATTCTGTGTTTAATTTTCACTTCCTCTTGAGAAACCTGATGACAATGCCAGTTTTCTGTAATTTGGATGTCATAAAATCAGGAGTTAATTCCTGCTGTATTTATAAGCATAGTTACGAGAGCATTCAGGTAACAAAGGAAGTATCTATAAAATAAACGTCTACCCAATTGCAACGTGCATTACAACACAAGTTCCAAGTTCTGTTTTGGTAGGTACCTGCTACATCTAACTACAGGCCTATCAAGAATATAACACTGCAGAATATGACTATGTAGTTTAGAAAGAACGTTCTATTTATCAGTTTTAGTTCGGTCAAAGGTATAGTTAATATAGCTTGAACTAAACAAGAATCCCAGGTAAGAAACACCTTATTGTTGATTCGATTAATATCATTTGTTATGAGACATCTATGAGCTAGCCTCATTCAGCTATGAAGTAATGACTCCCTAATTACAGCAATCTTCCCTATTAATGCTTAATATTCAAAATTACCCTATACTTAAGGCCTTGAACTGAAGATATGAGGTCGAAATGAAGGTTAAATGTGGAACTGCAATACGTGATTTGTCTTGCTCATAAGGAAATGGCTTATTTCTTTCATTTGGGAATTGATCTACATCTCAGAACTCTGGCATGCAGACTAGTACCAGAGAAGCTGAACAGTTGATGGCCCTTATGAGGAGGTTCCTGGCGACACGACTCCAGAGAAGCACACAGCTATTGGCAGAAGATGAGCAAACTTGCACCACCCTTATTCTTCAGGTGTCATTTATAAGCATGCAGCATCAGTTTCCTCAGTTAAACTGTACCTTAATCTCAGATGACTGTACTGTGTTGTCTTATGGTTCTTGAAAAAAGTAGTAATAAACCAATCCTAACACACCACAGTATGAAATCTATTTGGCAAAACGGGGAAATTTTACTAAAAATGACACATGAACACTACGACTGAAGCACTTGTGTAACTCAAAAACCAGAAGTACAGAATGATCTTCAATCTCATTTATGAAGTGCTTAAACTTAGCTTCTGTTTTAAGAATTACTGTTTGCCTTTTAGCTAATTTCTGTTCTCAACTCAGACTGAGTCATTTTTTCCATTACTGCAAGCAAGCTACTTTGTTTTTATTGGATGCTTTAAGTCTAAGCATGTTCAGAACATCACAACTACAGAACTATAGTTAAAGCAAGATAAAATTTGCTGAAATTAACAATTAAAATGAGCTTGAAGCAAGAGTTATAGCCCATCTACTTTAAAAAAAAATCTTTAGAATACTTAAGTATCAATATACAAAATTTAACCCATTCCTTCTTTGCCCTCAAGTAACATATAGCAACAATTTTATCACCTCTTAGATGGATTTTAGAGGCCAAACTTTCAGATTTTTGCCACCAGGGATCTTGACTTATACAATCTCATATGCAAGAAGGCAACCAACTGTGTAGCTTCAATTTATTACTTTAGGATCTTGTCTTTACATAATGAAAACTTAATAAAAATCAGAGACTGTTGAAAGATCCTCTCTGGCACGTTAGAAATAATGTCTTAGAACAGCAAAGTAGCATTTATTTTCTTTAATAGCTATTACATTAAATATATAAAGACACTATTACAAAAAAAAATTACATTTTGCATGATCAGATGACTTCACATGACAGCATCCCTGTTTCCAAAAAAATGCCAATCTGTTTACAGGTTGGAGTAAAGTAACCCTAAAGAAGCTGAATAATTATGTCTACTCAACTACACAAATTAATCAGGTAGGTTAAACAAAAAACAAAACACCACAAAGTAAATGCCAGTCCAGGAACTGTGGACAATTTCCCCCTCCCCCAGTACAACTACAGTGCCTCTCAATTCACCAGTTACAGATAAGTAACTAAGTTTGACAGAATGGTACAATAAGTAGAAAAAATTTCTTCAAAAAAGACTCAAATATTAAAATGCAAGCAAGCATATTTCATGTATTTGAAGATGTTCTTCCTCTCCAAACTTCATACACACTTTCCACTACGATGCACTGTAGAGCAGGAACGTTATCTTCAGAGGTCTACGCAAAGCCCAGCACAAGTGAAGCCACTGTCTCATTAGGAATTTCTGCTGTCTGTATGTCAGGGCCATCATGAGAGAAAAACCATTGAATACAGCAGTTACCACATAAGTTCCCATATTGCTGTAACCACCAGGAGCTCTAAACACCGGACCAAGATCTCCAGAAAGATCTATATCCACATCTCTGGAGCAATTCAGGTTGTCTGGAAGAGATTTTTGCTTCAGTAGCCAAAAAGCTACTGGAGTGTAAAAGAAACCAGCAGCGTCTCCAAAAATGGAAAAAAAACCCTAAAACTAAAACAAGACAACCAGACAAGTATTAGTTAGCATACCAGCAAAAGTCCTGATCTCCCCAAACAATACTCCTGAAGAATTATACTGAGCATCTATGTTTTTGTATCTAATTCAAAGAATCATTATTCAAAGCAGACAATCTAAAGCATACTTCCATTAAAAAAAAATAGCCACACAAAAATACCTCCTGTTGAAATTCATTTCTAATCAAGACAGTGCCTCCTGGCACCTCCCAGTCACCTGTTCACATGACATTTTAAAGAAAAAAAGTCAAAAGACAATGTAAGATTGCTGCAAACTCTAGGAAAGTAATGTAGACAACCCATGTACTAAATAAACATTTGCTTACTTACACAGCACTAAAGCTAACAACTGCATTTCACATTTCTGCTTTGTGGAACAAAGAATGCTTTGCTATAACAAAACTTGTTACTCTCTTTTTGTAACAAACCTTTTCTGCTTGGTATGCTACAATTCCTCCTTTTCACTCATTTCTCTGCTTCCTGGGTCATGCTTTTCAGGAATTAAGACCACACTTCTGTCCAGACTATCTCTGCAGTAGGTGGAAAGATTACAACACATGCCTACCTACCTGCCAAAAAAAGTAAGCTCTGAGATCCAGGAATAGATTGAGCAAAAACATCCCTGTTCAGCAGACTGAAGCCTGTATGCTTGCACTTAGACCAGAGTGAAATTCCTTGCTTAGACTGACTAAAACAGGAAAGATCACACTACATTCTCTCAAGGTCAATATCACATCAAACAGCATTCTAAAACGGCTGGCTAAATGCACATAGGAAGAAGACGTGCAAAGCAAAAATCATTTTATTCCTTCTGGTAACCTTGAGAAAAAAAAAAAAAAAAAAAGAAAGGCACCAGAACACAAGAAGAAACAGAAAATAGTTTGGTAAACAACTATGGCAAGCAGGTAAGCATTCCATCTCTAGTTATGTACTTGCTTTCCATTGCCAAGGATTTGAGGAAGACAGAATTCCTTAAAAATAAAAAAGCCTCATGACTCAGATTTAAAAAAAAAGGAAAAAAAAGGTCTTCAAAATATAAGAAAACTCCCTCATTTTTATTTCACCTAAAAGTAGGCAAAGGCTAAGCAAATATCCTCCAGATACTTCAGTGGCAGAAGTAGCACTGCCTTCCACCAGACACTCAGCCGGTGCCTAAAGGTACTTTAAATACAGCCCACCTCAGAAGAGAAAGTAGTACCATGCTCACAGTGTCTACCACTTGACAGCTGAATCAGAAAGGTTGTAGAACTGGTGCAACAGCAGTTTTTTGTCTTCAAGGACCAGTAGAAGTTTTTGATTGTGGGTTTTTCCTTTTCTCTTTTACATAATTTTTAGCAAACCACAGCTCTATTTCGTCTTTTACCTTCTTAATGGTCACCCAAAAAGCACTTCCTACCCAAAAGAATTCTTAGAGTGATCTGGATATTGGGAAAGATCCTTATGATTTTGCTCCTTTCACTGCACTACTTGGGGGTTTTTTTTGCAGCCTTAGGGCACAGCCACAAAAGCCTTTTTTCTTTAAAGGCAAAGTTTCAGTATGGCTACCAGGAACACAGATTCAAGCAGCCACATAATTTTCCTTCCAGTTTACGTAGGACCCTTAGGAACAAGTTAGCAGAACTGTTTGGTGATTTGCCTGCATATATTGCCAGCTTTGCTTCTGCCTACAAGTCAGATTTTTGTCAAAAACTAAACCTAAAGCAGTGCTAGTTGCAAGCCTCCATGAAAACCTAAAATATGCAGCAAGTTTTCACACAGACTAAAGATTTCTATGGCAGTGAAATAATAGTTTTGTATGTCTAAATTAGTCCCCTGGAAACAGTACAGAACACTAGCAACTAATACATTTTCACCCAGGTTTTGTCTTCAATTTCCAAAGGTAACCAGGGATGAAACTAGCAAATGGTGAAAGTAAATCTTCCATCTAGGCAGTACATTTAATTCTGAGCCACAGACTGATGGAAGCATCTTTTTAAGCATATAATTTGTCCCTTCTACATTCAATAGGCTTTCTAGCTCAGCAATTCCACACCAACCTCTACAACTGCAGGTGATCAGCATCACTGCTGCATGAAAACGTACATCTGTCAACCTATCCTGGATTCCTGCCATTCAATCAGTAAAAACTGATTCAGTGCAAACTAACACTACCTACCTAAAACAACAGCCACAGAAGTAAAGGTTGGGGAATAGCAAGAGTTTGTTGTTTTATAAGAGGAACTTATGGAAAGTAAGAATTATGAAGAAAAGACACATGTGAAAACAGGAACAAAGAACTTGGGATAGTAAGCAGTGCCTTTATACAAATTCTTGTTGACTTTTTGGAAATCACAGATTGAAAGCAAGTGGCAAATGCAAGACTAAACTGTCACTTGGTTTCTGAACAGAAGAACAAAGTAATGAGTTTGCTTCAGTATTTGTCTCCTGGAATTCACAGCTGCTTGGCTCCAATTTCCATCTGCAAAATGAATAATTTCCATTTTAGGAGACCAGTTTGCAGGAGGTCAGAGTAATCTGGCTATACTTGATTACACATCATAGTTGGTTACAAGCTGAAGGAGCTGCCTGTGCCAGTACACGCACAAAATAAAATTTAAGTTGATCAAAGCAAGTTTACTAGGACTTCATCAACTGAGGACAATGTTGCACTCAACTTTACTCTTAAGATTCAGCTGCTACTGGAGAATTTCATATCTACTTCTAGCAGTTCTACCTCAAATGCTGGATGAAATTACAAATTAAATAACCCCATATCACAGTGATGCAGAGCCAGGATTTTGGCATCATGCATTCAAAGATTTCTCTATCTCCAAATTCAGTGGCATGTACAGTTCATACATTTTCCAATTAATAAAGGCAGAACAGCCATTCTTCTCCTTCCACACAGTCCTTTGCAAGACCTCAGGAGTAAAAAAAGGAGAAGTGCTTTATGGTGCTTAGTGGAAGTACAAGTTGTTACAACTACTGGCAAAATACAGGAAAGGATTATGGCAATATAGAAAATGCAGAATTATTTAACTGTATGTGACCTGTATATTGAAATCACAGGTCAAACCCAACACTAACACTAAAGCAGAGACTTGAAAGTTAAAGCTTGTTAATTTTAACATTCTTCTAAAAATAAATATTACTGATATTGGCTTCAATTACCAAGCTCAAAAAGAATGCTGCAAAAGTTATTGCATCAAGGATTCAGAGACTGAAAGCCAAAATTTTAGCTCATTATTTTAAGGTTGTAGAGCACCGGCAATCAGCTAAGCACCTTTTCTATCCATACAGCAACCACAGTAACTGTAAACTCTAGTAAAAACAGTATGAAGACATGGTGATATTGCAGATTAATTACATCACTACTACACATCTGAAGGTTCTAGAGCACACCTGCCTATTCAACCCTGAACACAGGGGTTATCACAAGAGTCAATAAAAAAATGGATGACATGAAAACACCTCTCAATAGCTGCAAAGAAAAGCCACTTAATGTTAAGAATTATTAACTATAAAATATAACTTACACTTGAAGTAGGAATGGAGAAAAGTATATCCACTTAGACGACAGCTATCACAGCAGCCTGTTTTAAAAACAGGCTACCACTCTTCAGGGTAGAAATGAAAAGTAGAGCAAGGAGAAAGGAAGACAGAAGAACAGAAAGGGGGGTAATTTACCTGGATTAAAGAAATTCCTACCTCTGTCACTGTTCTATTTTAGGATCAGAAGATTATTTTTTACCCTGTGTTTCCCTGTGTCCACCTTCATCTAGGTCATAGAACTTCTTAAAAAGAGAAACTTATGCAACTCTACAGTGTAATATGGGTGTCATGAATCACAGCTACCAAAAGGTAAGTACAGAAGCATATTGATAAAAGGTTAGTGATGTCACTCCTAGTGAAGTGACTGTCCTCAGCTTTACAGCCTACCATGAGCTCAACTGCAGAACACCTGGAGAGAGATTTTAAACCATTTCTGTTTTAAAAAGTGAAGGATCTGACTTAAAGCTTAAAACCCAAGTAATATTTGCATTTTAAGCTGCAATGAAGCAGTCCAAATCAGTTGACTTAGGCTGTTAATTGTTTAAATTCTGCATAAGTACCCTTCAGGTATTAACAGAATTCAAAGCATGTTATCAAATACATTATCAGCAGTAAAACATGACAAAGCAAAATGAACAGGGGAAAAAAAGCACCAAGAAAATTCTCCCATATTTAAGTCATTTAACTTGTCAATATAAAATAAAATTAGATAATTACAGAGAAGAAATTTAAAGGGCTCAATATCCTACAAGAAATTAAAGAACCAAGTTTTCCAAATGCTGTCATGAGAGTTTGTCTTTAAAATACAAAGTACTTGTTACAATGTATGCAGGTAAGCAGCTATTGAGATACAGAGCCCTAGGAGGATTTCCCAAAAGGGGAAATTACACATCAGCTCTCAAAGCAAACACTTCATTCAAATCTCTGTGTAGTTCATGATAAATGATGTCACTAAAGAAGTTATGGTTCTGATGCAGAGGTTTCTTAATAGAAAGTTACTTTTAAGTGCTATTTGGTCTTTTATTTGAATCCCCACAGTTTGCCTGCCTTCAACTTTTAGTGATTCTTTTATTCATATGCTGTGTTTTGGAAACAAAAAATCCCCACCACACACACAAGAAAACCAACATAAAAATCCTAAACGGAAACTTAAAAGGAAAAGTAATTTTAATAGAACTACTATCATGCAAGCTTTTCTATGCCAGACCTTTCTTGGTTTTATATTTTAATCCAGCATATGCACCTGACATGGCAGGTGTCTTATTCTAAAAACAGATGCCAAACCATAATTGTAGCAGCAGCTTTTGAAATGCACCATCTTAATAAGCACACATTTTGTTTTAGTAGGCTTTCCTGGCTTTTGTAAAGCTTTTGTAAGTCAAACAAACTGTTATCTTGCCTTGGGAACTGCTCCATCCACATCCAGGAAAACTCCTGTTTCCATGTTCCTTGTGCCATAGAACCTACTAATGATTAGGCTCCCGAAAGCTATGACACTTTATTCACAGGTACAGCAATTCTCACAAAGTTAGGCTCATTGCAGCAAAAAAATTCTAATAGTGTTTATCTCCAGCAGTCGCATCTTAAAAGCTACTTGAGCTTGCTAATGCTATTTGCTATAATGACAATTGACACATTTTTTAACTATTACAGAGTACAGAAACCTCTTCAATTGCAGAGAAAACAACTGAGAAAGAGCTCTCACACCTCCAGATCCCACACGGGTAACTGATAAAACACTTTACAAAATGCATAATGTATCTTCTGTCATTTGCACCAAGTTGTTCCTTATTTTCCTTAAAATGGTAGTTTTAAAATCACCACTGCTGCATTCACCTAGAGCTTTAGATAAAATTTGTTTCTACAGTAACTTCATGAGCTTTCTTAAGAGTCATGTTTGATAGATCCAGCCAAAGCTCGGATCAATATTTAATAAGTCTATTAGAAGTGTTAAGTACAAGATACACTAGACCTGTTAAGTTACTCCTCTGCAGAGATGCAGGAAAGCTGTTTCTCTTCCTAAGTGTACAAACACCTGATAAGCACTGAAAAATACAAGCATTAGCATTCACTACCACTATTAAACACGCACACAACTACAGAGACATAAGTGCCAAGCATTTGGTCAGGCTGTCTGCAAGGAAGTAGACAATGAGTGACCAGAAAGCCATGTCCAGAGAGGTTCATAAACAAAAACCACACTGACAGTCCCAGTGCTACCACAACTCACCCCCTCTGCTCTGTTAAGCTCAGAAACCAAGAAACTGGCATTACACCAAAATTATTCTTTCAGAGCTAAGCACTAAGCTTTTATTTTCTACTGAGGAGATAAAGTCACAGGCTCCTCATAAAAAAAGAAAAAAGGGACCTAAAATAATTCAATTTTCTATAGCAGCTGAATAAAAAAAAGTGGTGGGAAATTGTGAAGTTTTGCAAGGTTTCTAAAGACATTTTTTTATATGATTGGATAGAAAAGAGATTATTACTTATCAGGAGTCCACATTTGGCCCACAGACACAATACTGGCACCCCCACTTTTATTCTTCGTTTCGGATAAAACCTAATGCAATAATTTTGCCCAAATTTTCAGCAGGTTCAGCACCTAAAGCACCATGTTTAAAAACATTTCCAAATTCAGATTAGCCAAATAGGTTTAAGAGCACTGACTTGTCTTAAAAATATAAATAAAAATTAAAAAATAATACTGCAGCAACAATAAACAAGGTTACTAGTATTTTCTAAAATACAGGATTAGTAGTCATAATTCATACTGATTGAGGAAATAATACAAGCAGTTTCGGATTGTTTCATCTCTGGGATGGGAAGGCACACTTTTGGAAAATAGATTTATTTCAGTAAAATTACTCAAGCCTACTTATTCAAGTATAATTGCATCTACTTGCAAACACACTGCACGCAGCAATACTTATGTTAAAACTTAGGACAACATGCTTTGCAGCCTTAAAATAACAACTCTTCCACTTCAGTAAGAAAAGTGAAGGTTGTCAGTCAAGAACACTAAGGCAAAATTTGGGATATTTGTAAGCTGAAAGTTCCAAAGCCTAAAGTCTGAGATCATATTCCAGTTTCAAAAGGGGCCCACAAGGAGCCTGGCTTTGACAGAGGAATGCAGCTCCTCAGTGAAAGCTTCATCTAAGTTAACTGTTTTAGAAGGAAGCACTGACCACACACATACAGTGTACATGCTTGTCAGATGTGTTCCCCTTGGTTACCAGATGAAGATATTGTTATTTTGCCTTAGCCAAATACTTGCTTCAGGTGTGAAATTTTAAGAAAACTAGTAAGGTAAGTTCATCCTATAAGTTCAGAGATCTGTTAGAATTACTAACAGGTTTCACGTTATCATTTGTCTCAGTTCTTCTGTGAAAGAACAAAAAAAAAAGGAAAATGCTAGGAAACTGAAAAAAACAAAAGATAGACCTATATATATACATACATATATATATATATGATCCACAACACAAAGCTAACACTTGCAAGTAATTCCCTGATGTGCAAGGAACCTGAAATATTCAAGAAGTGTCTGTGTGTATATATATATGTGTGTATATATATTTATATATACATATATGAAGCTAGAAGAGTAACTGGAGTCTCTTATTTATATTTTTATAGTCAGGGTGGTAAAACAAACTCCAAAACTAAAGTCACCCCAGAACTAATACTTGTACAAAAATTGCCACTGGCTGGCTAACTGATCACATCAAAACAAGCTGTCATAGTTCCAACTCAAAACCCTGAACTATAATCATAACATGGGAAAAACAATCAAAGCATATTTCAGACTGAGCTAAAAATAATTTTTAAATATATCAGTGAGACTTGGCCCTTTTGAATGTTTCAGGGCTAGAATAATTTCTAAAAACTGTAACTTACAGATAATTTCATATCAGAATCAATGGTCATGTGCTTGTTATAAGACCAAACTTAAGCATTCAGAAACAACAGTAGTATAGGAACTATTTATTTGCCATCTTGAAGATAAACGTGCCTCTGTGTATAGGCCAAAAATGAGGCTACATTTGATTCTCAGGGGCTTCCTGTTCTTAAAGCCAACTCGACACTTCACTCTGTTTAACAGACCTTTAGAAACCATTAGCCTAACTAATATATTGTTAATGGGGTAAGTGCTAACACCACTCAGGCATAAACAGGAAACAGCCTTGTTCAAAGAGTTCATATTGCTCTAATTTTGGTTTGGTCAATGAGCCAGCAAAGATTCAGTGTGCTCAATAACTGAAATATAAGAGCTGGATACCAGGTCTTGTTAAAAAAAAAAAAAAGCATAAAAAAAAAAAATGAACAACGCTCTTCCCTCCCCCCCCCCCCCCCCAGGTACCATGATCATCTTTTGCCTTCTTGTATTCTCTTACAGACTTGAAATTACTAAAAAGGAAACAGCTGAGGAATGCTGCTACTCTTATGCCATGCTTTCCATTGACTGTCATTTCAAGAATGCATACAGGAAAGTAAAGGAGCATGGAATGTCTCCACCCATCCACCAGCATCAGAGGCTGACCAGTTTAGGGATGGCTCCACTCACTGCCTTACAGCTGCATTCCAGTTTGCATTTTACGGCTGTCAAGATCAATGAAGAAAAATATACTGTTGGGCCCTGACAAAACATTTGTTAGGCAAATGTCATCATCTGCTGCATGTCTTACTTGGTATGATCTATATTTATACTACAATATAGCAGTAATAAGATGTAATTTGCAATTTCTTGGTTGCAAGAATCCCAGAAAGGTGTACTCGTGCTACAGCTGTTCAAAACTACCTCCACTCTGCTTTCAGAGCATATTGGTTTGTCTAAGCCTAACCTATCTGAACGTATCCCTGGATAAAATTCCAGTATTTGCTAGAACACAGACCATGTTCCTCAATTTCACCTGGTGTGAGCCCAGCCTCATGAAACACAATTACCCTAAGAGAGACGACCAATTTGCTGCGCTCTCAGTTTTTGAGAGGATTGCACTAAGTGCCTTACTAGCCTAAGTAATAACTTTGAGAAAGGGAGCAACTGAGAGCATGAGCAAAGGGATAAACAAGTAAAGAACTGGACAAAAGCCTGTCAAACCATCTGTTCCAACTAAAACATAGCATATATTGTTAAGCCTGCAATACAGATCCCTCCAGAGTGGTATACCTACTAGTGATTTATACTCTGTCCCCTAGCCTCAGATCTAGCTGACAACTGAAATTCAATAGTTTGGTAAAACAGCATTCTTGCTACTACAATGTCAAAATCATAAAAGCCTTAAATCATCTGTGTTCGTATAAATTTTATTCATACATACAAAAGCACATCTCATCTACTCTTACAAGGTGCTTTGTGATGACTTACCATGAGAAAGTGTTCTAACAATACT
Organism: Certhia americana; assembly: GCA_018697195.1. NCBI lineage: Eukaryota > Metazoa > Chordata > Aves > Passeriformes > Certhiidae > Certhia > Certhia americana. The sequence goes on from CM031879.1 coordinate 37,116,986, forward strand.
AAAAATAGACTAGAACACATGGAAAACCACAGACAAAGCTGTACTTTGTAAAAGCAGCATTCCTGCTATAGTGAAATTCATATCTAGAGACCAACAGAAATTGTCCCTGAACATTAGCTTCAATAAATACCAAAGCCCTACAGCTGAATTCATCTTTACACTGGAATGCAGAACTCTTCCTCCATGACTAGCAAGTTTAAGAAACCTGTCAGCTATGCTAACATGAAAACTGGCTTTAAATACTTTAAGTAATTTCTATATGCTAGAATTCACTTGGGTTATTCTGTTGGTGCACAAGAAATATCCACAGCAATGAAAATACATAGAAGTCCGAGGTTCAGACTTGACAGACCACTCAGAAATAATAAACCTAAAAAGGTGAAGAGATTGAAACCCGTTTCTTTCATAAAACACCAAGGAGAACACCATTTTTTTGAATACAGTATTTAAATTTCCACTATTATATTTACAGCATATTATGAAAAATCACACCTTTTTTCCCCTCTTCTTGCCTCCATTGCAAAGAGTAAAAAGAAAAATAAAAAACAACCTTAGATGACAAGATCAGTAGGAAATTAACCAGTACTTACTGTACCATCTGAACCTCACTACTGTAACTACAGAAGAGAAAGATCTGTGGCCCACACAAGAACCAATTACAAAAGGGAATATATACAAATATAGAGCTGATCTGTAGTCTGATCACTGAGTGAAGTCAACATTACATTTTATTTCTGGACTCATTTTCTCTGTGCTTTGTCGCACAGATAAAAAAATAGGAAAAAAAAGCCACAAACAAAGAATAATAAAACAAGCTGAGCAAATTACTCCAAAATTCTCAGTGGTAGAACATCCACAATGAGAGCATTAGGAGGTTTGGTGATTAGTAGATTGGTTCCCCTCCAAACAGTGAGACTTCAACATCAGTTTCTCCTACTCAACAGTTTTGAAAAGTTAACAAGTTTGCCATATGCACAGGTATCTTCATTCTCCGAAAGAGTCATGACGAGAGGTTACTAGGATAGATTTGAGCTATTTCCATACCTTCCTTACCCTTGGTTGTTGGGTGCTGCTGCTATAACACAAACACTCTAGAGTTTTAAGACTCTGGCAACCTGGTCTTTGCTCTTGCAGCCTGATGTGCTGCAATTGTTGCAGCCCCAGCTCAAATACATGACCAGTGTTATCATTTATCAGATGGAATCCAGACAGTGCAGCCATAATGCCCTCTCTCAAGTCCTAAGGCAAAGGGATCCGACGCTGGGAGATTTTATGTCCCTTTTGCATCACTGGTTGCAGTTTGAAAGGGTGTGGTAACAAGGACACAGCTGGTGCCAAAGGTATCCATACTCCTTACCATATCAGGTACTAAGAATATGCCACCAGAAGCCGTGACAGAACTTTTCACAGAAACAGTTGTAAAAACTGCTGCAAAGAAATGTACTTTTATCTAAGAAAGAAATCTCACAGAACCCAAAGGAAATATTAAGACAACAATAACTATCCTTACTCAGAAAGAGTAAGCAAGCATTTTGTGAAACACACACTCTTTAGAATTCAGGAGAGTCCTACAACAGTAGCAGCAAATCAAAATTTCTATTTAACACTACATACTGCTCTATCTGCAAACTAGTACGTAACCATAATATTGGTAAAACAGTCTCACCTTCACATTCAACTGAGCATCTAAAGAGTAGCAGAAAAACACTATTTAATACAGAGAGATAGCCTTTGAGGAATTTTGCTTAATTAAACTCTAGTTGTTATAGACAAAAAAGATGACATGAATCCTTCACCAAAGACTAGGGGCCTTCACCAACAAGACGCCCTATGGGTGAACAATGATCTCCATGCACAAACAGCCATTTCCCTTAACACTCACCTCAAAAGCAGTACCCTTCCCAGAACAGGTAAGATCAGCACAGCAGGACATGTACTTTTCATGCTGTGTGGTGGAATCAGGCTACAGCACTCACCTTCCCCACCCAGGGAGAATGAGGCCAAAAACAAGGTTACCATCTTGTAAGTCTGCGCAGGCTCCAAGAAAAAGGGCATTCAAAAAGCAGGCTGGATAAACTGTGATACCAAACCACAGCCTAATCTCAGCCAGAGCTGAGGTGTGTGCAAGTAGCCCACATTGCACATCTGATATTCCCAGGGGAGCACAGCCTTCCAGGAAACTGGCCACATTGTGGTCCCTCCCCACTACATGCAGCCTTTCCGTGGTGCTGCCCAGAAAGGGTGGGCTCCACTTTTCTGTACAAAGCTCTAGGTAACTTCTAGACAAACTGCTTTCATCCCTTTAAGCAATAAATTCCAGTCAGAGCTAGTGAACTAAATCCCCCTTTCAAGAAAGCCAAGGAAAGCAGAAGGGAGTCCAAACTCTGAGGAATGACAGGTGTTAAGTCTTCAGGATGAGAGAACTGAATCCCACTCTGAAGAAATATGTTTCCCTAAGAAGGGAACAGGTTTAATTGAAAATATTATAAAGCCTCTTCTAAAGATTATTTCAGAATATGCCACTTCAGACCCCCACTCTGGAGACACAAATAATCTGCAAGGTCACAGTTCACGTTTGGGCTTCCTTCTTTTCTGAAGTTCCCCTTACATTCCATTGTTAAAGCAGATTAGAAAAGCTGCACTGCAAATTAGATGTCATCCTGCGTAACAGCTGTCTGGGAACCCAACATTCAAAACTTCCACCCCACCAGAGTAATGGCACTGACATCTGATTGCAAATTTAAGCTCCCATTTAGAAGTTTGTTGGTCTTCCAGATACATACACACAATATGTATACAATGCAGATTATGCAGCACAATACACACTATCCTGCTGCAATACCCTACACTGCATATATATCTCATAGATAAGAAAACAGTACACAACAGTTTTACCCTTTGTGCTGAAGGCCTAACCCGAGGACTTTTGCAGAACATGTTCTTAAAGCAAGCTTTGGACTCAAAATTACATAGAAGAATAATTACCATCACCTAATGACAATTTTTCCTCTTCTGCAAGATACTAAAGAATTTAATTCAGCTGTCCTAAGATATGACTCAAGTCCATTTGTGCACATGCAGATATAAACAAAATCTGCTCACTGGCACTGTCAAGAGCTGAAGCAAGTACCTATATATATCCTTCCCCTTTTCCTCCTCTCAGCTACAAAGTCAAGTAATGGTTTTCTTTCCTCTATGCATGAAGAGGAACAATTCCACATGCAGCTTTCTGATGGTGATGGCATTCTACCCCACTCAGAGGAAAAGCTAAGCTAATGGCTTCAGCAACAACACTTGATGCTCCATTGAAGACCAGACCTGAATTTCAGGATTAATGGTACTTTCCCCTCAACATTTCCAACTATCTGGGCCATGAAAAAATAAAACAAAGCTTAAGTCTCTTCTATAACTGCCATATGTAGCAGGGAAATCAAAGGCTAAATATTAAATTAAATATTTAATTCTATCACTGTTTCAGACAAATGCATTTGCTCTCAATAACTGGAAAAAAAAATTGATGGAAGACAAAAAAACACACAACCTCAAAAAAGTACAGTAATTTTATCTTTGCTGAGATTAATTTATTCCTCTGAATAGCAGCAATGTCTACATGGGTTCTGACAGACAACACAGAACAAAAAAATCCCAACCAACCAAAGAACCACAAAGCAACAGCATGCCATGGCAGTCTTAAACACAACAACATGGACTTGAACACAATTACCACCAGTCAGTTAAAACTGTCAGGAAGAATGCCAAGTTTTTGAAGTTTTCTTTGAGGACAGATACAGTTTTGTTCACACTGCAGCCAAATTTGATTAATTTAATTTGTGTTACAGACTGCATCACGTGTGATTTGCACCCTTTATATGGCATACTAGAAGAAAGTAAGATTTTGTGTTAATAATGAAGTAAAACCATTCAGAGTCAGTTGTAGGCAAGGATTTGTTATATGCTTTTTTTATAGCAACAGGTAACCTTCACTGACAGTACTGCCTCAAGAATATTATAACTTCACAACTGATCTTATTTGCTTTTTTTTTTTTTTTTTAAGTATCTTAAAATCAGAAAAGGTCTTTTGGTATCACTAAAGGAGGGGAGAGGGAAGGAGGAACGTGAGCAAGAATTTTAGCAGTGACGTAAATCTTTACCTCTGACTGTTCCCCTTAGACTTTGCCCTTCCAAACTGCAAGCTGACTACAATGTAAAAAAAAAAAAAAAAAAAAGGAGAATATGCTCAGAATTACCCTGATGAAAGCTTTTTGTATATAGTATCAAAGACATTTTGAAAATACCATCTGGACATCAGAAAGAGAGAACGCCATCTCTTATGCTAGCAAGAGAGTTAAGCTAAATGCCATCCTTCCCTACCAATGGCTGGAGTACAGCAACTTGCAGACTCAAGGATCTAACCACTTAAGGTATGGCTTCTCATCATAGCTCTCTGGAAGCATGAAGCTTCCATAACTTGATTAGAGGAGGATAAATGCAGAAAGCCATGCAATGAAGTGACAGGCTAGCCTGCAGTCAGGTAACCGTGCTGCAGTAACACGCTGACGGGCTTAACCACAACACACACTCATTCTTCCAGTTCAGATCACAACTGAAAGTAAACCAACACCCTTTTACAGGGGAGCAAGTGACAACTCAGACACAGCAAACAGAGCAAAGAGTCACAGTATTTTATGTCCAATGGTCAAGAGGGCATTCTATCCAGTTCTGCAAGGCAGTTTATGTATTTCTAGAGCCTCACATGCTTGAAAAAACCTGGATAGGATGAAGAAAACAAATTCACCATCTCATTTTTTTTAATGTAAGTAACCACCTCACCTAACCGTTTTGGGAAGGTTTCTACTTGATCAACCTACAACACGTAACCATTAAGATTTTTTTTTTTTTAAACTAGTGAACAACTTCTAAACTTCAGAACAAGAAGCTAGACTGTAAAAGATATTTTTGTGCTTCCTAGATATTCAGTGAATCTAATATTGTGGGGAAGCTCTTGACCTTCTAGAGAAAAAAACTATTCAGGCAAACCCGCATTATCTCCGTATTGCCACAGCCTTTCCTTATTTGGCTAACGTTTTGAGATTCCAATCAGACTGCTATGAAGTTCAACATGCACAAAGCATCCATTTTGAGGAAACTTCACAGCCAGTTTCCCGTCCGTTCCCCTCCTGGCCCAAGTGAAAGTTACCTCCCTCCCACATACCCACACCAGAACAAAGCCAAATGGACTGGGCTTTTTCACTACTTTCCAACGCACGGAAGAAAAATTTAAGACCCCTGCTCCCCTTGAAGTTCAGCTTTCACACTGCGGCGGGAGCCATCGGTAACGAAAACAAGCAGCCCCTTACTGACACGCTGCTTCTATATAATGAACAAAACACTGGTTTCCCCTAGAAACCGGAGAGAAATAGATGATCCGTCTCTCAACACGGCCGCCCGCACAGGCGAGCGGGCTTTAATCGGCTCAACTGCTGCGGAACCGGGGAGACAGGGAAGCGAGGAACTCCTACCGGGATCCCGGGCGAGGGGCAGCGGCGGAAGCGCCCCCGAGGCCAGCCCGCTTCTCTCCCCTGCGCTCACCCTCCCACGCCGGGGGTACCTGACTGCGGCCCCCTCGGCCCACACGGGGCAGGGCCCGCCCCCCCGGCCCTCCCAGGGAAGCGCTGCCAAGAGGGGAAAACGAAAGAGGGTCAGCGGCACCTCCTTCCCGCCGGAGGAGAGGCCCATCCGCCCCTCCTGCCCGCCGGGAGGGGGTGCAGCCTCCCGGCCCTGCAGCCCCGCCGGCACGGCACTCGGCCCGCGGCCCCCGGCCGGTGCCAGGCTGACCCTGCCGCCACCTCCCCGCCCCGACACCCCCCAGCGGAGGGAGCGAAGCCGCCTCCGGCCCCTTCCTCCTCCTCCGGGGGGGCACTCGGCCGGCCTCGCCCGCCCTCGCCGCCCCATTCGGGCTAGAAGGTCCCTCGATCGGCCCAGCACCGACCTGGTGGAGAGCGGTGAGCCCGTCCACATTGGCGTAGTTGATGTCGGCGCCCCGCTCCAGCAGTCGCAGCACCTCCTCGGTGTCTCCGCTGGAGCAGGCGGCCAAGAAGACGGCGCCGTCGTCGAACTTCACCTTGGTCTTCTTGCGCTTGACCACGGGCGGCTCCAGGTCGGTCTCGGAGCCGATCCAGCGCTTCAGCTGCTCGTTCCGCTTTTGCTTGGCGTCCGCCATCTTCATACCCCGCTGGCGCCGGCCCCCTCAGCCGCGGCCGCGCCGAGCGTACACTTTATAGCGCCACTAATCCCACAGCGCACCGCGGCCGCGCGCGCTCACCCGCCCAGGGAGGGCGCGGGCTGGGCGGCGAACGGAGAGCGGGGCGGAGCGGGCCTCATTAGCATAATCTCGCGAGATTGCCGTGGGGCGGGAGACAGCGCGCGAACGGGGCGGGGCCAGCCCGGCCCAGCCCGGCCGGGTCGGAGGTGGAGGTGGGAATGGGAGTGGGAATGGGAGTGGGAGCGGGAATGGGAATGGGAATGGGAGTGGGAGCGGGAATGGGAGTGGGAGCGGGAGTTGGAAGCTGGAAGCTGGGATTGGGAGTGCAGCCCCGCCTCCGTCGGGCAGCTTCGCTAACGGCGCTGCCTGTGCCCGCCTGCCATCTCTGTCACCTGCGGCACCGTCGCAGGTGTTAACTGTAGTTAACCTGTAGTTAACACCGTCGGTGTTCCTGCCTGCATTGGCAAACGGGGCACATGTACTTGACGGGAAAAAAGGAAATAAATGGAGCAACTTGCTTGAGGGTCCTTTGTTTTGGGATGTTAGACGTGGCCACCGCAGACGAGTTTGTTGTGCAAAAGCACCAACTCCCATTTGCCTCTACACTTCAGTGGGCTCCCAGGGAAGCTGGAGATGGACTCCTTGTCAGGAACTGTAGTGATAGAACCAGGGCTAATGGCTACAAATTAGGCTAGATATTTTTGTAAAAAAATCTTTATTGTGAGTCTGGTGAGACACTGGAACAGGTTGCCCAGGGAGGTTGTGGATTCCCCAGCCCTGCCAGTGATAAAACCAGTTTGGATGAGGCCCTGACCAACCTGGTCTAGTGGGAGGTGCCGCTGCCCATGGCAGGGGATTGGGATTTGATGATTTTTAAGACACATTCCAACCCTTTAACATTCTATGATTCTAACGTTCTACATGCCAGTGGACAAAATCCTGTGCTTATTGTCCATTTCACTTTCAGTTCATTTCCATGATGTCAAAACCTGGGGTAGCACAGCCATCCTTGGAGAAGACAAGTAGTTACAAACTGTGCAGCATTTGAAGATACGAAGACTGAAATGTTTTTGTTCAGAGCTGCAACTTCTAGGAACCAAGCTATTACAGATAATAAAGCTTTTTCTATGCACAGCTTATTTTCTTTAGCTAAAAGCAATATGTATTTTGCTTTAAATGGAATAATCTCTGGGGATAAAATGTGGTTTTGAACTTACTGGAAAATAAGTTTTATTTTCAACTAATTGTAGGATACAACGTATAGTTTTGAGAGGGTCACCAAACCTCATTCACTTCAACTTTTGCTTAATTTGTGCTTTTCTAATTATAATGTCTCCTTGTTATGGTGGGCAGTCTTACAGCTGACTCAGGCTCTTAATTCCGTTTTTATTGATAAAGATGTCAGTGACATTTCACAAGAAGTAGTAGTTGCAAGTTACCTGAAGCAATGTGCTGTTCTTAATGTCTTTCAGAACAGATTTTCATCTGGAGATATTTGCATAATATCCATCAGACTTACTCATACAGCAGTGCATGAGCTACATGCACTGACAGTTTGCAGGCATAATGTGATTGAGAACAAAAGACAACATCTGGTAGTCAAGATGAAAGATTTGCCGGAGAAAGATTTGCAGTCTAAGTAGGTGGATGAAAGATTACCTGGCACCTAATTTACACCTTTCCGTTGGCAGCCTGTGTGACTATCCAGGGGTACATTTTTGTACCCTGGGTTTGAAAATATGGCTGACTGCAGAGTACAATTCAAAACCAGTCTTTGCAGTGTTTATCATGCACACGAGTGATTTAGTTGTGCTTTGGCATAGCACTGGTACCATCAGCATGTCATGGACCGTTACCAGCCGGGGAGCTTGGCTGCATCACCAGACTCATGTCAAGGAGAGAATTTTTGCAGGCTCCAGCCTCCTGCTGTGGTCTTGTCCTTGTGGGCAAACTCCCTTGGGGACAGACTCTCAACCCACTGCTATTTCTTAAGGACTTGAAAACTGTAACCCAGAAAAAGATAATGCAAGATAAAAGCTGCATTCCCCTGCCCCAAATGTCTCAGATACTGTACAAGTCACCTTCCCATCATGCTGCTTCTCTCTCAGTTGGCTGTCTGAAAATTTGACTCTTAAGAAACCTCATATCTGAAGAATGTTTGATTTCAACAAACAATATTTAAATAGAGTGCTTTGTTAGCAACAAAGTAATTCTAGGCAAATCAATAGGCGCATGTTCAAAATGCACCCTCTCAGGAATTTCAATGTCATGGAGCATGTTTCTAAGTTTTCATCAGAGCTCCAATCCACTCTCCTTGATTTCAATTTTCGAGCTCAGCTTTTTTTTTTTTTTTCTGATCATGGATCCTGTTTTAATTCCAACTTGCTCTTCTTGGCTTGTTAGTGAAATGCAGAGGTTCAACAGCTCAATTTTTTTCTGAAGTATCATACAGTCAGTTTGGTTTTAAAACCCAGATCTCATACTTTCCTTTTATTCTTCTTTCCAGGAAAGATTTCTCACTGATTCAGGTCCAGCTTTTCAGAGAACTTCAGCAAGTATTTTTCCATACACTGCAGCTATTTGTATGTTCCACATTCTTGACATTATTTTCCTTGACTTTTTAATATTTTTGGATTGCACCTCATGGTTGGGAATTGTGTTGTTTGAGGGGTTTTGCAGATGCTACAGGCAAGATATAATTCATTTGTACAATCAGCTGAAACTCAGATATTCCATGTATATTGAATATAAATATCTCTTGGAAATAGCTGTGTGCTTTGCTGGAAATTATATGTAGTTCATAAATCTAGCAAAGCATATGGTCTTCCTTAAGCAAAAAGTAGAGCTGTCATTCATGTAAACTAGTTAATCTCTGCAAGTGTTCACACTTCAAGAAGGGAATAATAATAATGCTAATAATAATTTTTTAAATTTCCTATTTTTTCCCATCTCATATCTCCCATAAATGTTTGTAATTTCAATAACAAAGGCATATTGGGCCATATTCTTTGCCCCATCATAATGCCATTCTACTCCATGCCTAATGTCATTCCATTCCATTGTAAAATCAGTGTAGTTGAGAGAAGATGAGACCGTCTACAGCTTCTAATTCCGTACTAATTGAGATAAACTTATGTAAATACCAGTAATAATTTCTGTAGAAATATGAAATTCTTTTCCCATTATCTGTCTTAAGCATGGAGTGTTAAATTCATTTGTGCAGAGGGCTAAAACAAACATATATTACAGCTGTCTTTGAAGACCATATTAAAAGTGAGTATCAGTTCTAAAAGAGTCACTGCTACATGAGAGTATCACAAGAGTGAATTAGATAACTGCACACTTATCTGTGCATGTGTGTTTACAATAATCATAATATGCTAATAAGGGATGCTTAATCATTTGAGCTACATTATGCAACTTAAGGACACACTAAGTTAGACCTAGTTTTATCATGCTTTTTTTGATGTGTTGCTACCAGACTACCCAACACACTAGGTGTGCTGTTAAATCCTTTGTTTGCATGTATATACATAACACTAAAGGTGATTAAGTATGTGATTTTCCACACACAAATATTAGCACTGAATTCAGTAGGACTGCTTTTCTGTAGAGGTAGCCATGTAAACATTTTACAGAGATAGCATCTATGTGTATACATATTTCCAGTTAATTTAACAGCAGGCTTCAAGTGATCAATACAATGATTTAGCAATGAGATTGCTATCAGTGTGCTTTCTGGTTTGCCATTTTTTCTTAAAAGCATTACAACCACTGTTCAAAGCTATTTCACACAGGCTTCTAGACAACAGAAGTTCACAGACAAAGTTTTTGCACTACCAGAAATCATGATCTTTTGGGATGTAGAATTTTGTTCTGACCTCCAACTGGATAATTGCTGCCTTGTCTCTCATTTTGAACAGCATTACACACAGAGCAGTGTCTAAAAAGTGTCTTAACATTTTTCACTCCCCATTGAAGAAAAACTAATATATCAAAGTTAATGTCATCAATTCCAACTCTGGGAAAAAAGGGTAGTTTGAAGGATAGTGACAAATATTGCATATACATATTGACACAAAACTTTCTAATAAATTTAACAGATTCTTGTAAAGAATCATGGTAAATGAAAGAAAAAAAAAGTATCTTTTCACATGGAAACACCATGACAGAGATACTTATCATAAGAATAAGGCATTTCTTTCATTGTTTTACTTGATAGTCATAGTCATTTCTATCTTTTAAATCTGGTGTGTGCTCTACCCTGATTGTGTGACACACCCACACGTGTAACAATGAAATCTCTGGTATAATCCTTATCCAGAAAAAAAAGAGGTAAGAGGACTATGCACAAATCGTTATCAAAATTTTCAAGTAAACGACATGAGAAGCAGAATTCTTGCTCTTTAGTCAGTTCTGAGTAAGATTCTTATCCAGAAACCCCACAGTTCAAGGTGGGTTACTTTTTGATGCTGCATAATCCTGAGTCACCGAAACCAAAACTAAAACTACCATAGCAACCAGAGCACAGATTTATAAACTATGCAGGTCTGAATTGGATTTGCAATGGTGTATTCTCCCAGCATATTCCATGAGCTTTACACAGATTGGTATCTCTGTATTCCTGAATGGCAATGCAAGCTAACATTTAAATTTTATTCACATAGATATGCTCTCACATATTTTTATGTGTACCCATCTGTTAAACAAGCATTTGTTCTACAGACAATTTCAACAGTACATGGATTAGGCTAAAAATAGTTGTCTTGGCTAGTAAAAAGTAACACTATGTCCTTTAGAAATAGGAAAATATACTTATAAATTTGATTTTATAAAGTCATTCTTACTTTCAATTACATTGAAGTTTTGTCTAGTCATGTAATGAAAAAAAAAAAAAAGAACTGAACTGAGCCATATGTTGTGTAACAGAAATATAGGTGCTCTGTTTCTATCCTGGGATAGAAATCTTTGCAGTCCTGGGAGTACTGCATATGCAGTATTAGGATGCAGACATAGTTTTAGACACTGCTATGACAGTTTTCCATTTTGTCCTCTTGATATTAAGGGGATTTGATTTGTTTTGCTGTCTTAAAGGCCACATTTGATTTATTTTGCTGTCTTAAAGGCCACATAGCCTTATTGTAGCTTTTATGAACCTCTGTTCAACTTTCTGAAGGTAAAGTATTTCTTTCCCACTCGTGTGTGTGGCTTGAGTTGAGGAGCATACTGCTGAAACATTCAATTTAGATACTGAGGGGGAATTGGATGACATGTCCCTCTGAAATGTATTCAAGTTGTTCCCTGTGAACTGCATTCTGAACATATCACAGCTGGGAAACATACTTCCAGGGCTGCAGGAGAATATTTTGGACAAATTGAAATGAAAGACATCTTATTCTAGCTTCTCACTCACAATACAAATGTACATAGACTCAAGTGTTATTGACATCTGTGACACATTCCTGCCTTTCTGCTATCAGCAGGTATATGAATTTCCCTTTATTTATTTGTTTTGGTATATGAATGTGTTATTTCTCTAAATTAAAAATACAAAATTCTATATGTGGCTGAATAATTGGCTTGGCTTGGATTTTGGGCATCTAGGAGTATGCCTTGCTGCTCACAGTGCCTACAGGCTCTCTTTTTGTGAGCATATGACATAACTGCACATTCATATCA
>CM031879.1:37128936-37234983 GCA_018697195.1 Certhia americana
GCCACTAAAATGAGGACTTTTTTTAAGGAAGAGGACTGGTTGTTAGCAAGGCTTATTTATAAGAATATTCATTATGTATATGAATTCATGTGCCTTTGAATACAATAGAAAGAAAGAAAGAAACTGAAAGCAGTTTTATTGCTCAGGAATCTCTTCTAGTAGTTCATGTCCTAATAAACACTTCTACTGTTTTTCTCTACCCCCATATTTGTTACAAACCCTTTGCTTGCTATGGAAAGATACTTTTGTAGGCAACTTCTCACACAACAGCTCAACTGGCCAGACTTCATCCCAAACCATCAAGTGACTTGTTCTTTGGTGGCCTCCTATTTTTCCCTAGCACAAGGCCATAAAGAAATTGAATTGCTTCATCTTGTCAGTTCAAAAGAAGAGTTAGTTAACTTAGACAATAATCTGAGGCAATATAACAACAGCCACTAATGTGACACTAAGGTACTCCAGAAACTTTAACATCTATATCATAAATGCAGAGATGTATGCTTTAGAATCTTCTTAAATTACTTCTGGTTTGATAGGTTTGTGACTTGCAACACCCATCTGATCAAATTACATTTCCTCACCATTCCAATATTGGCATGCTGGCCTGCATCTCCTCCATTCATCACAGTAACTCGAAACACTTGAGAAGGGACCTGTAAAATTAATTTTCCTTTTAGTAGATGCTTATGTAACTCCAAACCATCTTCTTTTCACCAGACCATTATTTAGCCACTTAGTGTAGACAAGGAAAAGGCTGTAACCTCTAGATTTTAGCCATTTATTTTTATTTCCCTAAATAATTAGGATCTATTACTCAGCCTTCTCTTTGCCTGAGAGAAAGACATGTCTTCCAGTATTTTCTTGGAGACCTAGGCTAAGGTTCCACTAGAGAATGAAGATATTCAGGCAGGTTACTGACACAGAAAAGTCTAGTCCTCCTTTTTTGGTACTGCCCATTCCCTACCTCTGGATGCACAGATGCCCTTCCCAATCTTTTCCCAGGCTTTGGTGTACATTTGACACCTGAATGAATTGGCTACACTAGCAGACTATTTATTTCTTGGCTCAGGTAGTTTTCTGCTGGTCTAGCAAACAGAACAAATGTATTAAAGGGTGAGAGGAAGATTCCAAGAGTTGGAAGTATGTGACCAGGCCTGAGGAAGGACAGAATCAATCTTCTCAGGAGCAGGAATATGTTATGTAGGCTCAACCATCACAAGAAATCTCACCTGTAGTTTTAGCTGTGACAATTAAATCATTATTTTTTCATGTCTGGAAATGTTTCTTTAATGGTTTGGTGTCCTTTGGACCTGGATTCTGGCATGTGGAAAATAAATCTGCTGACTTGAGTAAGGCAAGCGAGCACTGTCTTTGTCTTCTCTGTGGAGGTAATGTATCTGCCTTCATGTGACTTTCTCTTTGCTTCCATGTGGCAGCCAGCAAATAGGATGCTGTGCAAACAGGGTAGTGAGTCGAGGGCTAGCTCATTTTCATGTTAAATTATAAAAACAACTTTTTCATTCTTGGTAGTCTTAATTTTAAAAAACTGGCAATCTTGAGGGGACGCACTTAGCACACACTCAGTCCTGAGTCTACAGCAACAGTAGCATGAAGTGAGCCCGGACCTCAGCAGAAACTCATTCTCAGACACAGCCAGGCAGTGCTGTTCTTCATCTCCCATGCCCACCTGTCTCTTCCTCCCAGGTGTGTTTGGGTTGTGGTCACTTCCCTGCTACAGCACTGGTAGAGTGTATATACTACACAGGTCTAGTGTATATGCTATATACTTCTTTATGACTGACACAGCTATGGTTTACTTTTACTTCAAGCATTAACTGAGTTCTAAAACACTGATTTTGCTGAGATCAGACACTTGGCTTGATTTTATTAAAGCATTCCTTGATTTCTAGTTATGTGCATTTCATTGCTTTCTCCCTCTATTGGAACTGGCCCAAGAAAGTAAAGGCTGCATTACGTCTACATTACGCTCATTTTAAGACAGATGGGTAGATAGATATATAGACAGATAAAAAAAGTACTTGATTTCAACTAGATTAATAACAGTAAAATTAACTACTTGTGTATACAATTATAGTTGGAAGATAAAATTTTAAAATGCAATTTTTTTAATTACTTTTGTTATCACTTTGATAACTAATTTAAGACTGTGGGCTGATAAGTAGAATAAATAATAGGAGCATGTAACATTCCTGTTTGTGCACCTGAATCTTGATTTTACATGGGATAAATAACTTAAAATTCTTAATTTTACATTTCTGACCTAAATTTGTATTTGAACCTCAGGAGCTGATTAAAAAATTTTGATCACATTAATTAGAATGTTTCCACTCCCTCTGTTCACAATTTAAAGTCTAAAATATTTAAATTAAAGCCTTAATAAAGATGTAATAGTCTACTAGAGATACAACACCCAGTGCTACTTTTTCTTTGCAGTAGGAATTTTGATTGAGCTAAGAGTGTTCTGAAAAAACTCAAATATTCTTGCACTAACACAAAAAGTGATTTCTGTGTTAAATGTCTGTTGCAATTCAGTGGGCTCCCATATTTAAAAAGGTAGAGTTTGCATAAATTTGAATTTGTACATAATATTAAATTTTATGATCTTTATGAAATCACTGTGGTACTCCCAGTAAAATAAATGGCAAACAATTACTTCAAAAGGAGAAGGATCTGGTCCTACTCCCTCATCACTTGCATTCAGATAAGATTATAAAGGAGGTCTAACTATTATAGAAAAGCAAACAGTGAAACAAACGAATGGCTTAAATCTCAATTACTATTGAGATTTAATTGAGATTTAATCTCAATTACTATCTTCTTTTTATAAAAAGCTAATCCATAATTAAAATTTAAAATTTATGTCACTGCTTTTCTGCATTGCATATTTCCAAAGATTCCTGCTTTCAAAGAGATGCCTGCAGTTCCCCCCCCAAAATAGAAATATCCTGCAATTGTGTCCTGCATACAATCACTATTGTATAACACTCACACTTCTCTGCAGCAGCAGTAAGCACAAAGGAAAATATATTTTGTATTGTTTTATGCCCCAAACATGTGCAATAGTTTTGATGACTATTTCCTCTAGAAGTATAGTAATCGTATAGGTAATACATACAGGTCACATTAGACACTTGCTCTGTCTAGAGAATCTCTAGATGTATTCAGTTGTTTTCACTTAAAACAGTCGAGGCTCAGTTTAGAAACTTCTACTTGTTTTAGTGACTTTGTATTAGCTCACAATAATATCCCACTGCATCCCACTGTAGTTTCTTATGCAAGTAAATGATTTCCAGTATAGGTTCCAAAATCTGTAATTTAATTATGCGTTAACTTATGAAGGGGTTATACAACACACAGACAATTTCCAGCCTGACTATTTATTCAGGTTAAATGTATTATAGCAGAGCTGAAATCTCATTCCCCTGTTATATAATGTTCCCACAGATTCACACTTTAGCTTTAATAAAGAGATGAGGATCAGCCCTCAAAGAAGCAATTACCCCACACAGTCCTCATAAGTGGAGAGATAAAGCTAAATTTAATATAAAGCATGCTATTTGCCCATACAGTGTTTAATGAAGTCCATACCATAATCAAAACATAGTTAAACAAAACCAGGCAGTTACCTAGAAACAAAAGCACAAAAATCTCTGTCTCTGTCACATGCCTGAAAGCATTTATGGCCAGATCCTGCCACTGTGCCCTTACTCACATTGTACAGTATTTATGAGCAGATCCATTGAGGTACTCAGGTATTAAAAACAATTTGGAAGTTAATAAATGCTTCATTTGCTTTTAAAGCTGCCATGAAGTAGGCAGCCTTTAGATTCAATATTTGCTTTAATGATTCCCGTGTACAGTGGCTTTGTTAGGTTTGTGTTGCCTGGATTGGATACAAGTTATGCGAGTGCAGAGCTCAGCTTAAGCTACAAAATTTCAGTAGTCTAAATTAAATCCAGCCTAACTTAGTTTGCGCTTGAACTCTACTTATATTACTACCAGTAGCCAAATTAAGGTAGCTCTAGCACATATTTCTAGCATCCTCTATATTTGTTGATCTTTCATCTGCTGGTGTGGAAGTTAAATGGGATCAAAGCATCAGCTGGTGTAAACTTACTGTAACTACCCTGGATAAAGGCCTAAACTTCAAATTCCAGTAGTTTGGAAATAAGATTTGTGGTCCACTTATACAAATACAGATTTTGAGGAAGTCTAGACTAACTCTACTGAGTTTAGTAACTAATTCATTGTATTGGGTCTGGCTGAGATGGAGTTCATTTTCCCGTAGCACCCCTCACATCGCTGTGCTTTGCATTAGCAGTTAGAAAGGTCCTGATAACACCCCACAGTTTTGGCTACTGCCGAGCAGGGCTGGCACAGCATCAGCACTGTTTTCTCCAACACTGCCCTCTGACAGTAGGCTGGGGTGGGCACGAGGCTGGGAGGGGACACAGCTAGGCCAGCTGACCAAAATGGACCCAAGGGATCTTCCACACCACATGATGTCAGCTCAGATATAAAAGCTAAGGAAACAAGAAGAAGGAAGAGGAGAGCATTCACTATTAACAATATTTGCCTTTTGGAGCAACCACTGGTGCATGCTGAAACCCAGCTTCTCAGTACATCAGTTGCCAATGGGAAGTAGAGAATAAAATTATTTTTTTCTTCTTGCTTGCACATGCACAAACTTTCACTTCTGCTTTAGTAAACTGCCTTATCTCAACCTATGAGTCATTTTCCACCTTATTTTCTCTCCCCTGTCCAGCTGAGAAGGGAGAGTGATAGGCTTGGTATCCAGCCAAGGTCAACTCACCACATTCAAAAAGTATGCTTCAGACTAGAATTTGCTTGATACCCAAATTAATGAAATGCAATTGCTGTGCTTCATCTGAATGGCATGGTCAACATAGATAACATTCACAGATAAACTATAACCAGTTTTTAGAAAGTTTAGTAGAAATCTTTCTGCCTTGGTCGTCCCATCCCGCACAGTAAACTTCTGTCTATCTGTGTGCCACAGAGGATACTGCTCAATGTCTGGGTGAACATCTGAGACATGTGAACAGTGTGTCTCTACTTGGTATCTAAGTTTAATATGTACCATATAAGTTAGTACTGGCTTATACAGTATGTCTAAGTGAGAAAGTATAGACAAGATGGACACAGTTTGTCTGTGATCCAAGCTGCAGCATATCTTGTCTGGTTATAAAAGAGCTCTCCCTTTCAGGTAATGTAGGAAAACAGCTTCAAGACCAAAGCTGGCTCATTTCTGCACAGCTTGGAGCACCAGCAGAACAAGCTGCTGTCTGTCTGCACCTGTCTATGAAGACTGTTATGACAGGACATGGGAGTTACAGGACTCACAGTGATGCCCTGGGGTTTGAGTCTGGGTGGAGGCAGGAGCCAGGTGATATAATTAAGGGAACCTGAAATCAAGAACCAGAGCCATATAATGCTCATTAGCCTAACAGAGCAAGGCAGGCATATGGTTGGATGTAGGATTTGGCACCAGGAAGTTTGTGTGCACTTTGACAAGAGCATAGCTGAACTTCAGATGGAGCCAGAAAACCAGAGAGTGTAATTCTTGAGGTGAGTCCAGGAGAAGGAGCAGACAGAGCAACAGCAAGGACAGATGGCTTGGGATAGAACTATAAATGAACAGGTGGTGGATGCCAGCAGGATCCTGAACGGTGAAGCCAAAGACAACAACAGAGACCCCAAGGCAAGGCAGAGAACAGAGTTTAAGTGGCTGTACTCGGTCTCAGGATGTCTTTTGTATACACCCTATCTGCCAACAACTAATGACCTCTGTCTGCTGGCTGTAACACCTGTTTTGGGAGCTGGGTCCACTTCCCCAAGGGCACAGCACCCAATGGCTGGCTGCATGAGGCAAAAGTCATCTTCCTTGGCTAGTCATTGCATAGTCATATCTAGTAGGGAATGCCTTAATTAACTATAGTGAAATTAGAGGAGGATTGTAAAGAAATCTGTGGAACGTTTGTTTTCATACAATATTAATCAATATAATGAGGTGCAATCATGTAATGGTCCCACTGAAACCTCTAAGGCCTAGCAGGTATGCATATGCTCACATGTACACTAATTAAATAAGCATATACTTATTAAGGCCTCTACTTGAATATAAGCAGGAACCTTAATTTTTAAGGGGATGAAAAGATGTAATAAAATGAAATGGGGGATTGTCAGTACCTGTAGGGCTGAAGGTGGGCTAGCTCTCTGGCATGTTAATCAGTCATTATAATAAAACCTTTTGCTGCATTTGTGTACATATTTGCACACTGCCTGTGAAATGACAGCCAGGAGATTAATGGCGATATTTGAATTAATCCAACCAAGTGCATATAACTGCAATTCTGTCTGTAGCACCCATTGCTCTTATGAAGTGCAACAGAACTCAGTGCAAGTCTTTTTCCCTTGGCACATCTGCTTCTGGCTAGAAAGATGCAAAGCTTGCATACATATGTATGTGTGTACATATATATGACAGAAGCCGGACTTCTGCCAAAGTGCTACTTGACCCTATACCAGCTTTTGGCTTCTCAAAACCAAAAAATTTTGACCTTTGCCATTTAGGCAGTGACCAGTTCATCCCCAGCTCTCCTGTAGACTTAAAAAGTATTAGTAAGACTAGTGATTTTCACCAGTGAGATGGGTTTTTCGGGATGGAATGTTCTTACATAATTATAAATGTACATAGAAAAATCTAAGTAAAGAGAATTAGCCTGCATACTGAATTATCCCCATTTGCTTGTTTCTGCCAGATACTTTCTTCAAACAATTTTTTTTCTTTCATTAACATATATAAAATGGTAAAATGCACTCACAGTAACATCTTCTGAATTTATTGGCAGTGATTTTTGTTTATCCCAGGAAAAAAAAAAAGAAAGCATGATAATTTAAAATAATTTTCATATTGTTTTCACATTAAATAGGGAAATGAAAAAGGTAATATCATATCTGACAGCATGTTTAGGATACGTATCCAAAGCAAATGCGAGGTTTCCAGTGCATTTTTTTTTTTCAGATGACTTTATCATGTAACAGTAAACAGATTGTAATCATGTCTTATCCTTGCTCTAGCTGGAAGCTTTGCCAGATCTTTTTTCTTTCTAAAGCAAGGACTCTCCTGTTTGCTTTTTATCAAGTAATTTAAAAAGGAAATAATCACAAAACTTTAGGATTATTTTTCTCTGGTTCTACAATCTGAAAATCTATCACATCAGATTTAAAAATCCCATGGTTTCTCGTTAAATAGCCATGTTTATTTTCAATCTCATGTTGTACAAAAATAATTTATTTTCCATAATTTTTAATGCATTAAAATGAATCAGTTCTCTCTTTTAATGTGCTTTTACATCCTAGACATCCTAATTCTACTGACAGTAGGCTTGATTCTCTGTTGCTCGGTGTTAGAGAGTGTTTATGCACTCTGAGTTCAGTCAGCAAAGGCAGATGACCAGTAGCCTTCCAGAAAGGTCTTTCTCTTTTCAGTGACCATAAAGTCCAAGGACACTGCTCCCCTAAGATGGGTGCCTGAAATCAGGCAGCATTAATATCTTTTATATCACACTCATTTAAATCAACAAAATGCAAGTGCAAAGTGGAATGAAAGGTCTTGGCTTCTAGTGGGATTATTTTAAACACTCCCATTACATTTTCTATGCACACCTGTACATGGCTGGACAGTGAAATCAAGCTCTTTCAATTACTGTCAGCCTGCAACTGAGGATGCCTGCAAAAGGAAGCAGAATCCAGAGACTCACCTTACAGAGAAGCACCTGAAAGAAATTATTATTATTCACTGCTTTAGCTACAGCCCTTGTTTTTCCACAGCTTTCGCAGCTGATCACATGCTTTATAGATCTGTTTTGGAAATGTGTGTCATTAGAAAACCTGACTCCCAGTTCGATATTCTGTAGTAGGCTGCATGCTACTGTATGTTGGTCACATCTGCATCAACAGTTCAATGCAGTAGGAGGAGATCAGCAGCTGGAAATGGCTGGTACTGCTTCCTCCATTTAAAGAATCATAGAATCTAGACTAATTAGGTTGGAAAAGACTTCTAAGATCATTTAGTCTAACCATTAACCCAGCATAGCCAACTCCACCACTAAACCATGTCCCTAAGTGCCACTTCCATAGTGACTCAATCAATTCCCTGGGATACATACATATGTGTATGTTACCTTAGATCAGATTTACTGTGATACATGAACTATTTCTAGGTTTATATTGTGGGTGGTGCCTACCACACATGTGGTTCAGAATCCTTCTGCTCTAATTATGGTGGCAGTGCAGCCGGTATACTTTTGGAGTGAAATTTAAAGTTTCATTTCCCCCAGAAAGAATATCTTATGTATGCACCAAACCCACTCTACAAATCAATCCAATGGAGAGTGAGTGAGGATGGTTAAAGCATGGACTTGAAAACTTCACTACTTTTCTAAATAAAAACCCAGCTGGAGATGTAGCTTCTACATATGGAAGATTGCCTACTGCGACTGTTCCTGCTCTACTGTACATCAGTGACCAAATCCTCAGCAGGATGAGGATCACTGCCTTTAATTAAAATGCCCGTAATATTACTGCATATCTGGGCCATGAGCTACATCACTATCTCAGCACTACTAAAGCTGTCATTTAGAACAAAGCAGTTGGAGAATTTCAGTCTTTCCCTTTACTTTGCTATGGGACATTCACTTGTGTATAGTGGGTACAGTATATACAGCTATCCTGTATCTTACATTCAGGAAGAATTCACTTTTGAAGAACTGAAGTAGATGCTTGCTTTAATTCTTTTTGAAGCAAACAACAGATGACAGAATTTACTGTGAAAAATTGAATCATAATAATCTAAAAACCTTGTATTACATTAAATATGAATAAATAAATCACCCTTAATATTCTTGTATTTGTAGTGTTTCAGAACAATTTGCTGCTGTCCCAAGGCATGAACTTTTCAGTCTGACAATATGATCATTTTACTTTCAGCTCACTTAAAATAGATTAATTCAGCCACCTCTTTGGCACCCAGGAATTAAGGGACCTAGAAAAAGTCAGGAAAAAAAATTCTCTCTGCTTTGCACTGTGGAAGGAGATCTGTAAGCTGAGTGTGAGCAGTGTCTGTATGAACTGAGATATGAAGACAGGTTTTCTGATAGATGGAATTAATGTATCAGAGTCTGTGAATTGTAGACCACAAACAGTAGAAGCAGAGAGATATCTTGTCAATTTGATTGTCAGCAGCCTGTTTGCATGCATAACTATGGTTTCTGTGGTATGGTGATGGGGAGTAAAGATGGGCATATTTTAAAAGGTATTGTCAGAATAACTATGAAGACTGCTAACATTTAGCATACCTGATGTGGCTGCTGTTACATAGAGGTTGGTAAGATCTAACCACACTTTACCAGTAGAACTACCCCTGGTTTGGCATTTACTTCCATGCTGCAATCTGAAGTCTGGTTGGTAAAATCTCTAATTTTTGCTGATTTAATAATTATATGAATTACATTTTAATCCTTTTCCTTTAGTGTGTGTTGGGATGTTTAGTGCATGTTGCATTATTCATCCTTCATACACTATGCCTATGTTCCTATAACTAGGACTGTTCATGTTGTTGACTTGAACCAAAATCACAGCAATTACATCTCAAAGCCCTACTTTTCTTCCATTACGATTCCCAGTGTTTTAAAGACATCTTGTTCCCAGAAACCCATTCAAAGTCTAGCTCCTTGACTTTCTCAGGAAAAGAGCCCTGAACTTCTTCAGTTCACGTGGAGAAGAATCAGCAATAAGCCTGTCTTCAAAACAACCCCAGGAACAGCGATGAAACTCCGGCAGTATTATCACTCTGAAATATCCCATTGCACAGGTCCTTGATCTGTTTCAATTTATCCCACTGATCCTTTGGCATACTGACAAGCCAAATATCAGTCAGAATCACAAGTATAGGCAGTTATCTCATCACTGTTGACATCCATCAGTCCTTTGCTCATGTCCTTCATGTGTTCATAATACTGGGATTTGCTGAACTGTCCTTGAATGAGCCATCAAAGCAAATTAACTACTTCTAATTATATCCTTATGGAAAAACTTTAAAGAGTTTTCTCATTTATAGTTTTCTTCTTTCTCATCAGATATTTCTCAGCCTTCCTGTGCTATGCTTGCAAAGCAAGCATAGAGACTTAACTGGAAGAAAGAAGAAATAGGAGAAAAAGAGGACAACTTCTAACTTCGTCAAGAGTGTGCAGAAGCTAAGAAGTGAAGGCAGTAACTTTTCGAAGGAGGGCAGAAGGACTAGAAGCTGATTCAGGAGGCATACAAGATGTTTGCATGCCTTCAAATACAAAAAGACTGTATTATAAAGTGTAAAGACACAGAAGAACCTAAAACTTACTTGCCAGACTCTACCGTACTGTATGGATATTTTTATGATCTAGGTTACAGCCATCTTCTGCCACATGACAACACCTTATGGTCAAACTAGGTCTTCTCACTTGTGTGTACACTTTGTACTCACAGCATAGTGACCACATTTTACAGTAAAGGTAATGATACTCTAATCTGTGATCCGTGTAAGAATGGTCAGCACCTTGAATCTTCTGTTTCATTGATAAAATCTTCATAGAAATGTCTGTGTTTGCTGTGATTTCTTTTGTAGATGATGATTTACTCAGGTTTTCAAAACTGGCATGTTTATTTAAAATCAGCAGTTCATTTAAAGTCAATATGCAAGCCAAATACACTGACACAAATTAGCACAAAGCAGACATTCCTCTGATTCTAACATAATATCAAAGCATGCCCTTAAGGCCTCCTTCGGGTGCACATCTCCACAGTCTGCTCTGCTAATTGCCTTTATGTCTGGCAGTTCAAAATCAGCAGAGATATTTTTGTCCCTACCCTCTTTCCTGGTAACATTTTCCTTTTTGTTTTACAAATCATCTGTAAAATGTAACATTCAAATATCACAACAAAAATATTTTGGCTTACTTAGACACAGACTTTCTTAGACACTTAGACTTCAGTAATTATGAAGTGTTTCCAGCATCAGTCTAAAATACACATTAAACAGTCACTTTGCAAGGCAGTGCAAAATCACCAAGCTATGCTCACGTCTGCCTTTGCAGTGGCTCCACAAAGAACAGGAAAAAATAGGTGGTTCCTCAAATAGTTGTTAGTCTGGCAACAACACCAATGTACATGTGCCAGTCTAGGAAGATGTTCCCTCTCAGACTTTCTAAAAGCTTAAAAAGATAGGGTTTCTTTAAGAATTTTTTTTTTCAAGTTGGGGTTTTTAAATGAAAATAATGTTTTGTTCTGAAGACTTATCACAGATCTTCCTAACCAGTCGTGTTCGCAGTAATGATGTGTCCCCATGGTTTCAATGACATTTTTCCAGCCCTGGAAAATTAGCTCTTTCTCTACCATTGGTAAAGTAGGGAAGAGGCTGTGGCTGGAGAAGTTGTGATATTATTTTCTTCTAAGTCACAGGAAGGCAAAGGGAAGCAAATTCATTGTGTTCCTCTGTTACTTACCCTGTATTGACCCATGGTCACAATATGCAGACTTGGTAGCTTTGCAGTCTTAGAAGGTCTTAGGTCTTCCAGCTTCCACACAGTTACTGAAAAGCCAGGAAATAGCCTTCGTCAGTCTCATCTCTTCTATGTTCATCAAAGCTCTCATCATTCAGTGGATGAAGTTGGAGGCTGGTGCAGAACTCCAACAGTCGTCTCCCATAACATCTCTTCTCCTGGTGATTGTCAAGGCTTATGTGAATGTTCAGCCTCACTCTTCACCACTTGTCTCACAATTCCTGTAGCTTTGCCTCACCAAATGTAGGTGTTATTTAAATGCTAGTAACATTCAGAAGCTAACTTCTTGTCCCCTGCAGCTATTCTCTATTCTTTCATAGAATCACAGAATATGCTGAGTTGGAAGGGACCCATCAGATCATCAAATCCAACTCCTGGTCATGTGGAGGAAAATTCAACAATTCTCCTGCCGAAATGATGCAAATAATAAGAAAACCCAAACCAACACAACCCCCTGATGTTATGTGTCTCTGATACCAAAACATCTGTTGACCTGCATATCACCTATATTTCTATAAAAATTAATAAAGAGAATGAGCTGTGACATGAAAAGCATTATGAACTTTACAGAGAAAACGCAAAGTAGAAGAGAAGATTATAGGAAACATAAGCAGATATGTAAGAATTTTCACCATGAGTCCCACCACAAACCTAAAAAAGGTATTTTGGACTGACAGCCCCCTGGTGCAGTGCCACACCAGGCATTGTAGCGCAGAATGCTGGGGCCTCTCATCCTGGGGAAGCACTGCCTGTTCACTTGGTCTAGCCAAGCTGCAATGACAGAAGCAACCACAGTGGGTAAATGACCTCCTGCCAACACCCGAGTACTTGAAGATCAGCCAGCTACAAGTGTGTACTGCTCACTGTGTCTGAAAGGCTGAGTTCTGCTGTAGCAAAGAGAAGGTGTTACAGCAAGTATTTTACTGCAATGCTCATATGGTTTCTCTCCAAGATGCAACTGCAGCTTGCTGGTGCATGCAGAGCTGGCTAAGCTGGCCTAAGGCTGCATCACAGAAGTGGATATATTTCATCTCTGTACTTCCTACAGTTTTGGAGAGCAAGTTTCTGCCATTTTAATCATTCATTTCCCACTCTTTAGGAACTCAGTTCCTGCAAGAACAAAGCTAGTAGGTATTGTTCAGCTTGGAGAAGAGGAGATTGAAAGGAAACCTCCTAGCAGTCTACAGCTTTGTTTACAAGGGCAAGCAGAGGGACAGGCACTGATCTCAAGCCTGCCAAAATCCAAGAAGCATTTGGACAAGTCTCTCAGGCACATGGTGTGACCTCTTGGAGTGCTCCTAATCAGGGCCAGGATCTTGACTTGATGATCCTTGTGGATCCTTTCAATACAGGATATTCTCTGATCTCAGGAGCTGTCAGCTTCTGCTGAAAGCCCCAAAAGGCTATCATAGTCCGATATCACCACCTGGAAAAGTGAATTTTTTGTGTGGCTTAAGTTACATTTTTATGGTAACATTAGCTTCTAATGGAGTTTCTCTTTGTACTAAGTCTGAAGCACATGTGATCAGTATGGGAACTGTCTGAGCCTCAGTCTGAGTTCCTATGTGCTTGCAAGCAAAAACAGAGCAACTTTCTAAATTCAGACTATGGGGGAGAGTATAATTCTGAAAAAAAACCTAAACTTGGTCACTTAAGCTTCTCCAGCATTAGCTACATCAAATTTCAAGAGCAATAGGAATAAAAGAAGCTTACTATTACACTCAAAATGCCATCTTTGAACAGTAAGTACCATTGTCTTTACAGAGATTATCAGAGCAGTGGTGTTGAGTTTGAAGAAAGTTCAGGCAACAGACTGCTGTCTTATTTAAGAGGAATGGAAATCTGAAAGTATGTAAATTACACCAATTTAAAATTGGCAGTAAAAACATATTCATAAGTCAAGATAGTCTTTGTAAAACACTAGAGTACCAACATATTTTACAATATGTCCTGCAGTTAAAGAAAATTTTTGATATTTAACTGGAATCAAAAAGAAAGAATAGCAAGCTTGTTTGCAAGAGGCCTGCTTCTTGCAAAGGCAAATGTGGCAGCCATTATGTACTTAGCATTAATCACACTCTGTTTTGATGCTAGTTCTGCTGAAAACTGGGATGTTGGCCAAGGCATTGGGGTTATTCCCCTCGCTTTCCAAAATATTCCCTGAAATCTTTGACATCTAGAAGCCCCAGGTCAATATCTTGTTTGAGAGACGAAGCCACTAACTGTTTAGACTTCTGTCCAGAGCATCAGGAAATGAGATTTGAACATGACCTCTCAGCCTAGGAGTGAGGATGGATGGACAGATGGATGGACAGATGGATGGATGGCAGGCTAGATACATGTCCACATGTGCACGCACCTAAAAGCATCCCACAAGAATAACTGAAAAAGAATGAAAAATGAGGATGATGTTGGATGCGGCAGTAAACCTTAGCACACACTTAGTATACGCTTGCACGGATTTAAAAATAAAATTGGAATTTTGAGACAGAACATACATGATAGAACATCCTTGTAAACTCTTAGGCTTGCATGCTGGGGCAAATGTTTTCCCTGGGGCAATATTTGAACAAACAGAAGATGTGCAGGTGTCAGGGTGGGTCTACAATAATAATCCCCAAGGGCTATTGTATGTCTGTTTCACAAATTCTATGTTTTTAGGATTAAATCTGGTTAAAAGACTTGCATTAAGATAAATTCACTCCAAGAGAAAATGCCTCTATGATAAAGGACTTCTGTTAGAAGGATCCATTTTCACTGATTTTTTTTTCTTTTTTTTTTAGCATGGTTTCAAAGGTAGTTTCAGTTAAAAAACATTTCCTGACAATTTTGACTCAGGAATTCACATTGCTGCAGGCTCCCTCTGCAAGGCAGAGTGACCTTTAGAGCAGCACAGTCCCAGCCTGAGCTTTTTCCCACCCCCTCCTGCTACACAAAACCTTGGCTAAGACAGTGACAGTGCAAGTCTGGTTTAGCTCTGCTTGGCACCTGGAGTTGAGATCTGTGGAAAATGCTGATCTGAACTCAAGCTATTATACAGAATTAGACATCAAGTAACCTTGTTTTTCTTGCTGTTTCAACCTCTTAGTTAAGTGAGCTTAGCTGTTACCAATTCCCCTGTATCTGTCATAAAGAGATGGTAGCAAGTTACTCAATGACTGCACAATGCTGTTACAGTCAGGCAATGGCTTCCAAGGGAAATTAATTTTAGGAAAGCACTTAATGTATTTACATGCATCTTTTAATACAGTTTTGACATGGAATCAAGGAGGGGCCAACATCTTATAACCAACTCTTTGCTGACACAAAAAAAAATCACTAGAAGATTGAGAACTCCCGCTCCGTATGCCTCTGAATAGACTCCTACTGACCTTCTCATTTTGAAGTATAAACTTCTGTTAGAAACACATGGCAATATTTTTCTTTGTTTCACAGCTGGCTCAAAGGTTTCCTTCTGCTGGAGGTTTTCTTCTGCCTCTTCCCTGAAGGACATCTGAGTGAATTTTCCACTGTGAAATTTGCCTGAAAGGAAGATAAAGTGGGGAGATAATTCCACTGAAAAAACCCATGGAGTTATGCAATAAAGTAATGGGGGTAGTAGTTAAAATATTAAGATGAAAATTTTAAGTAGCAGCCCTCAAGGAGCCAGACTCGCATTTCCCTGTAGCATTGCTGAGGTCAATGGATTTACTTGAAATTTATGCTTATATGAAAGCAGATTCCTTTCACTTAAAAATGACTGTCATATCCCTGATAAAAATATAAAACCAAAGGAATTTCATAATCAAGGTCTCATGCAGGTAGCCTGCCTTTATGGGAAAAAACAGATCATAACTGAAGATGTAGAGGAATGTACAAAGTTATCTGTCTTGCTTGCAGAGTCATAGCCATCCTAAAGCAAGGTCAGACACACAGTTATGCATTAGTATGATTTGTTATGAAAAGTGGCATTTAAATATTTAAATGTACCAGGTCCTATGTGTTTAATTTCATTGTATAATCATTGCATAGTTTCCCAACTAAGTCGTAGTTGGCACACAGTGGTTGGTTGCTCTTAATTTATGTGCTGCTGCAGCTTTTCAGAGCCTTTCAGTGATGGTGAGGCATTTCAGCTATACATTATTCCTTTTTTGCTCTTGAAGCTGTACATCAAGGTATGCAAGCTTGCCAAACTTTTCTTTCCTGGAACATGGTAAAAACAAGATATCCCAGTATATATTCAGTGGTGCCTATACAGAAATTCTTGCTCTTTTAGAGTGCAACTATAAATTCCTAGTTAATCTGTCATGCCAGCAGTAGGGCACAGAGAAGATGTACATCCTACTGATAATAAAAGGAGTTGCATATATAAAAATATCTTGAACCACACTGAAGAACTTTGAGGCATTTAAATTACACTTATCAGGTTGTAGCTGCAGTGTAAGATAATAGGCTCAAACAAAAACCATAGATGGCATCTTAGCTGTCTCATTGTTGTATACACTAACAAACCTTTCTAACATCACATGCTTCATACAAAATAGGCATCCTCACTGGAGGAATGGGATTGCCTGCTAAGGACTGCAACCCTGCTGGTGTCTAGTTTAAACAGACAGCAGATTAAACAATTGAGATAAAAATGTAAAACCAGAAATGTTTATACTAGTATTGCTGAGCACCAAAAGCTTAAGAAAGTGAAGTCATAGGTACTCCCACATTAAAATTTACTATGGTGTTTACAGAAAAAAACTGGAGGGATGTAAGGACCAAATAAATGAAGGCAGAGGGGAAAGACAGAACATGATTCAAGAGATGAGAAAAGAAAGTAAAAAACGTTGTAATGCAAACATGCAACAAGCATTTGGAAGTAAGCTACTTGAAAATCAGTGCCAAGCAGTGTGGCTTTGAACATTTCTTCAAATATTTAATTCTGCTCCTGTTTTTCCTACATGCCTAGTGAAAAACCCCTTCGACAGGCCTTCTTCCTCTGGAGCAGATGTAATGGCTCTGAGGCAATGTAGGGTATATATCTCTCTATGTTTGTATGTGTAGGTTTGTATATGTGTATGGCTTTCCCTGGAAAAAGCTTCTAAGTGAGCCCTCATTTTTCTGCAAGAGGATCATTCTATTTTTCCAGAGGAAAATCTAAAAACCACCCCTAACAACAAAACAACCCTGAAATCACTCTTCCTTGTGCCTTATGTTTTGGATAACTTTTTTTAGCATAGTGGTAGATGCTAAATTTACTCTTGCTGTACTGGCATTTACTCATCTTTGGACTGTTGAAAGCATTTGGCTAATAGGGATATTTAAAAAATCAATTATTTAAGAATTTTAAATGTGTTCACAAAACTTACACAAATTTATGTTAGAATTCTACCTTCATCTCAAACCTAACCTCAGTTTGTGTCATCTTGAAACCCCCACAAGGAATTACAGGCATCTTATGCAGAGTTCACATGAGGACAAGTCCTTTTCTTCCCTCCTAGTGAATCCTTGATTGCTCTGTAATGAATGCAGCTTGCTGCATAGTTTTCTATAAACTCCGTGTAGAGTAACAAGATTTGGGTAGAGCCAGGGCTTGTTTTCCCACAAAAGTTGTGAGTTTATTGGTTGATACCAGCTAGATTAAAGTAGGGGTTTGACTGTCCACAGATATGTCAATTAAAACAGTATCTTAAGTACAATTTGTTGTTAAACCAGTACATATCTTCACTGAACCGGCTTACAGCTTTGGCTTTGAGAGTGTTTTTTTAGAGAGAGAGCTCTTTGCAAAGCCGTGCACTCAGGCTTGCCCATCCATATACAAACTTAGATGGAATGAAAT
Source organism: Certhia americana (assembly GCA_018697195.1). NCBI lineage: Eukaryota > Metazoa > Chordata > Aves > Passeriformes > Certhiidae > Certhia > Certhia americana. Next base: position 37,146,382 of record CM031879.1, read on the forward strand.
TTATTTTTATCCAGGAGGATGGAGCTGCCTTGTGAGTACACAACAACATGGTTCCAGCTGTATTAGATGATACTGATGGAGTGCCACTCTCCCCCTTTTCAATTGAGAAGGCACCACTGGAATGTACACCTAATAAATTTACTGATATTTACCACCACATGGATTACATTAATAGCACAAACTCTTATTTTTAGCTAAAAAACAGGTTGTTATTAAAAATCTCAGAAGCTGTGCCTGCAACTGCTGTATTCAGCTATTGTGAAGACTACCTTTTTTATGGCAGTAGCCTTTTCTTTGCCTAAAAAATACAAAGAATTAAAAGTCATAGAAAAAAATGTCTGTAAAATGATTTTTTTTAATTATCCACATTCTCTCCTAAGAGAAAACAAAAAGTACTAATAAAACCCAATCTGCCCAGTCCCTGGTGACCTAGTAGCCTGTCCTGCAAAGATCATCCCCAGAAACATTCTTTTGAAGACAGACGGTTCTGCTTTAGATTAAACTGCCTAGTCCTGGAGCTCACACAACAGCCCTACTGAAAACAATTAAGTAATTTATACTTAGAAGTAACTGTGACCTTATCCAGACAAATACCTTCCCATTACTAGGACAAAAGAGACAGTATGTTGTTTTACTTTCTCTCATAGTATCTGCTATAATGGTATTTTTTTAATTATGGGAAATCAACTAAAAAATGACATTGTCTAGCAACAAGGAAAACAGACACAAACAAAAGAAACATAGAATGGTAGTTCTGCTTTTTGTATTGTATATACCTACTTTCAGATAAACTTAATAAAACTAAAACAACAAACAAGTTAAAATGAGCTGGCTAATAAACCTCCCCACAATGACTTGAAACCAGGACTCTGGGTGAGAACAGAAGTTGGTTTGGCTTTTTGGTTTGTTTGCTTTGGTGTTTGTTTTGTTCGTTTTGTTTTGTTTCAAAAGTACCTGAGATTCATTAAGTGATTCTAAGGATATATAACTTTATACTTCAGTCTTTTAAATGTAATCATTAACTTACAGAACAAACATTCATTATTTTTCTCTTCAGCCGATTTTTCCTTTTGAATGACAAGACTTAAACTTTTCAATTTTATTAAAGTTACACAATGAAAAATGATCCCTTCAGAATCTGGGATATTCTGATGAATAATGTGGTTTTCTTACTATTTGTATAGCAATTTATAAGTTATGTCATGATAACATATGTGGCACCATCAAGCTATTAGTAACAATGTTGATATAAATAAGCTCTGCATTCAACTTTGCAAGATAAAAAATAGGAAAAACATTATAATGAAAGAGAAAAAAAAGGGTGTTAATCACCTCAATTTGTGATTCTTGGCAGAAGCACCTTGACACTTCTGTCATGGGCCTAGTCTTAGGAATACATTATGCTTAAAGAATTTTATGATACAGAATAAAACCGTATTTTCACCATGATTTTATTAATTTCATTTGTCAAGCCATATACTCATCCACACACATAGCTGGTGAAAATATGTAAGAAAGCGGTACAGATTTAGCTAGAGTTTCAGAGAATTACAAACTATTTAAAAATGTAAATTAAACTCCCATTGACCCTTACTTCTTTGAAATTCCTTTTCTCTCAAGGTATTCTTAGAAGCTGCATAGTTACCATATTATGAGAAACAAAACTAGCAAGTTAAGTTATATACAGCCAATAGAAAATGTTACTGATGGCTTATTCAAAATAGTGGCAAGAGATGTCTAAAAATCTTGTAGTTATGTGAACAACACTTAATAAGAGGACTTTGAAGACCTAATATTGTCTTTGAATGAGAAATATTTTTGAACTATGAAAGTGATTGAGTTGCAAGAAGGCCATGTCAGCAGTAACTGATGAATGGAGTAATTTGTTGCATCACTGGTACTTGCAGTGTGGGATTTGGCATCTCCATACAGTCAGAACTAAATGTTCTGACCCTTGAATCAGAACTAAATCCATGATTGTTGTACTGTGTATGTCTTATAGTTCCTGATTTGTCTCTTCTGCAACAGTTAGGAAAGTGGCTGAAAGCAGGATTTTTCAGAGTGCTGCAACTAACTGAGGATGGTCAGAGGATGGGTTAAAAGACGGTAGCAACATTAGTAAATTTCTCTTTTGAAGCAAATGTCACAGTCTGCTGTGATACATTACGATCAAGGACACTGCTCACATTTGTGCTGTAAAATTTAGGTGTTCCAGTGTAACTCATACACCATCATTTTCAGATAAACAACCCCAACAGGTCACTAAATGCCAAGGCCTAAGATCCATCATTTCTGAATTTAGCAACTATTCAAGCAATAATTTAGCACCTTTTATCTAGAAGCTAAATAAGAATTATTGCAAAGAAAAGTCTACCAGCTTTTGTCATAGGAAAAAATGAGGATTTGACAAAAGTGAATGTAAATAAGCAGAATCCCAGCCTGCCTCTATGCATCCTGAGAGGATAATAAAGCAAGAAGTAAGGGGATGCAGCCCTTGAGGAATTGTCAGAAATAATTTGTCTACTTAATTTCCTTTATAAGAACGTAATGGGCCTTGCAGACTGGAGATTGACTCAATGAAGCAGAAAATCAAGTCATCAGAAGAATACTGGAGAAGAGAAATAATGAGTTTGGGTCAGACCAAAGAGTCCACTCAGCCCAGTATCCTGTCTCTGTCATGGCCATAGCAGTTGTTTATGTGAGAATGTAAAACCAAGGCAAATGCATAGTGTTATGTCCTCAGTATGGCCTTGTATTGGGTTTGCATGGCAAGAGTTTGATAGCAGGGTGGATACTGGATGAATTCTGTCAGAAGCTGCCAGAAGCTTCCCCCATGTCCCACACAGCCAATTCCAGCCAGCTCCAAGATAGACCCACTGCTGGCCAAGGCTGACCCTGACAGCAACAGTGGTAGCACCTCTGGGATAACAGATTTCAGATGGGAAAAACAAAAAAAATGGAGCTCTCTCTGTCAGACATTATCACATTGACTTTAGTAGCTGACTCTTTGCTGTTCAGGGTAGAGTAAACAAGCAAGGATGGGAACTATCTCCGCATACATACAGGAATTCAGCATAGGCTAAGTTATCTGTGTAGTGTCATTACAAACTTGCATGTATTCAAGCAAGAACCCAGAAAATAAGACAAATTTTTTTCCCAGAAAAATAGAATTCATTGTCCACAGGCAATCCAGTGGAGTAGAATCACCCAGTGATATTATTCAAATAGATTTAGAATATGAAAAGAGCAAAATGGAAATGTAGCAGGCTGACTGTGCCTAAAGTTCCCAGAGTACATTTTAGCCACATTTAGTGTGACCACAAGTCATACTCCGTGTATTTCTGAGTTTTAGGACCATGTCAGAAGAGATGTGATTTCTTGGTCTCAGTTAATCATTTTGGCACTGGGAAAAAATTTTGTGAGTAGAAGATGCAAAAATATTTTTTATAAGTTGCTCAAGGGAACATAAGAAACCAAACAATGCTTCTTGCTTTACTAGAGTGTGTTCCTTGAACAGGAAAGGTCCTTTTATTATGGCGGGTTGTTTATCATCTCTATATTGAATGAGAAACCTAAAGGTTTAATATTTTTTCTTTGGTCATTTAATCCTAGAACAACACAAGCCTATAAGCCAGTTTCATTCTCTCCCTCCTGAAGAGTGGCCTCATGGCTCCTGCTGTGACCTGATAGATTTCATAGCTGATTCAGAGCCCACTGCTGCTCCTGCCCACTGTGATGGAGAACTTGCTGTTGTAAATGGATACAGCAGTGCAAAGATCATGGGAAGCTTATCCTTTTGTTTTTAATTTGTTCCCTAAGGGCAATTTGTTCCAATTAGTGCCTCAGCTAGCAATTATTGCTGCACAGTACTCTGACTTATTTCTGTTTGAACTGGCTGAGTCAAAGTTTGAGAATCTCTTGTGTGACGTAATATATACCCCCGTCTAGTGCTCTTGCAACAAAGACGATCCCTTGTCAAGGACTGTGGCCATGCTGTCTGGAAAAGGACTTTCCTCACTGATTTGGTTCTCTCTTCCATGGTGCACAGGAATGATTTTAAACAGTAGCTTTCCTTTGCTGTAAGGGTACATGTACCTAATGCATATGAGCAAAACAGCATGCACAAATATGAATAAATGGTTTTTTGGTTGTTGTTATTGCTTTGTCTTGTCTGGGTGCTGACCATTCCTCACAGACAGGTCTCTTATTGGATCCAGTAACTGGCACACGTGGAGGGAGCATTGCACTGCACGGCACACAGGTGTGAGAGTCTCCCTCACAGCATGCACCAGCTCCATTTGTTGTTTCCTATTGTCCTGAGTACAAACCAAAGCCAGAGAGTTATGGAATAGCTGGTTTAATCCCATATCCAAAAATCTGGATATATCAGTACACACAGTGAACTATTTCACCCCAAAAGCTTACTCGGAATAGAAAATTTTAATGATGTAATGTAGAAAGAGTCTTGCCAGAACTTTGATATGTTTCACGTCTGTGGCATTGAACAGGTTATTTAAAGGAAAAGGCCACATGATGATGGAGACCTAATCATGGCTGGAAGGAAATGCAAATGAGAATTAATCCTTAATCTCTTTGGTTCCCTAGCAATAAGGTTTTTCTGATTACCTGGCTGAAAGTGAGAGAAGGCTCTCAAACACAAAAATCAGAAATAGTCTGGGAGAAGCTTAGCATAGAGAGAGATAGAAGCAAATCTGGCCTAAAACTATTTGGTACCACTCTAAGGAAGTAATACACCTTAAACTAGCCCCTTATCATTCCCCATTAACTTTCTCAAAGTTGAAACTTGTATAAACGTTAAAAAATTAACCCAGATTATGCATATAATTTTCTTCAAAGAGGGTGGTTCTGTTCAAAATTAAGAAACCTGGTACCACTATTCCCAAAGACAAAACAAAACAAAATATTCCACATATTCCTTTTGGAGCATGGGTCCCTGAGGACTGTCAGAGAACATATATTCACACAACCCTCTAGGCTCATTTGTTTACTTATTTGTGTAGTTTGGCTTACAGCCGTACAGCAAAAGCACTAAATGAAGAGCAACTTGTGTAGTCAATTACACACAACATTAAAATCAGACAGATGTATACAAGATAGAGAAATTAAAAATATATAATCATCTTTGCCAAACACAACAAATAACTGGAGATACAATCCAGGCTACAATTACCCAGTTATACCATATTTTATAGCAGCTTCAGAATACCTGTGAATATAGGTTGATATCTAAATGGAATGCATTTTAGAGATTGGTATCCTTTAGATTATGGACATGTTTCCTTAGTACTATGATAGTGACTGCTTTGTGACTGCACTACAGTGCCTGTGAAGGTGAAAAGGATTGCCTTGATTTGTATGGCACCAGGGTAATTTGCCTGGACCTTAAAATCTGCACAAACATACCTACAGATATTTGCCTGGTTAGAAATATAAACACCTCATGAACATGTGTTCAGAAGGCATAAACAATGCTAAATCTGGTTATGCTTGTGTCAGTACATTACCATATTAATCTGAACCAAGATTTGATTTGGTTGTATCATCACATGAACTGAAGTCAAAGAGAAATTAAGAAAATTACTCTCCATCTCCAAAGAGGTGATCCCTAACTGTGTATGTATTTCTTGCACAGAGGAAATCAGTAGTGATTTGCTTAAACAAATGCATTTTGCTTTGACTTGAAATGGATCAGGAATACATGGTTTCAGCCCTTCTCATACTGACATGAACTAATTAATAAAACCCTATAATCCACATTAAAAAATCACAATTTTTTCAGTAATTCAGCAGTGTTTTGTCATTTGAGAATGTCCTGAGATGCAAAGCTACCACCCAGATAGCTCTGAACCAGCTCACATCTAAGTTTTGATTTCATCCTCTAAAGTCTGGGTGAGGTTGCAGAGTTCCCACTGGGGTATGAAATTTTCAGAATGCAAGGCTGCCATGAATGCTGGCAACATTCAGGCCCCCAGTACCATTTAATTTAGCATCAGGAGAAAAGAAAATTCCATGAGGTGGTAAGCTGAATATCCCTGCAGGATGATGACAATTCAGAGGAAATCCAGATGCATTTGCAAGAGCGAAACTTCTGTAAACAAGTTCTGCACTCTGGCAAAGAAATAAGTGTCAAGGTAGGCTTGGCAAGCGACAAAAAAGGATGAGTCATATTTCTCAATTTCATTCCAAAGATGCTATCTTTCACCTTCCTCAGTACTGTGGTCACAAGGCTGACAATGCTGCTGCTCCTTTATGGGAAACAGTATTCAAACTCTGTGGATAAATGATTTCACAGAGCCCTACAATAATTTTTCACACATACTTTGTTTTTATTATCAAAATCTGGAAGGAACAATTCTCTATATGCAGCAATCATTTGATTGCTCTGCCATGCTTTTAGTTGATATTTTCACATTAGTATATATAGGATGAAGTCATTTTATGACAAGCTTGTTGTTAAGCAATTAATGGAAAATTAATGGAAAATTTTATGTCCATTTTGCAAAAGAAGTAACGGAGGTAGCATGAGTGAGGCCACATTTCCAAGCAATAATATTCTTTGAGTTGTTTAACTTCTGATTAACCAAATTGATGCACCTTGAAAACACATTTTTATGACTCCTATGCACTTTGATTACAGTCAACAGGAACTGTATGCACCTAACAGGTCTGAAATTCAGGCCAACTACTCAGAAAACAAGGAATTAGAAATAAAAGACCACTTTCGCAAAGATTTGCAGAAGATTACATGTCCCAGATGCCTGGGACACTTAGCCCAGGACTAAAACCAGTCCCATAGGTCCCAAACCAGAGAATCAGCAGAGTAATTGTCATTCTTGCTAATGCTACTGAGTAGTATTATTGTTTTCCTAAAAGAAGCATAGAAAGTGATTTTGTCTAGCTCATCCCTGTTCTCTACTGTTTGTTAATCTGACTCATTAATATTTTTTCCTCTGGAATGATTAATTATTTTTACTTTAGTGAATAGAAGTCAGTTCACGATACAATTAATTACTGTGATATTAAATGGAGAACCCAGCACTTTATAAAAGGTTTTCAGCTGAGTTCATCAGTAGTGTTTGCTAATTAGATCCCTAGGTGAAACTTTATGTATAATGGAGTCCTCTCCTAAAGTGTTGCCATTCCTGTTTTCAATTATTTTTTTTTTTAAAGTGAAACGCATAGAAGTATTTAATGTTCATAAAAGAAATTCAGTTTGAATCTTTTTATGCCTAATATCCCAGGATAGTGATTTTTTCATACTGTCCTGGTAAGGCTTTTAGATAAAGAGATTCCAGATTGTTGCTTATGAAAAATTACATTTATTCTTGTCCCTATTCTCCTGTGATTACTCTTGTAAATACTGATTATGAAAATGTAGTAGAGTGTTGTAATGACATGGTGTTCTGTGTGATTAGTGTTGCAGAATAGAGCTAGGTTATTTTTTTATGTGGCAAATTTCTATCTTATCCAAATGATTTAATCCAAATTATATCTGGATTTGGAAAGGAATTGCAGTCTGTTGAATTCACCAGTGAGCTGGAGATTTCTAGGCATGTCAATTTAAGACTATATAAGTATAAACAAAGCTCACAAGTTCCAAAGGATATGGCAGCTATGGTTTAACACATCCTGGCTTCTTGCTTTTGGATGTCAATATGCATGATGCTGCACAGAGAAGATGCTTAATCCCATGCCAACAAACAACACCAAACCTATTTTGAAAAAGCCAAGTCACCACATTTTTATTCAGTTCTGCCTATTGTCAAAGCTAAGTGCAAGAAAGAGAAGTGTCCTGAAAAGCCATTTGGAAACCTTATGGTAAACAATCTCAAAGCTAGTGATAAAAAACACTTCCAAGACATGCATTTTGGTGTTACTGGTTCAGAAATCTCCCAAAACTGTGTTTCTGTATTAGGAGTGATTTGTGGTTTCTCTTGGTTATGAAGAAATCAAAAAGATTTCTTACAGCACTAGTCCTGGGACCTTCAGTTTTACCAGGCTACGCGAGTAAGTAGAGACGTGCAAGTGAGAAATGCTAATAGCCAGAGCTGTAATTTTGGTTCAGAGAAACTCTGATCTAATCTACACAGATTCGTTCAACCTTACTTTCCCCATACTTAGCAATGTGATTCCTTCAGCTATGTCTCTGCACATCTATTGAGGTGACTGGGGTGACAAGACCCCATGAAAGTATCAGCCCCTGTATGATGACAACCAAATAAGATCTTCCCTTACATTTTCTGTCCCCCATCACCACTTTTTTTCCCAGCCTGCTTTTCATATATCTCCTCCTCTGCATTTCCATATGTGGGTTTTTATCACTTCCCTTCTTTCTGACAGTCTCTTTCATAGTATCTTTATCCTGGTTTTCTAAATGTTGGAAGAAACAGGCAAGTGAATTTGACCTGTCAAATCCATGCATAATGTATAGCCATGCCCTGTAACCATGAGATGTGTTTAGTGTGTCCTCCCTCTGTTCCTTTTGCCCACTTACTCCATCTCAGAGCCGACTTTCTGTGTGGAACTCATCTCTTCTGGCTTCAGACAGGAACCTCTGAGTCAGCTTCCCATGGTTCTTCATTACAGAAGAAAGAAAGAGGTGCTTGGAGACATGATTTATCTCAGGCTTTTAAAATGCCTACCTCTGGATGAAACTACTTGAACCTTGTAAGACCTTCTTTCTTTCCTCTGACTAGAAGGGAAATTCAGGTAACCAGCTGAATAACTGAGAGTCCTATTTGGGCTACTTAAATTTGGCCAGAAAGATCTTAAGTAGTCCTGCTCCATGTAGACCAGTGGCAGGCAATGGGAATTCGAAATAGGAAGATGGTGAAAACCATAATTCCAACTCTAAACACAAAAACCCCAAGAAATATTTAGAGCTAGAAGTACCAATACACTATGTACTGTTGCACGGTTTTCAAGCATATGACCTTTTTAAGATGGCAATTTGTAGGTTATACATAAAATGAAGTTTAAAAAAAAAATCCAAATCAACAAAAACTATAATACCCAGAATGATCTGCTAGAAAAAACTTTTACACTATGAGTTAGGCTTGATGAATTAGATGTTACAGCTGCCACTCTTCATCCAGTTTCTGAGCTATAAAGATGGGATTTATAGCCTTACAAGCATGAAGGTGAGGAATCATAATAAAAATAAGCATACTGATTCACATGAAAAGTATGTGCCAAATAAAGCCTTAAATCATTTTATGCAGCCTGTCATTCAAACATATTTGACTATCATCCAAATTGCTGGAATTGTCCTTCACACAGAAATAAAAACCCCTCTGTTTATTTTTAGGATAATTGGAAGAGCAACATATTATCTTCAAATTAATGAATAGGTCAAGTTGTTCTTATAAGCTTAATAATATTTTCCATTGTCCCTCCCTCCTTAACACCTATCTTCATTGCCTAATCATTCACATACTTTATTTTTTTGAGTTTGGGTGAGTCATGAAGTGCACATTATGATGATAAATATATCATCTCTGCTTCCTTTTAATGTGAACTCAGTGGTGTGATTCACGTCCTAAACCTATTTTACTCATTTCATCCTTTGTTCATAACCTTGACTGTTAACATCAACAGTACTGCTGGAATCACATGTTTCTGCTTAAAAGCTAACATAAAGGTCTTATCTGCTTTACATTCTATAAATTCTGTCTGACACATTTTTTTCCTATGACTCCAGCTATTCATTTGAAATCACAAACGTTATTGTAATCCAAGCTGAAGAAACTCACCTTAAATATGAAGGTGATATTTTCCCTCTATGGTGCCATTTAACTGATTTGTTTGAGTCAATTAAATATTGTAAAGGACATTCAAAAAGCTTTTTCTTTCTTTCACAGCTTAGTTCACAATCTCAAGCTCTTCTGGGACTGTTTTCCAGTGCTGTGTTAGAAAATCAATACACTCTGTGTGTGTTGCCCAAACAGAATCCCTTTTGGTGCTCTCTTGATGGGTCCCAAAGACTATACCTATGTTCACACCATCCCTGATACCCAGAGTATGTACTTTGCTTCTCCAGTTTCAAGTGAGTAACAAATGGCATTGCAGTAGTTCTGAGAGTGCAGAGGTTGGTGATTCTGACTGACAGCAATTACGTGTGTGTCATTAAAGCAACATGTAGCTGAGCCATAATAGTCTAAAGATAGTAATACATCATTACTTGTGCTTGTGTCTGACTAGCAAGGGACATAAGATCTTCCTTAAGAGGAAGTTATTGGAAAGTTAAAGTAAAAAGCAACAGAGTACAAGATGTTTTCTATGCAATCCTTTCAGGAGGCTCCATTGTGATATTAAATCACTGATTGACTATGTTTACATGCTCAGAGAAAGAAAATGATTAGAAGAGGTGGAGAGAAAACAGTGAGATCATTTTGAAGTGAATAGAAAAGCACATAGACATGTGGGAGATTCTGAAAGCAGAAAGATTAGCTTATCAACTTCCAGACCTAGAAAACACAAGCAAGTGCAGAGACTGTTTCTTGTAGCTACAGGGGAAGTTGGTTTTTTTTTCCCTGAAAACAAGAAATTTCAGATAAAATATTTTGCCCATTGAGAACCAATATCCAAAGGTCTGCCTTTGCATCCAGAGCTGAATATATGCCAGATTTATTTGAAAGGGTCTCTGCAGGGAACAGATGTGGGAACATGTGCTGTGAAGCTGTGAAGAGGTGAGAGGAGTGAGTAGGGGGAGGTAAAGAGAGGTGGTGTAGGAGATTTGGAAGTTTCCTAAAGTGGCTTTCCCCCAGTAAACCTTTATTTGTTGCTGCAACAGGACAAGACCTACTGAATGCAAATCTGCTAAGGAAACCAGAAACCTGCTAAGAGCTATTCAGATTGAATAGCTCTAGCCCATAGATCTTGATCCATCACTAGACCAGGAAATTGCATGGCAAATTGAGGAATGTCTTTTTTCACTCAAGCAAATTGCAAACTTCCATGGGTCAAGACATGCATACTAATTAAAGCACCTGCTGGGACTTGCTTTTTAAAAATCTTCTTTGACCACAGATCTTTGAACATCTTTGGCTGCCATTTCATTTGTGATGTTTTAACAGTGGTAAAACTTAACTTTCCGTTTTCATTCAAGGTTGGAGTAAGTTTTGACATAACTCAAATTCCTGTGGCTGATTTTAATATCAAGATTAAACAAGGAAGTGTTGTTCTGCTTGAAAAGCTCATATCCACGAAAAGCTCAATTATAGCATAATGATGAAGAAAGAAGGGTTATCTAAACACTCGCTATCCTGTTTACTATGGTTATCAGCTGAAGACTTATTATTACAGAATTGTTAGTTGTTCTGGTACAGCTCACCTATCTGGACCTTTTTTCTTCTTTTTTTTTCTTTCAGGATGACCACGGGCTGCTTATCCTGGCTTGAGAGGAGCACAACACACAAAGTCAGTTATTTCTATACCTGTGAGAGATCAACCACCCCTGTGATGCCTTGCCTGCCTGTCCCACACCCTTTACCTTCCACCCCTCCTTCCTTCCCTCTCCTGGTGGAGACACAGCATTCTCCCACCCCCAGCCCTGGCTCCTCTGGCACTCAGCCACCATTCTGCAGCAGGTCTGACTGGATCTGATGAATGCCAGAGACTGTTCTTCAGCAGCCGGGCCTCGGAGGTAAGAGCAGTGACTGAGAAAGGATTCTCCCAAGTAAAATATGACTTATTCATAGGAACAGAGCACTTGGGGAGAAAAATGGCAATGTGAGATGAGCCAACGTCTCACTCAAAAGATCTACAGGCCTAACACTTCCTGGGATCCCACTTTCTGGATGAACTACTTCTGAAGGACTTCACTTTTCTTAGCTTCAGAGCAGAGATCTTTTTTATAACAAGGCAATGCCTCTGTTTTGTGTGTTTGTGAGTTCCTTTTGCCAAGATCCTCTGGTGAAGAATGGACACTGGAAACATTCCTGTGACTGCCCTGCTTCATGTACCGCATGCTGCACATCAGCACAAGAGGAGTCCCTGCTTCTAAAATTGAACTCTCTTTCTTAACAACCTCATTTACCAGGACACTGAGCTGGCAAATCAGATGCACACGACTTGCCTGGCTGTGCTGCATCCAAGCTCTGCCTTCCTGCAACATAGGCTCTCCCCTTGAAGTTCACTGCAGGTAATTTCACCTCTAAGTGCTTGTAGGTTTCTGGCTATCTACTTTTTTTTTGCTTATTGCACTTGGGAATCTGGGAAAACTATTGAAATTATTTGTTTCCTTGCTGCTTTGACAGACCATACCATCAGAAAGACACATATAATATTCAGAAATATAATGGAATGTCTCCCAATATATCCACAGTTGATTTAAAAACTGTTCAGAAATATCTTGGTTTGTCTTTCATTTAGTTATTAGCTGGTAATAGATCAATTATTCTATAATTTGCACTCAAAGAGTAATCTGCAAGTATTCACAAATGCAGGCAAATCTTTTTAAGTAGTGTGTGTATATATATAATAAACAAAAGTGAAACTCCTACTTAATCTTGTGTGGTTTAAAATTCTGCACATTAAATATGAAGGGCACTATCTACAGGTATAATCAAAGGAATTATTTTTCTCAAAAGCAGTAACTATGATCTTGGTTCAGGAAGTCAATGAAATGTTTCAGAATATAGGCTATCTTTATGAAGATAAGAAGAAATTGGGCAGGACAAATATTTCCTGCATCTGTTATTACTTGTAGGGAGTAGTTGCTTTCCTTGTGTCATTGGAAATCATACAAACATGCATTATTACTTGCTTGTTGGCATACAGGCTAGAAATAAACTAATTATCTATTTAACGTGTGCCCTTCCTTCAGGATCTCAGGTTTCAGCCCAGTGAGTTAAAGTCACTATCAGCTTTCAAGCTATGAGTAAAATCTCTGCTCCCCAAATGTCAGTAGGAGGTTTGCCATTACATTAATTGGGACCAGGATTTTACTCCATGAATATTTTTTAGGGAAGATCTGAAATGCTGTATTAAAAATTCAAATGAGAGGAAGTAGGTAAGGCATTCATTTCTATCTTTATGTAAAATGATTTGGTCAATACCCAGAGGCAGTTAAATTAAGACTTATAACAACTTTTACTTGCTGCTAAAAATTCAGCAATTCACATCTAGAATAGATTTTGTTTTTACTAAGGGAGAAACAGACTCCAGATATTTAGCTTGTGACATAGATATGATTTATTTTAGACCATATATCAGTCTAGAATAGATGGCTTAAGCTGCCAAAGTCAAAAGCTGGTTTTCTTAGCAGCCCTTCTAAGTGTACTGGATAGTTATACATCAAGTTACATGTCATTGTGCATAAGGTTTTGTGGATGGCACAACATGCAGATGTTTTTCCTCACAAAGCAGATGAACATATTAGCCTAGGAATTCTTAAAAAACAGTGTGTTTCTTCAGTGATAGCTGACCAGTAGTGCTTTTCAGCTGAAGAAATTAATTTGTCTCTTGACAGAAAGAAGATTAGTAACCTCTTAATTCACCCAGCAACTTGCAGCTTGTGCCAGAAATGCTATAGGCGATGTGTACTATGTAATAATTCCCAGTATTTCAGATGCTATGTCCCTTACCACTAGGCTTTCAACTGGGGCAAAAACAAAATAATACAAGCTCACTGTGTAAAAATATGTTCTTGCTATTTCTACATAAACTTTTCAGCACAAAAGCAAGCTCAGACCATCCGAATAGTGAAGGGAGTGCCCAGTGTGGCACACAGGCTGCACAAAATTGGATTTAGGCCAAATTTATTTTCTTCTGGTTGTGGAACCCTGTTGGGGCTGGTGTATAGCAAAGAGTTTAAAGGCTAGTGCAGATGCCAGCAGCCTCAAAAGGGCTATTTTAGTACATAGGATTATTGGGGCATAAAAGAACCACAAAGCCCTTGCTCACTGACTGCCTCATGCCAATAACACACAGCAAGGGAGTGACAGAAGATGCTTATAGGAGGTTTTCACTGTTCTTTGGGAATATCTTTGTGACAAATTCCTCTGGCATTCTGGACTCAGGCAGTTCTGCCCTGGTTTACTGGTGCAGCAGTGTTACAGTTTTGGGGAGACAACTGAAATGCTGAAGATCACTTTTTAAAGCCATGATGCTGACAAATTAAGTTCAAAGTCTAAGCAGGGCCCTTCCAAGTGGCAACTCTCCAGGGCTGGACAGTTACAGCATTAACTTCTATAAATCTTTTCAGGAGCTTCTTGGACTTCAAATACTTCCAACATTTCGTCATTCCCGTTAAACAGGGAAAACTGTAGAATCTTTTTTTGAAGGACAGAATAATTATATTCTCAAAAAATAATAATAATTTCAAAAAGAAAGGTTGGAAAACACTATATGCATTGGAAAACAGACCATATGATAGAATTAATTATCACAGTAAATACTGGCAAAAATGTTAGTACAACAGCTTTCTTAGATGCAGTCCTGGAAACTGATGTTGATACAAAAAGGTACAAAAAGAACTTTTAAGAGATTTGTTTAGGACTCTTCTTTGTAGCCAGGGAATAGTATCATTTGAGCTATAAAACCTCTGTCAAGCTGTGTACATGTCTCAATGTAAAGTGTGCACTTCTTTATTTGGACATCCCAAACAAAAACAACTGGAGCAAATGTTTTTGCTGTGTTACATCAAGTGGTTTTTCCTCCATTATATTTGCTTGCTACTTCTATTCCTGTTAGTTAGCATTCTGGGATATTTGGGAGAAAAAATGGGAAAGCAAGTGTCAAAGAAGTCTCTTCAGCAATAAAACTGATCACATTATCGCAGCCAGAAACTCACAAGACAACGTGAGCAGTGTGCTCATGCAGCTAGATACTTCCATGAATGACTCAAATAAAGTATCAGTTGTTTAAAAATGGAAACTCTCCAGTGAACTAACACTTTACAGTAAAGCCTCCAATGAAGGTATACTTTCCTTTTTTTTTTAATGCTGTGACTAAAGTTATTGAAATAAAATTTGGTGTCCACCCTCACATCTCTATGTAAAACAAAACAAAACAAAAGAAGTTGGACAGAACCTGGTACAATTTTATATGGATTCAGAGAAAGAAGAGACTCAACCTGGTGAAGATTCAAAAAGAAAATGAAAGGAAATATCAGTCTGGAAAACGAATAAGTGAGCTGCACTGTGTTTGGACCCTGTTGGACAGTTTCAGACTCTCAGAACTGCCTATCGCTATTTTTTAACCTGATGCATGACGTTGGTGTTCACATATTTCTTAAATAAATTAATTCATCTGACACAGACTCCTTTCTGTTTGCTACATGGATAAAAGGAAACAGATTTAGTGCCATTTATACCACAGAAACTGAATACTTATATAAATGTGCTACTGTATTTATACTGAGTTGTCAGAAAGTCACAAAAAGAGAAGATCCAAAAGACTACTGGGTGCAAGAGACTTTTTCTAAAACATGAATTGTTGAAAGTTTATAATTTCAGTTGGGGCAACATCTTTTGAATTCTCTTTTTCCTCTTAGTGTTTCCAAAGAAGAAGAATTTAAATGTTAAATTACAGTAGTCAGCCCTTGAGCTGGAAACAACTTGGGACAGGGCTCAGTTGAAGCATAGGAAAATATATATTTTTGAATTTGCATAAATTTTAAAGTCTTGGTGCACAGAAAAGCTGAAGTTGCTGGAAAACTGCAAATCTCACAAGAGCATAGAGGGAAATATGGTTCTGGAGATGGATTAATGAGGAAAACTGGGACAAGGACCTCTCACTGATCATGCCACAGGATGGTTGACACAGAGTGAGACAGTGGGATCTAGAAGGATCATGGTATAGCTGATCACGAGGCCATACTGTCACACTCTTGCACACATGCAAGTTGGTTAAAACGGGCTCAGACTTGCAGGCTAGAAGTGTGCCAGCTCCAGGGGTTCATGCACAGGAAAGCTGGGCACATATGGGTGGCACCATAGGGGCTGTTGCCAAGGTTCCAGCTGCTGCTGGAGCAAGGACTGCCCACTCTCAGTTTGGCCCATACAGTTTGTCACATGGTTATTTTCCTGTATGTTTACATGCTGTGTTTGCAGGGAAGGAAGATTGTCCTGTGACAAGGAGAGGTACTGCTGGTCTGCTGGCACTGCTTTGTGCTTTTGCACCAGTCAGACCCACAGGCAGGACCAGGCTGCACCCTTGGAATCAGACAGTGCAGGGCCCCAAAACCAGCCTGGGCAGGGGGGGTGAGCTCAGCCACACCTATGCCCAGTGGGATTGGCAAACCTTGAGTTTCACATCAGGCTCCTGGACCAGAACAGGATTTTGTAATATATTCCATGGCTTTCAGAAAGTGGAGGCATGTCACACCAGCAAATATATAAAAGGTTATCTTTTTAACTAGATTTATATATTTAGGTAAAGTATTTATATATTTATGAATCTATTATAAATCTATTTTAAAAAGGAGGTTTTTAAACCTAGGTACTTACATTCAAATTTAATTAAAAAACTTATTTATTTAAGATAACATACTTGAATAAGTATGATTAATATCTCATTTTTAATATGATTTAAATTTGTAAATCCAGAAGTAATGGGATATGGCAATTGGCATCCCAAAGCCCTAACTGAGTAATGACTCAGTCATTATTTTAAAAGAAGTCTTTTCTTAAAATACTGACCACATTTTCATGTACATCTAGGAAGCTTAGCAAAAGAAAACTAGAGGCATCAGTGACAGGACCCTGAAGTTGTGTCAGAGGAGAAAGGTTCTTCACCCAGAGGGTGGTTGGGCAATGGAACAGACTCCCCAGGGAAGCGGTCACAGCTTGACAGAGTCCAAGAAGAGTTTGGACAACACTCTCAGGCACACAGTGTGACTCTTGGGGATGGTCCTGTGCAGGGCCAGGAGCTGGACTCAATGATCCTTGTGGGTCTCTTCCAACTCAGCTTATTCTGTGACTATAAGGAATTTTTATAATAATCAGCATTTGCAAAAATGCCATGCTTGAAGACTACATAAGGATTTATACATATGTTCTAGTCCTTCCACAAGCCTCAGTGGCCACAGGAACAGCTTAGATGAGCTAAGTATTTCCCTAGCATCAGTACTTCACCATCTGTTTCCTCCTGCAAACATCATTCTCAGCAGGAGCCAAGCAGGGTATGTAACAAGCAGTGAGAAATGGCAGAACTATAAAGTAGGAACACAGCATAGGAAAACATCTACTTATAGAGTGGACTGTCACCAAGGGAAGCAATTTCTGGGGTTTTGTGTAATAAAACAAAATACTTGTACCACACTGAACCTTTCCTGCAGTTTTACCACCAGATGTTAAAATATGAGGTACCTGATAATGTTTTTAAGTTAGATACAGCTCTTGACATAAAATTAGATTGGAAAAAAATGTAATTAAATATAATATAGCACTGCAGATTCAGGAATTCTTTTCAAGATCAGTAGACTAAAGAAGAAATAAGTCATGCCATTTTCACTCTTCTCTAGTTTCTATGGCTACTGAAAACCAAGCTTAGAAACTGAATGATGCACATGTCTAACTTGGCAAATGAATTAAAGTCTAAATATCAGTGTAATAGTGTAATTCTGAACATTATTCTAGCTTCCTGTATTTGAGTTTCCTTTACATGAGCTTGAGATGAGATAGAACATAATTACTTGTTAATTGCTTTCCAGAGAACAGACTGCAAGAAGAGATGTGCAGCACCAGGAAAAGTTAACACGCATGAGAATATTGGCTTCTATTCAAGCTGAACCTTCCACAGAACAATAATATATTTATGATCAGCTACTGAGGATCTACCCAGTTACCCAGACATCACTTCACATGAACTAAAGGTCCTGCCTCTCTCTACCTGCCTCTTGAAAACAGTGTAGGTTTCCCACGGATTTTGTGTTATCAGCTCTGATGGGTGGCTTAGATACTCCAGAACTTCTCAAATAGCATTAGGCTCCCAAGTTAGGCAACTAAAATGCTCTCTCTGTGACTGAAATAGCCTTCAGGCTACTAGAACAATAGCTAAACAAATTCTGGGTTTATGCTCAGGCAGCAGATAGTGAACTAAAGGAATTATGCTGGGACATGCAGATTGCATCAAGGATTTAGGAGGCAATGAATAGAAAAAATCATCTGGGAAGCAAACACAAGAAAAGTACTTCGGGAAATTATGCACTGAACACAAAAAGGAGACATGGGTTTTGTGTTCTGATAAGATCAAGACAAGTGATGTAACCTGCTCGCCTCTTGATGTATCAGATCATACTGGTACAACTTACATGCACTGGAATGATTACCTGGCACATGATACTGGAAATGATTCAGTATTTAAGTAATGTAGCAGGCAAAGCTCCTTCTTCCTCATGGGCCTTACACCTTGGTTCTCTGAGTATTCTTTTATACACAGGCTTTGTTCTTTTAAGGTGCTATGCAAGCCACACTGAGACTTCATTAAACATGTGCAATTTTTAGTTCATATGAGCACATACGATTTCTGGACCCACAAAAAAAGCACCTCAATATATAATTAATTGCTTTAAAATTAAGGCAATTTGATCTCATCTGATTTGGCCCTGCTCTTTGCTGCTTTTATCCTTAAAAGTTTGCCACCCACTACTGGCAGCACAGAGGTGTTCCCCCTGCTCAGCTCCATCTTCTGGTTCCCACATTTTTGCCTTCCTTTGGCCTGGAAGGACCTCATCTGTACTGGCCTTTTCCCTCTACCAGCCGTGGAGGGGCAACTACACCACTACCACAGCTGCACATGGGGGTTTCTTCCAGTTCCATTGTATTCTCCTGGATAGCATATTTCTCTTTTTAGTAACTTCCAAGTTTCTCTTTTTCCTCTTAGTAAACAAAGATGAGAGGTAGCCACATTTTCTCACTTATTTTCTCTCCCTCTCTTCGAGCTGTCTATTCATCATGCCAGAGGCAGTTTTAAAGGCAAATAGATTGTCACATCAATATTCATTTGGGATTCAAATTTACCTAAATGAGAAGGTCTGTCTGTATTAAATAACTTGTAAAAACACTTGAAGAAGTTAGTAAAATGCTAACTGTTTTGAGTTCTTTTGAGGGCAGGAAGATCTAGAAATTACACATTTTGATCAGCAACAATCTAGATCAGGAAAGACTGTCAGTCAAAAATCATATGAAAGGAGAATGGTAAGGAAGCAAGAGAAGTCCTCTCAGCTAAAGAAATATAAATATCCTTGATCCTTCCAGCTTGGGCTTCTTACTCAGCTGCAGACTCAGGAACCTGGGAAGCAGCTGAACTGGTACTAGTGGCTTCTTTCCTGCCTTGGGGGTAACAGAAAACTGAGATTGCAGTCACCTTTGCTAAACAAGGACAGCATTTGATGAGGGGTGGTTCTTTTCTATTAAAAAACCCCCCAAAAATCACAGTTCCCTCTTTACTGTCACAGCAATTGGCACCCCTGTAATCAAGCTTTCCACCAATGAAGAGTCTCGTTTGGGTATCTTTCATTGGCAATACAAAGCTAAAAGTGGAAAGAGAGTTTAACTAGGACACAGCCAGCCAATCTGGCAGTGGATATTTTTCTAAGGATTTTTGTCCATATGAGTTCTGAGTGCAAATGCCAAATGACATTCAGAAGAAAAAAGATTAAGCTGATAAAACTGTGCAGCAGGGCTTTTCCTACTATTTTGGCTGCCCGTGGTACACAAATTACATTATACTTTTTGCTTGATTAAAAGGAAAGGAAGTAAAAGCAAGTACTAACCTTCCTTTTTAATTAAACTGATTAAAAAGGATCATCTGTGTGTTTGTCCTTTCATTTCATATTTCACTAGCCAAATGGGTTCTCAAACAGAGCTGTGCTGCAAGATAGAATATCTCTAATGAGGTAGCAACATTTTTTTTTGCAGGTATCTACTTACTTTATCAGGATGTCTCATTGTTAATAGTCTCCTCTGCCCAAGCATCTGTGCTTGTGATATTAGAACAACATGTTCCCTCCAGTACAGTGTGTGGAGTTATTTCATGTCCAACCAGAGATAAAATGTAAGCTACTCAGAAGGAACTTCCAAATCACCCTGTAAAAGGAAACTGCAGAGAGACAAGTTGCTGGTAAGAAGAGAAAGACGAGAGAGGGTTGAAAGGGTTATGTTAAGCACTTACTGACCATACTTCTCTTTCACCAAGCCACATTATGCATTATGCAACCTGTCAGGTGCAGAATATTTGCAGTTTCTAAGAGCAGAACAAGCATTGCAGATATGTGCAGAGCAAATATCTTCATTGAACTGACATGCTAGAAAAACAAAGTCTTTTTGCATGGAATTCAGGATGTAGAGGGAACAGGTGTCAGACAGAGATATTTTGGAAAGGAGCATGCAAGAGAACAGATTTAATCTGCATTGTTACGGGGGTCAGTGGATATTTCCCTTCCTTATTTACACATATTTACTGAAAAGAGAGTGAGACCACAAGGTAATACATTTTTAATCTTAAGTATTCCTGCAGGGCAGGGCTGTGAGGAGCTGGAGACCAGCTGCAGTGTCACCAGAACAGGAACTGGTAGTCCCACGGGGTTGAAATAGCATCCTGGCTTGTGGGCAGCACAGGGGGAAGCCTGGAAAGGGGTCAGGGACCCCTAAAATAAAGAAACAGTTTGTAATGGGTGTCAAACTTTTAGTTGGATACATTTAAATGAGGTAATCCTCCATAGCAGATCTAGGCTTTTGTAAAGGTTCAGGATGAAATACATTGGGAGACATTCTCACTAGCTGATTTGGAAATCTTACAGTTTTTTAAGTGCTTGTGCTTTCTTTACCCTAGTCCTCTGTCACTTGGGTGGTTTGTGCCAGACACCTGGTAGCAGATGTCCTCTGCAGAGGGTTCTCCAGCAAAAAGGTATTAAACACTTTAGCCTTTTCAGCATCATCTGTTTAGATCTTTCCTCCCCTCAATACAGCAGACCAAAGCTTTCTCAGCCTTCCTCTTAGCATTAGTGCAATTATAGAAGGATTTCCTGTTACTCCTCACAGGCATGGCCTTTCTGCTGCTCCCTCCCTAGCAGTGTTTTTCTCTTGCCATAGCAGCCTTGCTGGGGTTTTGGTGTTCTCCCTCTGAACCCAGGGGGTGACAGAGCCTTCCACAGCAGTAACTTGCGCTATCATCCTCTAGTCTCCCAACTTACTTGTTTCCCTCTGACTTTTCCTATCATCTTCTGAGGCTGGTGAAATCTGCTTATTTTGAGTATCTACAGCCTCACACTCTTTCTCTTTACAGAAAATAGGGAACTCCAAAACTTCAGGAATAGACCAGGCTGTCCCAATCATGATCACTAAAGTTGTTGAATAGTTAATTCTCATGTATTATTTTCCCAAGTAAAGTACTTCATTACTACTTCTGTCCTTTGTATGCAGGAATGCAAAACCATTCAGAAATAAAAAAAACCCTTCACATCTCTTGCTTTTTTGTGCTGAAACTGTTCCTCACTTCTAGGTTAGCATATGAGGAGGTCAGAAAAAATTTCGTTTATTTTTAAAAAATACAAGTCACCTCTGATACAATATACTCAGGCAAAGATAAACAACTCTCAGGTCTTGTAGTGTAATTGAGCAGTCTGTTAGAAACAAGAAAACTGCAGACAGCTTTTAAAAAAGTTGTTTGTAGTTTTGTTTTGATTCTCTCCAAAACTGCAGAATAATTTAACCCTAAAGGATGTCATCCATATTTCAATGAAACCAAGAGATAATTTCTTGTACTCATTGGTGGATTTTAGCTACAAGTATGTAGTACAAGTATGGGGCAAAATGAGACATTCAATGCTTTAAGTCAAATCTCAGCAACTAAAATTGTGAGGAGTATTTTTAATTGTTTATAACCATAATACTATTATGCTTAAGATTCCCATGTTTATTTCATTTGTTTTATAAAAAACAGAGAGTGTTCTTAAAAAGCCCCATTATTAATGATTATGTGCAGGAATTTTGCAAAATGCAGACTTTCTAAAATATCCCTCTAAACCACAAATAATAGTGTTTGAGCATTAACTTCATTTAGCTTCACTGTCTTTTTGAGTAATCCGTACTGCTTTAAAAGCTTAACAAACAAATAAAAAATTATGATAATCGACTAAATACTGAACTATTGTAAACAAACCTGTATAAGCATAGTTCAGATCTAGTGAAAAATTAAATACAATCCAGGAAGTAGTGGATAGTATGTCTATTTTTCCTTCTTCATGGGCAAGGTAGAAAACCACAAAAGATTTTTAAAAGAGAAGAAAAAGTAGTAGTTTTATCTCCTGCTCTTCATTTTCTTGGCTGAAAAAGAATTACAAACAAATCATAGTAAGTGACAGTATCTGTTGCTTATCAGCAGCTCCTGTGTAGTAACACCATGTGGATCAAATTTTTCCCATTTGAAGGATGCATGTGAAAAAGATATGCTGGGAGCCTACAAAAAAACCTTGGTTGAGATCAAAAAGGTGAACAGAATTATTTCTTTCAATAAGGGCTATGAATTAAATTAAATTAGTAGAGAGCAAACTGGAAACAAATATATTTATTTCTTTTTTTAATGCAGAATTACCTGAACTGCAGACTTTGGATTTAAAAGTTCAAAAGAGCTAAGAAAAATAAGTGAGATAAAATCACTGTGTGTAGGTCCAATGCTCCTATTAAACAGATAATCCAAGTGCAGTTTATATGGGTGGAAGAGTTAATTGCTATTTTTGTTTTGTTTCCTATTGTTGGAAATAGCATTCGGAGATGTTTCATTAGCTATACATGAGTTGAAAATAAGAAGTTAAGTATATTGACTGAAAGCACTACAGAAAGAGCACATTTGTATTTTCATTACAGTTAAGAGCACTGACACCACACAGCTGATGAGCTGTTGTGAGTGATGAACCATGTCTATTTTGTCATCCCATACCCCTCCCTGCTGTAGCACAAGAAAGAATAAGTTCTAATTCTCAGAGTGAATTTTTTGCCTAGTCCACATTAATAGTGAAAAACAATCAAGACTAATACAATGAAACAAACGGCTTTTGATTAAATAATGTTATGCAGAGACACCAAACAAATTAAAACACTATTTCCTAGAGTTGCATTCCTCTCTAGTCGTAGTAGAGAATGAATTTGAGTGTGCAATATATCATATTTAAATTCACTTCTGCTAATAATCCCATCAAAAATACACAGAGACTGGTAAATAGTAGGCTAAAGGGTAGGACACTGACAGTGGCTGTCATGGGTTTGCTAAGTAGGAAAGCAGGAAATCACCAGACCTCCCTTTCTTTCATATTTCTCCCATGCACAAGGGACAGAGAAGAGGTATCTTTTTCCCATGGAAAAAAGCCCCAACAAAACAACTTAAATTCTAAACTACCTCCTACACTTTCCTGAGAGTTAAAACCCTAGCTGCATGCTGACCAGCTCTTGGCTCCTCACAGTCACCACTGTCAACTGCCAAATCTGGAGCACATTAAGAAAGCACAAGTTGAGGACAGCCCAAAGTAAAGTGAATTAAAATTATGACAAATATTGCTGAGAATATAATTCCCTTTTCATGCAGTGCTTTTGCAGAGTTTCTATTTTGAGATGTCAGAAGAACAGAGAAAAAAAATTGGAGGAATCAGGGAGAACTCATATTAAAATACAGTGCACCTTGATTTGAGCCTTTATGATCTCTTCAAAGTGTAACCCTGCAAACAGCATGCAAGTATAAAGTGTGGTTTGAGAAAAAAAAAACACGAATGAAAGGGAAAATATATCACATCAGTCAATCTCTATTTTCAGGAAGTGATGCAAGCAAAGTCCGCAGCAAAGTGGGCCTCCCAGAAATATTGTGCCACCCATAGCATTGTGTAACCTTCTTTTGGTGTGAAACAAGGCTGGGCTTAGCTCCTGCTAGCAGCAGTTAGCTGCGCCCCATGCAACCTTGCTGAAAGTTAATGAAACAGCAAACAAATGCCATTATTTCCCTCCCTCTGCAGAAGTGTGTCTGATTGAACTCCTGTTACAAAGCTCTATGACTGCAGAAATGAGTCCTGCAGTTTCTGACAGGAAAACTGCCTGCTCCACATCCCCCCAGAGGGAATGAAAAGGCCGGTTTGCATCAGAGCTGTTCATGTTTTGGACCTTGCCTCTTTTTGGAGTTCTTGACCTCCAACTTTATTATCTGGAATTTTTTCCCATTTCTTTCATTTTCACTCCCACCAGCTAATTCTCTTTGTTTCTTTCTACTCACAGTTTCCAAAACTGAACAAACAAGGAAAATACATGGTCAGGTAAGAAAACTCAACACCTGACAATAACATTTAGGCAAAACTCATGCAACAATTACAGTTGATAAATGATTATACCATGTAATTTTTAATTTGACTGCCACCATAGTAAGTCTTGCATATAGATTATCCCACTGAACTACCTCAAACCCAATACTTTCTAAGCATATCTACATGGACTATTCCTGGCAGAGTAACAGCTGCCTTAAAACTATTGACTAAGCAAATTAGGACTAGAAGAGAGAACATTATTTGACATTATTTATCCTGCTCTCAGGATATTTGGTTGGATTTTTTTCTCCCCTATTCCTTTGAGGCCACAGCTTCCCACCGCTGCCGCAGCAACGGTTCCTCTGCTATTGCTTTCTTGCTTTCTGAGCAGGGCTGGTGGCAGGAAGCCACAATTGCTCCTTGTGTTTATCTCTCCCCATCTCGCAGCTCTGACAAACTGAGTCTATTTGGATAGCAAGAAGCTGTGGTAACTAAGCAGCCACAAAATTTAAAAGGGACATTGCCAGCTACTTGCACTCCTAAGAGTAAGTGCAAAGCAAGTATTTTATAATAGAAAAAGTATATTTTTTAATGGGAATGTAATGAGAAAAAACAAATAGCAGGTTTTGTGTGGATGCTTTACTTACATAATCTTAAACTAAATCTTCCTGCTTAAGAATAAAAAGCTCTTCATCCTAGAAATGGTTTTTGCTTACAAACATATTAGCAATAACTTCATATTCCAGTTACAATCTCTATGTATTTAATCTTGAGGCTTTCTGTGAGAAGTTCAGAATCATGCCCAGCCCACGTTCCCTCTTTCTCTAGAATGTAGCTCCCATTTCCTGAGGGACTCAAACAGCAAGACCCACTTAACCCCTTCCTGGAATATTTAACACTGCCTCTGGAAGAACTGTTTCCACCAAAAATTAGAGAAAACATTTAAAGGATTAGGTCTAAAATGCAGGCTTCAAACCCAAACCTCAGCTTTCGCAAAGGAAGCAGTGCTCAGATCTAGGACTTTGGTTCAAGGTCAACCAGTGGTCAGGAGTAGACTCAAAACACACACTGGGATCAGCAACGCTCTCAGTCCCGCTTCTTGTGCTTGGACTACTTCTGTTGTTTTTGTATAGAAAATAATGGCTGCAGCACTCTCCAAGAAAGACTAATAGAATGGTGATGAGACTGCTAGCAGGGCTTATTCTTCTAGACAGGTTACTAGAATTAAAGACATTTTTTTCATCAGTGGTGATCCCGAAAAGATTAGATGCTATGAACATCATCCCAGATTTCTGGTCTTCTGCTCATGCATATTCCAAGGATTTGATGAGATCAAGGTGCAATTTTTACATCTCAAGCACCATTAATTATCATTAGTGGACTTCCATTATAGACAATGAAAAGCACATTTTAAAGAAGGGGCTATACCTGCATTTTTGCAAAGGTAAATTCTGCCTAATCTGCACACGACTGTCCTCTGGACATCTTGCTGCCAGCACAGCCCTGCTGAGCTGTGATGCTCAGTGAGGTGATCAGTCAGTGCCTCTGCATGGGGTGAGGGCTGGTTTGAGGAGGTTTGTGCTTCCTTAGTTTTTCCAAATGATGGGCAAGATTTCCCAGTGCACTCTGTCTGTACTTTACTGCTTCAGGGATGCAGAGTGGTCATAAAATTTAATTGCTCAATTACGCAGGCTTTACAGTTTCTCTGTGTTGCTGGAGTGCCACAAAGCAGATTGAGCAAACTAGTGAAGCTGGATCATTACTGTGTTGAAACCAAGCCACACATATTTGTGCGTGTGTGTGTGTGTGTGTGTGTGTGTGTGTGTGTGTGAGTAAAACCTTCAATACGGGGTTAAAGTACCCTAAATACAGAAGTGGGTATGGATACAGAAGGCACATGTTTCAGTGTTGTGGACTGAGTTACAAGCAAGAACCCTAATCCCCCCGATCTCTTTACAGAATGGCAATGCCCCCAGTGTGCAAGTCAAGCTGGCACAGACAGGGTTCTGTTGGGGCTGCAAGATGGAGGGGAAACACAGCAGCTGTGGCTTCCTTCCACTCTCCCAGGGCAGCAAAAACAACCTTCTGTGAACGAAGCTCAGGAAAAGAAAAAAAGAAAAAGCACATAAGCGTCCATGACAATTTGCAGATGGAGGAATCTAAACTCTCATGGGGAGTGGAATTCAGTGAAGGCGGCTTTAGGTGAGGGCTCATACCAGCTCTGCTTGTCATCATCTGCTTGTCCTTTACCAGCTCCCTTTGGCAGCCTTACAGCTTTTGTCCCCACCCACCATTGGCGGGTTCCTGTTTCTTTTCAAGCCTTTCAAGTTGGTTGTGGGTGATGCCGGATGCATGTGCCTAAGTAGAGAAGGGCAGCAAACACTTTAGGGTGGTGGAGGTCTCTAGTGACAATTTCACTACAAATGAATTCTTCGGTTATCTTAATGCCAGCAGGCATATCAGTAAAAGTGTTTCATGTTCAAGAAAGATGCCTGCTTACTTCCAGGTTAATAATTTTTTAACCAACAAAGCAGTTTGCTGACAAGATAAACTATTGGCTAGAACAGTGCTGCTCAAACTGCCAGCTACAGCTACCAAAGAAGCCATGGAACAGTTCAAAAGGGCTGTAGCTCACGAAGAGTTAATCAAACCACAATATTTTTATATTAAATTGTCAGCAGTTCAAGGCAGTAAGCATTTCTTTTGCAAAGTGGGTGTTGTGCAGGGCTTGCAGGATTTTTAGAAACAGACAAGTCAAAAAGCAAGCCACACTTGGAAAACCAAAATAATATAAAATTGTGAAATGGGCAACACCAGCCCCCAGCTCAGACCCCATAGGGTGGTGCGCATTTGGTGAGGCATTTGGTTTGCTGTGCTGGGGTCACATTCAGCTTGTGACTCTTCCCACCTCAAGGAGCTACCTCAGTCCTCCTGTTCCCTGACAAAGTCACACTGAAAAGTAATGCTTTTGGGATCCACGTCGTAGCTTATAGCAATATTTTTTCAAGCATTATTTTTGAGTCTATAACAGTAATACAAATCAGGTGACTTCTAGTTGTCTTTAGTACAGGTAAGTATGACAAATTTGAGTTACTGCAAACACACTTCACTGTGGCTTGTTCACTATGTTTGAGGAGCAGGTCTTGCTTGGTGGTGATGGAAAAGCTGTGGGAACATTAGCAATTCAAGCTGCCCCAAGGCAGCTGGCATTAATGCCAACCCAGTGTGCTCCCACTCTCCATACCACAAGGACGCTTACAGCTATGTTGGGCTGCACACTAGTTGGCTTTGCCCTACCCATCTCCTGCCACCCACAGACATTTAGATCAGCACTGAGTCTGTTCCAGGCTGCTTGTCACAACCCTCCAACAAAGCAAAGAGAGGCAAAGGGATAAAGGGTAAGGAGAGAATTAGCAAGGAGGGAAGAGATGGAAGGAATATGTACGTGAAGTGGAAAATGCTTGAATAGGTCATTGACTATAGCATTCAGTTGTGTTTGAGGAAGCCTTCAGTAGAAAGCCTACTACAGGACTCCAGATGACGGAAGTTGCAAAGGTCACTTTAACTGAACTGATTTCAAATCTAGATCAGATTAGAACAACTGGAGGTCTGATCACTAGATGGTTATGCAAGAGTCAAATGTGAAATCATCAATTGGTCCTTACAGTGTAGATGGAGTGAAACCCTCTGCCCAGCCTTTCCTCTGGAGAGTTAACACAGGAAAAGCTGAAAGAACATGCATTTTGAGATTTATTTTTCATTCTCGGAACATCCCGTAATGCAGTTGTCTCCTTTGGACATTTGGGAAAGAATAACTGCATATGTTCTTTAGAGTAGTGTGTTTTTCACCAGAGCTACCTATTGAACAGTTGTCACATCATTACTCAGGGACATATGCCAACAAATTTGAAATCTAAACTTGCAGAGATTAACAGGAACATGGATAATTTAGATAAAATGTGCATTTCAAGCCCTAAGCAGGCAAGCCTGCACTGACATTGCTCTATATAAAGCAAGATTTCTGTTGCTACGGTTTCCAAATGGCCTCATTGTGAGCAATCAATAAAGGCACTGAATGAAATTGTTAAATTAAAACTGCAGCTCCTGATGCTGAAGGCAAGGACTCTGTGCATGTTCAGTCACAACTATAGCTTAGTTTAAGTCTTTGTATTCAGAGGATTTGATTACTGCATAGAGGAAATTTATGCATGCACAGCCTGAAATCACACAGATGGTCTCTTTTTCTTTTTGAACAAATGATAGTTTGACTTTTGTGCTGTTGAAAGACAAATATCTGTCAAGATCATGACATATAACTAACTGCAGAATATTTTATTCAAAATTCTAAATCACTGTATCACATTTTAGTATTTTATTAGAAAAAGCACTATTAATATTATTTCTGTTACATATAAACTGTATGAATATTTCAAAAATTAATACAATACAGAAAATTTTAAGTTTTCTATGATTTTAGTGAAAAAGGTATAAACACCAAGTAGATTCGAATTGAACATCAACAGATCTGGATGGTGTCTATGGACATGTATCAGCTGTCTGTGCTATATATCTGTATGTCTATGGATATATCAGCTCACTATGGAGAGGCAAAAATATATAATTACCTTTAAACAGATTTTGGGATGACGGAAGATTGTGAAAAATGATGTTTGTGGCTTACCTGTCTAAAATACTGCTGCCCATGGAACGGAATTACATGGTAGAGATTATATGGGAACTTCTCTTCAAAATACTTTAACTCTTAAAATAAAGAACTAGCAACTGAGTCCAGAATGCATAATAAACAGACTTGAAGAGCTTTCAAGCCCAATCTAAAAAAAAAAAAAAAAAAAAAAAAGGGAAAAGTGCTTATGTAAGAACAACCAAGAATAACAGTTCAGAGCATCTTTAAATAAAATGGAATACATTTTTTAAACCCTTAATACCCTGATGTATTTGTCCCAAGCACAACCCTGGTGTGTTTGTGAGATACTTTCCTTTCAAACCCCTCAAATAATGAAACTGGTAGAACAGAAAGGTTTAGTCCCCTTGATACAGATAGCATGCTAAATGGAAAACAAATGTTCCAAAGATTTCCAATGATAATGAAAAGAAGTCCTAATTACAAAAGGTAGAGGTACTTTAAAATGCTTCTTCTAACTAACTTTCAATTAGATATAAACTATGAATCTATGACATTCTGCAAACAGAACTCAGGCTCCTAAATTACCTAAAAACAGAGGTTTTGTATTCCTTTGAGATTTAGGCATCGAAATATCATACACATTTTAAACATTTTTGAAATCTGGCATTCATTTCCAATCTAACCATTGATTTTTGTGCGTTATAAAATTACCAGAGTTTGTATTTCTATACTTACCTTACTCTCCAAAATCCTTCATTTGACAAGACTTTGTAAGCTTGCATCAACAGTGTCTTTCATGTATAAAACTAGAGGCACCAACCATAAAATCACAGAATCATCTATGTCAGAAAGGACCTTTAAGATCATCGACTCCAACTATAAACCCAATAGTGCCAAATCCAACTCTAAACCATAATTTCCAAGTGCCACATCTACACCTCTTCTAAATACCTCCAGAGATAGTGACTCTGCCACTTCCCTGGGCAGCCTGTTCTAGTGCCCAACCACCCTTTGGATGAAAAACTTTCTTTCAATAAGAAAAACCTCCTAAACCCAACCCAACCTAAATCTCCTCTGACATAGCTTCAGGTCATTCCTTCAGGTACTGAAAGAACAATGGACTACTGGATGAGACTTTATTTGTATGAATGTTCCAGTCCATCATCATAGGACACATATAGAATTCTTTTACTTTGTATGTGAAACCTTCTCTAGAAGAACAAAGTACCTTACAAAATGTGAACTTTGTCTTCATAAATAAAAGCATCTGGTTTGCTGTCTAACCATCTGGTTTGTCTAAAGTTTATAGTCTCCTGAGTGTTATTCACAGGCCCACATATGATCAAGCCTCCACAGACATTTTTATTCGGTAAAAGCTTTCCCACAGCCCTTCATTTTTTCTATCTGTTTTTGATCTTGTAAAAAAATGTCACTTTAATACGTGTGTTGTAATACTGCATGTGTTTGTGTTTCTGTGAACTGTGCAGATCTCCTAGTGTGTAGATATTAAGGGCTAGATTCTCTTGGGAACAGTGGAGGAATGAACTACAGAGAGTCATTTGGAGATACCAGACTCTTTTCTGTGGTCCCTGAACAAAGGGCTAGGTGAGAGTGGACAGATCAATTTAAAATGCATCAAATATTAACATGTATTAACAAGGCATTGAGAATTGTTTCAGTTCAAGAGCTACATCTGGTAATAGGTAACAACCACTTTGTCAACCCTACACCAGACAGGTACTCTGCTTTGTTTGACAATTCCTGACAGCATGCAGCATCCAGATAACCTAGCTCTGCTTGGCTCCATGTGAATAAAATGTGCTATTATTTTCCCTTAGTTCTACAAGCTGAACAGTCACTACGTTTCTGCTTGCTCTCTGTTTCACAAATACAAGATTTTCCATGCAGAGCCCTTACAAAGCCTTGCCAAAAGGGTTCATTTTCCTTTAGAGTTCAACTGCTCCAGTTTCAAAAGAAAATGTATCAGTTCTCTGGTAGGTCAGTAAGTATACAACAGTTCACGAGCTCTGATACTTTTGCCTAATCTGCTTTCCTACCACAGGCAATGGAAAATGTTTCACTTGAAATAACAAACATTCAAAATCAGAAATAGAAATTACCTCAGTAGATATTAATATAGCTTCACAGAAGCCTATCTCTTTCTGCTGTAAACCATGACTGATGTTTCAGAAGAGTGTGTGCATATTTAAGTCTCTTTCTGCAGTCAATAACGATTGCACCTTTTTATCTACTAGAAGTCAGCATATTTCTGTATGTGTTACATCAAATGTGTGATTTAAAGAGAGGTGTAGACCTATGGACCATGGAGTGCAGTACTGCTTTTGCAATCTGAACATAATTAAGCCAACTGAAGCAAAAAAGCCTGTATTTTAAGTGGGAAATTCATGTCTATTTCTACAGTCACTCTTCCATATATTTCTTTAATATAAGAAAGCAGAAAGGATCCAAATAGCCCTGAAGAAATTAAGACCCAGGACTTCTCTTTCTGCAGAAGAGTTGAGAGAGGGCAGCTGGATCCCACTGGACCCTGCTGTGTTTAGTTTCTAAAAATGGGAACTAAACTGAGAAGCAGCCTCCAGGGGCAGCAAAATACAGCAGGAAGCTTGGAGATGCCGTTCTGTTCTAAAAAAATAAATTGTTTCATGTACGTGATTCTATTTACTTCTTTGCTTATTAGTGTAGCTTGGGGGTACTGGGTTATTGCCAAGTCAGTTTCTTGCAGCTTTGATTCCTGTTGACATACAAAAGTGTGAGTGCATGAGCTCACGCACACATACCTAAAAGCAGCTTCTATGAATGCAGAGAAGAGCTTTAAATAATTTTAATTTGCTGTCAATAGATTCCACTACAGCATTGTATGCTGCAAGAGAGATAAACCATACATTCCAAGTCTAAATCCTACATAATTTTAAAGTTTAGCCTTTAATGTATAGATAGATTCTCAAATGAGCTATAACTTTAAATCTGGAAAGTTAGTGTGTTAACCGATTATACAAACTTCCAGCCACTGTAAATAGGACGCATGTTGCAAATGTAAGTCTCAACTTTTTTCAGATTTCAGCAACAAGCCAGGTAACAAAGCTGAAATAATGAGCCTTAATCTTTGTCTGTGTGTTCAGATACAAGATGGGCTTTGTGTTTCTATTGTTTATTGTACTGAAAGTTAGCCTGTTCATTCAAAATGAAAGCCAAGACAATCATTAATTGTGATTTTTCCTAAGTAGCAATACTAAGCCTGGTCCTAAGTAAACTATTGTATTGCTAATTATTTACATGCATTGAATTTCACTGTGAATGAGCCTATCACTGTGTCAATTTCTACATTACAAATTGCCTCATGTTTTCAATCTCAATGCGACATCAACATTTTTAACCTGGAAATGGGAGCTAGTATTCACACCAATCAGGATAACCCATATCCTTATATTCCAGAGCTTCTTTTGAGAAGAATAATTAAACAAAAAAATTTGCTTTAGCTTTTAATTTTTTATAGGAAAAAAATATTTATTGCTATGAAAATCTTGTGTGATCCATATTTGTTTTCAGAACATATTTCCAAGAGCTGGGCAGATTTGTTTTCTGGCATGCATCAAACATTTTTCCATTGGCCACAGCATTCTTGCACTAATTGAGTTTAGAAAACTCTTCAGCTGCTGCCTGGATGAATACTATCTGTGAAAAGCAAGCCTCAGAAATAATGGGATCCATTAGCTAATTACACTTTATCATCAAACATGCATCAGTTGCAAACTGCAATATGAGAACTATGTTCTGTATCCCAGACCTTTCAGATTATATAAGATCTGCTATCA
Organism: Certhia americana; assembly: GCA_018697195.1. Lineage (NCBI taxonomy): Eukaryota > Metazoa > Chordata > Aves > Passeriformes > Certhiidae > Certhia > Certhia americana. Next base: position 37,179,110 of record CM031879.1, read on the forward strand.
AAAAGGAATGTCAGTATCTTCTTTCCTGGAATACTTCATACTTCCTAGGTAAGGAATCCACTAATTTTCGAAAGATACAAAACTCTACAAGAACAACATTGCCTTCTGAAGAGATGATTTTGCTGTCTGAAGTAAAAACTTCAGAGAATTTGCTTTGTTTATCATGCATGAAATCTGAACAAATCTGTCCCCTGGTTAAAATTATTCACTCTGCTAGAAAAACACACAAAATCCTACAAAGTACAATCAATTGCAAATTGTGACATTTTGGTAGAAGACGTGGATCTTTTTAAATGTGATTATGGACTGTGTAGTAGAATGTATCTTTGTATTTCCCCTAAATGTTCCTTGAATTTCCCAATAATTTTATTTCCTATGACAATACATGTAGAAGTAATTGATTGTATTTTGCCATAGCTCTTACCTTTCTATTAATGTTTCAGATAATACACGAGGAAGATGTATTATCTCACTATTTCTCCCATTATTTTTCCACTGAGAGCATTTTCTCTTTAAACAGGAGGAAATTCAGAGTCACATTACAGCTGGTCTTGTTAACATATTGACCTTGACTCTTGGTTGCCTTACACTCTTGGCGGCTACGTAATTGCTGCTAAGCAGAAGCTAAAATGCTGTCCTCTTTGAATGTTTACCTTCTGAACTTATATGTGAATTTGATTTCAAAATTGACAAGATCTGAGTGGAGAACCAACATCATGACTTCATGTGGAAGTTCAGTCACTTGCTGTTCTAAATTCCAAACCACATAAAATGCCAGAAAAAACAAACCCCACGCAAGCCCGTAAGACACAAAAACCTTCAACATATTTGACTCCTGTGTTGCCAAATAAATTGTGAGCATTCAAGTAACAAATATGTATAACTTCAAAGTCCATGGGTTGCACTGCATCAGCCTGACAGTCTTGGTGGGCAGTGGACTGTCACACGGGTTTTGTACTGCAGTTTTCCATACGCTCTGAACCAGAAAATTTCCAAAGAAAGATTCAATGCTGCTCTCCTCAGCACAGCTCACTGGCTCTGCTCAGCTCACCTTTGTCCACCTCCTGCCCAGCCCTCCTCCCTGTGGAGCCATGTTATATACACAGGGTTTGTGCTCCTGTCACAAGTGAATAAACAACTGAAGATGTTGTCAGAGACATTCCTTACAGTGCTACATCCCGCTGCCATACCCTCACTGTTTCCAGAAAAATGAGAGAGCAGCACTGCACGTGGCTGGCCTGTGGGAGATGAGCAGGTCACAGCAGCTCCTTACATCATAGCAGCCCCAGTGGAAGAGGTCAGGTAGTGAGACTCTAAATCCCAAGTAAAATCCAAATAGTTTTCCTTCTATTAGGAAATAATAAAATGCCCTATATCTAGATGAGTATAAACCTGCCAGCTTTTTAATAAGATGCTCTTTCTGCTAAAAGAGTGGTTTACAGGCAAACATGCCATAATTTCTCTGGGTCTGATTATTCCCTATAGAAGTCCTCACACTGGTGCAGAATCAGGTTGACAAAAAAAAAAAAAAAAAAAAAATCCACCAAACAAATGCCTTACATTCCACAGGTGCAATAATTATTTCACAAATAAAAAGGAAGTGAACACAAGAGTTTATAGGTGGTGCTTGGAGACTCTTACCATGTGTTCCTTTTGAAATCTGAGAAACATTATGGTTTTAAAGTACTCTGTGCTCAGTAAAACTAAATAGGGATATTGTTAGTGCTGGGACTTTTTGTAAAAGTATAGTATCTTACCTGAGGGGTTTCTTTTCCATTCTGGTACCACTTTTTTTGCTTGTTTTGTCCTATTCATGTTCCAATTAACTCTCAAAATGTTACAGCCCACAACTCCTTAGGGGGAAAAGCAGCACAAAGCCTTTAATTTTATCCTCCAGGCAAACTTATCACTGTATGTTGGTTATTGTCTTCTTTTGCTAGTAGAAAGCAGAAAGATACATGTATATCAGCATATCCCTGGTTTTCACAGGCTTCTCTAGGATGATTGTTTTCAGTTTCAGGAAGAGCATGCAGCAGATGAACACCCAAATGAGGATGAATTTTAAGGGACCTAAGAAAGCATGCTCCCAAAATGTAAGTTTTATACATTTTAAAAATGTACATTTTAAAATACCATGAAATGTACATTTTATGGTGTCCTTCATGTTAAAACACAGCTCTTCAGTAGCAGATCTTAGATAATACTCACACAGGAAACAAAGTTGCTTTCTCTTTCTTCAAAATTCCCTCGACACACAACAAAACTGAATTATTAGTGGCTCACCTTTAGGTTGATCACAAGTCTTAGCTGAACCTTTTTGTCTAACTGGGTTAATTAGGTATTATGTTTTCTCTTTTTCACCTAAATAAAGGTTTTATAATGTTTTAATATTTCAGCTTCTGCAGTTGCTTTCATTATGCAAGTTAAAGATCTTTCTTATGCTGAGCCACCTATTTTCCCCAAATACGTAAAACCTAAATGGTTTCTGAAATTTACACTCATCTTCAAGATCTAACTGAAACGGGACAACAAGGAGGTGCACATTCCCCTTCCTCCGAGGAAAGGAAGGGAAGACTGGATGATAGACACGTGTGATTGCATAAACACTGTTCCTTAAGAAACAGCCTTAAAAAAATAAATCACTTTTAGGATCACATGTTAAAGCTTTGTACAATTGGGTGTTTGAGATGTGCTAAATCTTACACATTCTGCACAGTTCTATTCACTTGAACAGAACTAATCACTCAAATTGCATAAAGCTAAGTGCTTGTTTAAATCCTCACATGACTGATGACTAATGTTCAGTACTTAAAATCCCGTCCAAAGACAAAGGAACTGATTGTTTCATCTGAGCAGTCAACTTTCTAATTCATCATAGTAATTTAAATCTCTATCATTTAAAATATCTAAGAGGCGTGACCTCACTTCATCAACAGATTCTCCTTTTGTCCTTCTAAAAAATTTTGCATACTAAATACAACCGCATTAGAAGTAAATAAAAAATTTTGCATACTTAATACAACCACACTAGAAGTAAAATATTTTCAGTCTGAAAGTGACTGAAATTCCATGCTTCATGGCAGATATTAAACAAGAAAAAAATGGAGACAGAAGATAAATTTGATGGGGTTCCCTCAGTGCACTAAATCTAAAGATAACTCTGAGTTGATCTTAAATATAACCATCACTGAGTATTTAAGTGGGTATGAGGCATTGCCTGAATTTATCAGTGTACAGTGCTAGAAGCAAGTACTATATACTGCATACAGTGTACGAGTACTATATACTATATACAGTGTACAGTGCTAGAAGCAAGTACTTCTTTAGGGGTTTAATGGTTCATCTTCACCAGTTTACCGGAGTTCAAAATTATAAAAGCTATGAAATTTGGACTATTGCATGTCAAGCTGAGAGGTTCAAAGAGCGACTGTAAGCCTTTCGGGCATGGCATCATTTTGTTCTCTGTACAGCAGACGCCCGCTCAGGTTCTGGTTTATGACTGGGACCTAACGAAGTGCACTGTGGTGTCAGCAGTGCAAATCGCCTCCAGCAGGCTGCCCAGGCCCTCTCTCCATGGCTCCCGGACCCTCCGGCAGTCTCCAGCAGGCTGCCCAGGCCCTCTCTCCATGGCTCCCGGACCCCTCCGGCAGTCTCCAGCAGGCTGCCCAGGCCCTCTCTCCATGGCTCCCGGACCCTCCGGCAGTCTCCAGCAGGCTGCCCAGGCTCTATTCCCGCAGCCATTCCCGCAGCCTTTCCCTCAGCCCTGCCCGACCCGGGCCGGGCTCTCCCTGAGGCGGGGCCGGCCAGCGGGGCTCCGCGCTGCCGCAAAGCGCGCCAGGCGCGGCGGAGGCGGCCGTGCTCTCTGTCGCGCTGCCGGAAGCGATGGCGTTGTGCTTTGCGGCTTGGCGCCCCTGCTCGGAGCGCAGGAAGCCCCGTGCGTCCTTTCCGCCCAGCCGCCGCCGAGGCCAGGTGAGTGTCGGGGCGCTCCGCCCGCCGCCCCGCCGCACCCGCCCGCCCGCGCTCACGCCGCTACCCCTCTCTTGCAGGAACAGCTATGCCGGCCAAGGGCCCCCTGCAGAGCGTCCAGGTCTTCGGACGAAAGGTGAGGCGCGGGCACGGCGGCCGGCACCATCTGCTTCTCGCTCCCAGGCTGGGCCGCGCCTTAGGGCTGATCGTGCTCGGGGATTCTCGGCCGCAGCTCCTGGCCGGGGCCGTGCGGCGGGGCTTGGCCACGGGAGGGCCGGCGGGGTAAATCCCGGCGGGGTAAAGCCCGGCGGGGTAAAGCCCGGCGGGGTAAATCCCGGCGGGGTAAAGCCCGGCGGGGTAAATCCCGGCGGGCAGAGTCGAGTCCCGGCGGGCAGCCCACGTGTCCCGCTCCATGGCTGCGGGAGCGCGCCGTGTTCCTGCGGCGCTGTGCCAAGGGTTTGCTCCCCTCGGGAGGGGATCTGCCTGGGCTCTCACCGGAGTGCCAAGGGTTTGCTCCCCTCGGGAGTGGATCTGCCTGGAGTCTTCGGGAGTGGCCGTCGCTGTCGCTCCAGTCCACAGCGGCCTCGCTTACCATTGCCGGTATCCGAGGGCCACGTTGTGAGGTGGTGGTGGGAAGGCAAAGTTCGCTTTGTTGGATGGAATTCAGCGTCTCGAATAATTCACGGTACCGATTTCTTGTGAGAAAATGAGCCACAAAACTATGGTTTGTAGAACGGAGGCGTCTTTCCTTCTTATGTAACTAAATCTTGTAATTATAAATCGAATATTGAAACTTTAATCGAGATTCTGTTCTTATCCTGTGCCCATACCTGGAGGTGTAGGGAGAGATATGTTTCATTTAGTGCATAATGTTAGTCTGGGGCATAAGACTAAGACTGCTCGATTGTTAAAATGAAATTGAAGTTCCTGCTGCTTGTGCAAAAATGAAACGCTGTGTTAACAGACATTTGGATTTTTAGAAAACTGCAACGGCTGTTGCCCACTGCAAGAGAGGGAATGGCCTGATTAAAGTTAATGGAAGACCTCTGGAAATGATCGAGCCCAGAACTCTGCAGTATAAAGTAAGCATCCACCCAGCCTCTGCCCTGCTTCCCCTTTATACATGTAATTGCTTCACACTGGAAACAAGTGGCTTGTCCTACTGAAAGTGTATTTTTGTTAACCTAAAATACAGATGCTGTTAAGAAAATTCGGTAAATTGCACTCCTATGATGGAGGGTTTTGCTTAACAGGTTTCACCTAACTTGAAGTATTTTCTGTACTTCCTAGCCACTTTCTAAACTGAAATGGGTGACTTAAAGCCCTCATTTTAAAAAGATTATTTAGAACTTCATACAATAGCTGCTGAAGAGAATCTGAAACTGTCTAGATAACTGTAAAGTATAAGATAATAAATAGTGAAGGAAGTTACCTAAAAATTACTTGGGATCTTCAGTGTTAATGAATTTAACTTATTTTTCATATTTATAGTTACAGCATTCTAGTTAAACTGTTCTCTTGTTCTTAATTGCCACGTACATGTGCTTTGCTATTAAGATACTTGAAACTTAAATAAACCAAAGACTTCAGTAAATATGTATTACATCAGCACTGTAGATCCCAGAGAGCTCTGCAGGAGGTGTACTTGACCAACCTGGATGTGTGCTTTTAAAATCAATGCTCCGTTTTTTTGGAAGATTCAGTAACATCACATTGGTAAAGCTACTACAAGCTCTGATCCTCAATACAAATGAATTTTCTTCATGTTTCATTTCCCAGCTGCTTGAACCTGTCCTCCTGCTGGGGAAGGAACGTTTTGCTGGTGTTGACATCAGAGTCCGTGTGAAGGGTGGTGGCCACGTAGCACAAATCTATGGTAAGGTTTTTGGTGGGATTTCTGGTGTGGGCTGGAATAGTTAAAGCCACTATGGCGAGTTGACACTGGCTGGATGCCAGTGTCCACCAGGCTGATATGTCACCTCCTCTCCTTGTCTTGATGGGGAGGGGGAGAAAATAAGATGGAAAAACCTTGTGGGACAAGATGAAGGCAGATTAATAAAGCGAAAGGAAAGGCTGTGCACTGAAGGAAAGGAAAGAAAAAGCAGCAGGCAGTGTTCCCAGGAAGTGGGGCCTCAATCCCTATAGCAGTTGCTCTTCCTTTGCTTTTGCTTCTGAACGGACATCCTCTGGTATGGAGTATCTCCTCTGGTCACTGTGGATATGAGTTGTGCTGGCTGGGTTTCCTCCAAGATCTTGCCCGCTGCCAACCTGATGCCGATGGAGATACGTTGTAGGCACGGCCTTGATGCTGTGCAAGCACTGCTCAGCTGTAGCTGGAACACAAACCAGATGAGAGATGTCACAGGAAAATCATCTCAGCCAGACCCAATGCAGCCACGTATTTAAGAGGCTTAAGTTTGGAATAGTGACTCACCAAACTGTTCTTTCTCCTCTGTACAAATGTAGTTTTTCATAAGGGCATATTGATTACATTTTATGTGCAAAACTGTAACAGAATAAGCCGAGTGAAGCAAAATGAAGTTTTGACAAAATGCACAGGAGCTAGCTTTACATTGTGCAGTGACAGGATAGTTCAAATGCAACTGAGCACATTAGCATTAGAAATTACATCCTTAGTTGTATATTTTTATGTTTTTCAGAAGCATCTTTACGTTTTGAGCAAAGCTAGGCAGTTTTCTCCTTGCAGAGAAGGCTGGGAATGTATTTGCATTAGCTGTTGATAAGAGTTCATCTTTACAAAAGATAGATTTGTTCTGCTCTTAATTTGAATGTAGTTAGTGAAGTGGAGCTGAGGCTGTGTGAAAAGCAGAGGCAAATTTCAGGCCCAAACTCAATACCATTTGTTTTTGAGAACGTTAATATTTTCATCAAAATCCTGATAATATTTTAACAGATAAGTGATAATCCGGACAGTTACTCCCATTCTTGTTTGAGTTCTGGGTACTGTTACTGTGCTCGTTTTTTTGTATTGCTATGTTCTATCACTCAGATGATCCTGTTGTCCAATTTGCCTCCTTAGTCTTCCAACACACAATCAATTTTATCTTTGTTGAAAAGTAAAGACATTTCAGAGATCTGTGTTTTTAAAGATTTTGAAAGTTGTCTGCTCGTAGATAGAAGATGAACCTACATTAGTACTTGGAAGAGAAGGTGATCAGACAGCCCTTGTGCAATTTTTTGGCTAGCTGGCAGCTGTCAAATCAACAAATGAACTGTGGGTGGCCTCTTGGCACAGATTTCTTAAGATTTGCCAAAGTAAGGGTCATGTGCAGTATGTGGGAGAGGATATTAAGGGGAGAAAAGACAATTTGGCAGCAAACAAAATAGCACATTTCTTAGATAACTGACACTTTGTGTTTAAATTTCCAATAGATTTGCCATCTTACTGATCTTTTATCTTTTTTTAACAGCTATCCGTCAAGCTATTTCCAAAGCTTTGGTGGCTTACTATCAAAAATGTAAGTAACTTTGATTGTTTTATTAGCTTTATGGGGAAATGTATGGCTTTGGTTGTTTTATTACAGAAAGTATTAATGTGGGTTTGTTCCATGTGAAACTGCTTAAAATAAAGTTTGGGGTTTTTTTTTTAAACAGATGTTGATGAAGCTTCCAAGAAGGAGATCAAGGATATTCTAATCCAGTATGATAGGACTCTGCTTGTTGCAGATCCTCGCCGTTGTGAATCCAAGAAATTTGGAGGACCTGGTGCTCGTGCACGCTACCAGAAGTCTTACCGTTAAAATTGATCCTTAGCCATGTGGCAGTCAATAAACAGAAAGAATTTGATAATTTTCATGTTTCTAAATTGTCTTTTTTGTGTGGGTAAATAAATTTTTTTCACTGTGTTTTAAGATTTACACACACAGGGGTTTGTATTACACTAGAGGGTTGATGGCAGTTACTTTCTTATCCTTTCATAGTAATTCTGGATAGGTAGGGTTCTAGGAGTAAAGAAAAGCTTCTGTTGAGGAATGTGTGATTATCCAAACAAAGAAGGCTCACATCATGGATTTTGCAGGCACATGCAACAGCACAGTGGTTCATGGACGATTTCAGTCTTTACCTTTTTGGTAGTTAATGTCAAAACCAAAGTAATTACAGGGGCAGGGGAGGGAGGTGTGTTGAACTCTTGCATTAACAGATAATGCAGAGACAATGCGTCTACATGTAGGAAACCTAAAATACTTAAATATAGTATTCTGTAAATCAAGGGTTTTGTGTTTTGAGATGAAGTCTGAGTGATTAATCCTTCAACCACGTGTTCACACAGTAAAAGCCCAGAGAAGTTACTGCTTGTTATCAGTTGGGTGAGGCAATTTAAAAGCCTTGGAGGAAGAAGGGGTGAAAAAAGTGAGTTGCAAAGTAATTTTCAAAAGTTTGGCTACAGGATGTGCATATTAAATGTAGAGGTTTCAGCTCCTGTCCATTTACTCAGGGACAAAAAGTAAGTTCTGAGTACAAATGAGATGGCCAGCAAGTGTCTTACAAAGACTCATTCTGTCCTTTGGTAGAGATGCAACTAATGGAATGAGGCTGTGGATACAAGCTGACTCAACCGGTGTGAGTACAGCCCTGAGCTGTTGTTTCCTGTGTTTGTAAACCAGTTTGGAGTGGAAGTGGAAGAAATACTGGAGACTGAGAGCCCAGCTACTGATATATTGCTCTCCAAGCCTGGTATTTTAATGTCTCTGTAGGCTTGTATGGCAGTACTGGAATTGTCATAGGAGCACCTTGGTACTTAAGATTTTTGTTGGGCTTTCTTTTAGCAGGTTATTGTAATGTGCTTAACGGGAGATTTTTTTTTCAGTGTATTCAGACAACAAAAACTTAAACTAGCTTCCCTTGTGTGTTGGGGAATTGGAATGAATAGCATAATCCACCGTTTCGGTCTAGTTTAATAAAACAGGTGCCTACAGTTTTTTACTAGTGTTAAGCATTTGTCATAAGGTCTCTGCTTTTTCAGTAGAAGAGTATTAAAGGTATACTCACAGTTACTCGAGAGTTAAATGTGTAGCAAACAAATTCCTTCTAAAAAAGGAATCCTGCATCCATCTCCCCATTTTAGCTGTCAGTTTCTGCCACGAAATAACTGCATTCCATGATTTGAATAGAAGTGCAATGCCCATATTCAAACCTCTCACGCTCCTGTTGAAGCAAAGGGGTCTGATGAATGTTCTATCATCAATTTGCATATCAGGATTATTTGGATTTACACAAAACAAATGGGATATTTCACCCTAGACTCCTGTCTTTGGCAAGATGCAAGGTCTGCTTTCCTCAGGCCCCCTTCCCTGCACTCTAAGCTCTTGGGGTTGCTGAAAACTGCCATGCTCAGCCTCCTGGCTTGGTTTTCCAAGGAAAAGATGCTATGCAGAGCTGACTTTGAGTTTGATCGCTTGAATTCCTATGAGATTTATAAAAACTTGTGTCTTGATGTTAATTAACTTCAGCTGTGAGAAAATAAGGTCTCTAAATATATGGCTGTGTGACTGAAAAGCAATGGCTCAGTCATTGCTTAGAAAATGCTTCCTGGCCTGCCAGTTGGCACATGCGTACCCTATGCTGTGGCTTGTCCAGAACTGATTCTTGTCTAGCTGTTAGATCTGTGGGATGGGGGGAAAAGAGGTGATGCAAAGTTGTGGTGGTGTGAAACTTAATGAGGTAGGGGTAGACGGAATACCTGATGCCACTAATGTTAGGGGTGTATTTCACGGTCATGAGGAAGTCCGATGGATGTTTTTCTGCTCACGGAACAGCTTGTAACAATTGGGGATTGTTGTTTTGCTGTTCTTTTGTGGAAAGGCAGAAAATAAAACTTGCATTGCTTCTAAAAAATTCAGAGATGATATCTGCATGTCATTTCTTCAACCAGAAGACTCTTAACATAATAAAAATGCTTTCTGAACTGAACTCTGATCCTATAAAAATGCCCCATTAATCCTTCAGGGTGATGTTGTTCCCGCACACTTACTTTGTAAATGAGAAATGTCTGTAGAATTGTGCTGGATGGCTGATTATTTTTATTCCAAGAGGTTGCTTACTGATCACCCACTAGAGGGCTTAACTTCATTGGGAAACTAATCACTAAAGTTTGAAGGTGCTTGTCAAAATGTCTCCTTTGCTCATGTCCTGATTCTGCAGGGATGGTAAGCAAGAACTTGTCATTGAGCATCCACTCTGGCTAGAGAAACACATCCCCAGAGAAACAGTAAGAGTTTGATCTTCAAACTATTAGGAAGGTTCTTGGGCAGCTGAGGAGATGGTTCTTAGAAAAGAGAAAATGCCCCATACCTCATTTTGTCCAGCTCTTTCATTAGTTTCACCAATGCTAATCCTCAGGAAGATCATCTGTGCACAACAAAATGGGGCCTCACTTGAATTTTTCATTGAAAATATTCTTTGTTAATAACAGTGGACCCACTTTCAAACCAGGGTAAGCTTGCACCTGTGGCATGAAAGGCAGTTATTTCCTTATCCATTGTTTATAATCCTGAGGAACATTGTGATCTGTATATAAATTAAGTCCTCTCAGACATTATGTTGGAAAATTTGGAGAAAATTTATTTTTACTTCAATGTACACATATATTACCACTGAAATATTTAAATTTTATTTTTTAAGGAAAAATCTGTAACTTGAAAATGTAATATTGGAATTTTTACAGTGTGGACAAGTGTGTTCTGTATTGTGCTTGTTTTCTTACAAAAGCAATTATTATCTAGTGCATTTTTTTCTGTTCAAGTTTTTCAGAAGTGCCAGTCTGGGAGTATTCTAATACTTGTGTAGGTAATATGTGTTGTTGTCTTGATATAATTTGATTCAATTTTTTAATCTATTTCTTACTATAGTTCTCTGAGTTACAATTCAGCATACTTCTTTTTTTTTTTTTCAGAATAATTCTTTTTCCTTGGCTGACATCCATGCACTTAGGAGTTTGCTATTTCCTACCTTGCCTTGGGCTGAGATGTCTAAACTTTATGAAGCCTATTGCTTTAACTCTAACAAAGTTTCTTTGTAGCTAATAAGGCTTGGTCTATTTTTAAATATTAGAAGTTAAACTGTGAAATACTACATATACAACTTTGCTATAGAAAAATTATTTTAAAAAACCCTGAAACCAAACAAAAATCACAAAAAAATCAGTTTTGGATAGGTTTGGGTTTTTTTTCTGTTAAACCAAAAGAATTCATTTCTATTAATATTATATTAATTTAGTTGTGAAACTGCATATGAAGCATGGTGAGAAATACAGTCTTGAGAAAGGGTGGAATCTCAGATCAGATTTCTCAAAGGAGCTTCAGTTTCTAGCAGTTTCTAAACCAGACTTAGCTTGACAGTAAGATAACAGAGAGATTGGTGATGGATTTTGGAAGATGTAATGCTTGGTTTCATCTCATCTTGAGAGCAGTCTTGAGAGTAGTTTTGTGAGATGGTGAAAGTCTATTTTCCATAAATTCTCACATAAGAGTTAGAAGTCTGTGAGTGACTTTATCAATGTGTCCATAGGGCCTAGGAATTCACTTCTTTTGCTTCTGTTTGTGATGTGGAGTGGTTTTGGACGACATACTGCAGGTGCAACTGAGCTGAGATGCAGTCCAGCTGCAGACAAACAGCCAATCCATGGGAACAGCCCATAGCTAGTCGGAAGTAAAAACAAAGCAAAAAACTCTCTTGAAATGCAACTGTGGGGATGTCAGCTTCTCAGATCCAACAGTAATAAAAACAGTTCTTAAATACTCTGCGCAGAGTGTGGTGTAACACATCATTTTGCAGTAAGTACCCTTGTGCCATCAGTGATCTCCAGCCCTCAGCAGTGCATTTGGCTGCTGGGTTGACACAAGGTTTTATCCTTGTCTGCATTTGGAGAGGCTGAGTTTTCATTTGCTTTCTCTTTACCATGTGGGGAGTAGGAAAGAGAAAGGGCTGGAAGAAAGAAAGGATGGGAGAACTTTTTACCCAAGAGAGGCCATCAACTTCTAAATTTTCTTTGGGTCCAACTACACCTTCTGTAGCATGCTCAGAGGGTCTCAAAAAGCACCTTATAGGAAGAATGAAGGGTAAGCATAGCAAAATAAAATGAGCAGCAGCAATTTTGAGTAGTATTATATGTGTCTTTAAAGCTGTGCTTTTCAATGATTCTGTTTACATTATGGTAAAGCAGGTAAAAGACTTTTATTTTAAAACATGATAATTTTTAATTTTGGTAAAATTATGGTTTTATATTTTAATGAAAATTAGAAATTAAACTCTTTGGCACTGTTGACCTCTTTCTTCTTTTTCCTAACACAAACTTTTCATAACATGATTTATTAAAAACAAAATATAATTATCTACTGAGAAACCTTCTTTTGTGCTATAGGCAAACTATACCCAGGAAGGCATCCAGAACATTCTTGAAAAGCTGAATGTATTATTTAATAGAAGTTCATCTCTCTCCTTTCAGGACAGAGAAAAAACATTAATATGTCACTATATAAAACCATGTAGTTATAATTTATATGATGGTATTGTTTCAGGGTCTTGCAGAAGTACTTTGCCATACTAAGGAGTAGAGAATAGCCCTCAGCTCAAGCCTCAGTACACACAAAGGTGTGTGACGACAGAAGGATCTCTCAAACCACCATGACATGGCAACATTTCTGTCATTGTCTGCTGTGTTATAAAGGGCCGATTCAATCCAACAGGGGAGTAATACTTGCAGGTCTGGTGGAAGTGTAACTAATACAGACTGTGCTGAGGAGCTACCATGCATTGCTAATGAGAGACATGCAGCCAGGACGTTGTACGCAACACTCGCAAAGCTCCTGAAGCTGTATGTAGCTACCAAGCTTGATGTGTCCTTCTCCTGCTCTTTTCCTCTTTTGCATTGCATTAGTTTAAGTAATGAGTCCAATTATCTAACCTCTAAAGGATTTAAACACACTGTCGAAATACATAGTTGTAAAATGCCATATAACCAAAGCCATTAATTTGGATAAATTCCCTTTTTCTAACTTATGCTGAAATGAACATTGTAGGAAAGCTCAGTTTAATGATACCATGGAGTATATTCTTGCTTCATTCACTGCTGTCCACTTTGCAAGGTAAGAATTTTATTCAATTTTTTTGGTAGTAATACTAATTTTTACAAATATTTTTCTAAATATTTTAATATTACAGCTAGTTCTTTTTATATCGTTATATTTTTTTACCTTGCTGTAATTTGTAAATGCAATTTAAAAAGTATATATCACCATTCTCTCAGAGATGTAGAAACTAAAATATAAATTTTTTTAGGAGTCGTTTTTTATGTCTGAATTTTTTAGAAAACAATTATTTACAAACAAAGTCTAACTTTCCTTCCTTTCTTGGTATTTTTGTCATATGAGTAGCATTTAATGATTTTCGATGAGGTAAGATTTTGTTTGAAGAGACTGCACCTGCAGTTTGTTTAAATGTGTTTAGACTGCTAGGGGAAATAATTGCTCTTTTAGTTATAGAAATTATCTTATTTTCTATGTAATGCAACTGTATCTTATAGATAGTTTCTTTGCTACAATTATAAACATTTCTAATGTAATATAAAAAGATTTTTTGTGCTTTTGTTTGGTTTTGTTTATTTGCTGGCTTGTTTTAAACATGGACTTGCTTAAAATTATTTACAATTGAGTCTTACAAGCAACTGTCAGAAAAGTATTATAAACCCTGGCAGTTTGATTCTGGGAAGCTCTGAGTACCTGTTCTATTTTACCTGTTTACCTGCTCTATTATTTTGTTCTGAGCCTCTAAAGAACTATGAACTCTTTTCACTTCTTCAAGGTAGTAGCTTGTACCAGAACTACAACCGTGAAAAGCTGCAGGTGAAAACTGTGTGAGAGAATCATATCCTTAGGAAGGAGTGCATATAGTACATATTCCTTGGATACAGAGTTCGTACACAGGTGCCCTGGAAAACTCAGGATTGTTAAACCCTAAAATTCAATAGTGGTGTTTTAAACTTGACACTGCATGTCAAGAGCAGAAAGATGCTGTAGAAAAGAATGTTTAACTTCATGATTTTTTAATCTACAGGATCTTACTGCAAGCTTCCTCTTTTGAGAAGAACTTTGAGGTAAGGTTTTATTCCTTATTTGTCAAATCCTACAAACAGAACAAGAACGAGCAAGTGCAATGCAGTGCAAGATAGAAAGTAAAATGTAGCCTTGAATTCAATGTGTAAAATGTTATCTACATGTAGATCGGATGTAAAACACACTTTCAGAATATTTACAACTCTTCTCCAAGTATTTACGTAATGGGCATGGGTCCTCTGTTTGAAAAATGGAGGTCCTTATGAAAAATGATACTTCTATAGTCTCGAGAAAGCTTAGAGGAATAATGGAATGAAAACAGCATGAGATCACGATTTCATGACTGGAAAAATACATTAAATGAGTATCCATCTACAGTTTTAACTGCATGATAAAATCCTAGCTGCTATTTGAAGCACAAAGAAGTAAGTGCTATACAGCCTTAAAATAAACATTTTCAATACAAATTTTCACATAGAAGCTGAAATCCAAACAAAACCCAAACTAGGCAATGTTCCTGATCCCATTGAATTAAATGGGATCTATGCCATCAGTTTCAATAGAAGCATCAAGTTGGACGTAGCTTTGTGTGTCTTATGACTTCTAATACGTCTAGCGGACACACAGGCATGTCAAATGATATGCCATCATGGAGTGTTGATAGAACTAAGTGTGTTTTATAGTTTGATGCCCTTGTTTCTAAACTTAATCACAAATTAAAGTTGGCTCCAGCTGGAAAGTCATCTCTTGCTATCAAAGGTACCATCAGAGTATACTCAAGCAAGACTCTGGGGAACTCATAGCCACTGACATGCAGCATGAAGTAAATACGAAGCTGTTTTACAATTTTGTATCCTGTTGTGTAAGTCTGTTTTGCCTATTTATGACTTCCCAAAGCTCTAGGTATCTCCCTGTCCAAGCAGGCATTGGAGTGCCAATTCTGTAAAATGAGACACTGACAAAAAAAGAAAAAAAAAGAAGAAGAAAAAAGAATCACCTTTTTAAATGTTAACCTAAGAAAGACCTCTTTGATAAAGTGATGGTAATCAGAGAGAAACACTTCTCTCTGGGGACTTGCTTATTCAGGTTGCTCCAGGGACCTTTGATAATACAAGATCCTTTTGTTTTCTTCTAGAAATGAGTCTAATGCAACTCGACAGAAAAGAGATCTTGTAACAGCCGAGGTAGGTTATACCTCCAAAAGCAGGAGGGTAGGGAAACCCTCCTCCCTTTTCTGCTCTGAGCCTTTGCCATCCTTACAAATGGCCCTTTGTGTGGAGATGGGCTGTGGTAACAGGAGGACAGTGAGGAGGAGCAGCTACTCCTCACCTGCTCACCCTGCCTGATCTGTGGCCTAATGCCTTCATTCTACCTCAGCAAAGCACCCTGTGGTGACCTATCCTGCTGAGCAGACTGACACACACCGTGGGAAATAAACCCAGGGCATTTCTCTCTTTTGTGGGGGTGAACAGAACCTGGAAAGCTGTTTGTGTCTGTGAGAGGCACAATGGCGGCGCCACTGGCGAGGCTCCCTCTTGGACATGGTGTCATGGCAGCTCCGGCCCAGCCCTGGGTCCCATCGCCCTGGCCCCACACTGCCTCAGTGCTTCATCTCAGCAATGTTGTGCTGAAATTCAATCCTAAATGCAGGAATCTTGTTCCCCCACTTGTACACACTTGAGCTGTGGAGCCCAGCCAAGGGTTATAACTCCTTTGAAGGGGGTAGGCACAAAGCCAGAGGCGGTTCTGCCTCGGGGTGTTTCAGGGAGCCTGCAGCCCAACCAGGGGTGATTTTCTCCAAGACACTTTGAGATCTGTGAGCTGCTGCCGAGTCAGAAGAGAAGGCAGCTGTTGTGAAATACTGCACCGAGGGTAACCAAGCCTCTGAGAGAAGCAGGGCTGGAGGTGTCCTTGTAGAGCCCTCACCAGGGAAGTGCTGTTGCACCAAGGACACTCTGTGAAACGACGCAAAGGCCAAAAGCCGCTTTTCTGAGGAGGGCGGCTTGGAGTCACTATCAGGAAAAATGGAAATGGGTCTTATTGTGCAGGGAGGGAAGGGACCCTCTGCAGCTAGCAATGGATCATGGGCACCAGAAATAATTTTGGTGCAGGTGGTGATTCAATGAAGTCTATTTCAGGTTGATTTTGAACTGAGTGTACTACTTGGGAGCATCCCACAACATATTTCCGTTTCCTTTTGGAAAAGGGAACTGTAAGAGGCATTTGCAAGAATAATCCTAAAATGCTCCTTGCACAGTGTTGTTGATCCATCAGTCCAAACTCAAGATGTGGAGAATGAGGGAAGTCATAACGGAAGAAAGAAATTAGTTTACAAGCAATGACTAAAAGAATTTCTTCACTTAGTTGTGCAGCTGAAGGCTGGCACATAAGTCTGTGGGGACTACAGAAAGGTAACTGTTTTTTCACAGAACATCAGATAAGAGATAAATAAAACAACAGATGGAAGGAGAGCTATTTAAGCAAAAAGGATCAGATTTATAAAAGGAAGGGATTTAAACTGATCATGATTAAATGTAAGTGGGAAATATTTAAGTACTCAGCACTTTGTCCTGATAAACTTTCCAGACTAGGGGGGACTTTCAGAATACTTTCAGTCTAGTATGGGATCAGTTCTTGGAAGGGAAAATGTGACATGGCAAGCAGCAGTATCAGAGTGCTGGCCCAGATGCAGGGCTTCCTCATAGTGTCTCCCTGAGCCATAGAGGCTCCCTGTTCCTAAACAGGAAGCAGGTCAGGCAGATCTGCTTTCTCTTTTGTTTGGGATGAACCAAAATGCAATTCTGAAGGATTTTGAGGAGAACACAAAATCCATTGCAGCTAGACTGGCCATAGTGGGGTGATTGGGGTGCAGCATGGAGCATGAGTCAGGGGAGTCCAAGCCATAGAGGGAGCTCTTCAACTGTGGGTATTTGAGTGAAGTGAAAAAGGCAGGTTGCACTCTCTCCCCTTCCTTTCCCTTCCAATTGTAAATGCAAAACTTCCCATGTGGAACCTCAGTGATTCACTGGAACTGGAGGACATGGGTGAGAGGCCAGTAGTGATCTCACACAGCAGTGGTATATTTCCCCCATCTCCTCAAAAGCCACTGTGCTTCTCCTTCCCAAGCTGCCAATCCCTCCAGCAGCGCCCATGACTGTGCCATGCCCTGGCTGAGATGCAAATTGCTCTTCTGTATTTAAAGTCCCAACCCAGTGTTTGATTGTAAGGACTCTGGCTTTTATCAATTAATTTGTAAACCACAAACACCCTGATTTTGCTTTTATGTTTCTCTGACAGGTTCAAGCTGCCTCTCGGTTACACCATCATGGGGCCCTGATGTGGAGTCCACCAGGAGGTCAGTGCTGTGCTCTTCACCTGCAGGAGGAGAGAGCCCTGAAAATGCTGCCTTCCTCCCTTCTGATACCATAGGCTGTGGAAGCCCTCTTCTTCATGCCCCTACAAAACTCTGTCCCGCCTCATTTTCTCATTTTGTCCATGTTAAATAGGGAAAAAAAAATCTGTTGAAATTGTACTTTCAAAATAAGACCTTACAACCAAATCTGAACAGCTAATGAAGCCAATCTTTTGAGATTTTGTTTTGTTTTTTTTTTTTTACTGTTTAGCTCTTTTGAATGAAAATTACAATTTCTCATTTCTGCCACTTTGTTTCTGACCTTGTCAGAGGATGTAAGTATGTCAGAGAGGTTTATAACTGGTTGTGTAAAGGGAAAGGAGTACTCAGGCAATGAGCATGAAGCTGCTCCTGTAGGGATTTAAGCATTGGACAAACATGTAAAGCAGGATCAAGTTACAGAGATTGTTTTACAGAAAAGTTCACTGTAAAGCAACTTTGGTTGGAATTTCAGTATCCTTCTTGGAAAATGCCTGGGCAGGTACCTTCTTTTGTATTTTTCTATATAAATGAATATATGCAATTTTGCAACTCAAAATTCTAAAACCAGCAAAAGATTTCCCCATTAGTGCCGTTAGAGAAACAATAGTTTTTCCTTTGTTGGTATTTTCAGAATATCTATGTATATTTGGAAAACAGTTCTTAACTGGAAACAATTCTAAGCTAAGCATGGAAAGCAATTTTCACAATGATGGATGATATTCCTAACCACTGGTAGCTTCTGTGTACCTTAACTGTAAAGGTCCCATTTTTTTCCCATTTAATGTCACTAGCAGCTTTGCTGTGCCTCATTGGAAGTGGAAGGGCCTGTTTATTTCATTAGCTTCCTGCCTTATGTGATGCCTTTTTAATCTTCATCAGCAACGTTGGAAGTTTTTGTACATATGTGAGTTTTAATCCCACCCCAAAAAAGCAAGTGACTATCTGCAAAAGCTGCTTAGGAAAATTTTTTTACTTTGGGACAAGCTTTCTTCTCCACTTTTGAGGAATGATGATTTAGACCCACCTCAAAGAATGATTAGTAAATGACAAGGCGGTCTTAGCTTTCAAACAGACTACAAAAATGTTTAATGCAACTGCTTTTGGAAAAAATTACTAATTATAACATAAAACAAGCCATTCCCATGGAATCTAAAGTCTGTGACTCCAGTCACCTCTGAAGCTGAAATAACCTTTTGGCTGACTTTTTTCAGCATGTGGGGTAAGGTTGTTTAGGACTGGTTTTGACTCTCTAAAATATATATTCTGGCCTATTCATAAACTGTTCATAAACATATCCTTTGCAGTAATGTTTAGGAGGGAGAAGCTGAATATATGTATAAATTATGCTGAATTTAGTGAATTAGTATGATCTGTGTCCTGTATATTTTGAGATCAGCAGGACTGGGATTTGATTGCTTTACATGGGAACTTGACCTTTTGTTTGCTTGGAGGAGCTTGACCTTTTGCTCCTTTGTTAGTTTATGAGTCTCAAACCAAAAGAGAACCTTGCTTCTCTTTTAACCAAGGAACATGAAGGATAAAATTAAGCATATGTTAAAAAATGGAGATAGTTTTTGGTTAATTTTCTCAGCTAATTCAGCAGCTTGTCATTTAGCAATAAAAAGATTTAACTGGGATATCTTCGCCTGTTTGCATAATAATGGGTATCTACTAAAAGGCTGGAATGCTTGCTTACAGGTTCATGTCCTCAGGAGTGCCTTAATGGAGCAGCCTGCACAGAGGCAGGTGACTGTGACTGTCAGTTATTTCAGGCTCAAGGAAGCAGGTGCCAAATTGGTAAGTTTTTTTTGCCAAAATAGTTTAGTGTCAGCTTTCAGGGAGATTTAGGATACAGATTTTGAAAAAAAAAAATACTGTTACCAGCATATTTGTGATTATTCTGTAGCGGGACTCTCATTTGGCCAGTATCTGGAAGGATTAAAATTATATATGTTAGGGACATATAGAAAGTAACATCAGAAATGCCTACATTTTAGCACTTGGGCTGTAATGATATATAGATACCGTAACAGAGAGACCACTGTCTAGTATATCAGGAGCCAGACAGCTTTTTTTTAAAGTTATCTGAATAACAAAAAACTCCACTGTATTTCTTTTAACAAGCAGAGGCTTATTGCAAAATAAATTTCCCACTATTTAAATACACAAATTTCTGGAATCTGCTGTGTGTAGGGATCAACAAGAATTGTCTTCCAGGATGTGCAGAGTATCTAAATCCCTTGCCTCTACTTGTAATTAAAATGTCTCCACTGAAGCAAATAAAAAACTTAATGATGATTGCTCATGGCTAAAACTGCAGATTTAAGATTAAAAAAGAGTACTGGTTTTGTTTAAAGTTGAAGACATAAATCTATCTTTTGTACTTGCTAATTTTTGATGATCATGCTTCTTGTAAACTCAGTGTGTTCTCTCCAGTACCTAACTCTGGTAAGGACCGAGATGGGATTTGCAAATCGTGGGGACAGTATCATTTTGAAACGTTTGATGGCATCTACTACTACTTCCCAGGAAATTGCTCTTATATATTTGCAAAAGACTGCAGTACTCTGGAACCCCAGTACACTGTTTGGGTAAGTATGCATACATACACTAGAAATAAGTATGTAAGTAAATATAAAATTAAATAAGTAAGAAAAATAAGTAGAGAGACAATAAGTTGTACAAAATGGGGCATTACTTACTTAAATATAAAACTGTGGAAAAGTGGAAAAGCCTAAATGTACATGCAATAACTCAAAATATTGATGAAATTATAATCAAAAGAGTCAGTATATTAAAAATAGTGTTTCTTATTCCTCCGATCCTTAATAGGATTTCTGCTCTCTCCCTTCTGGGTGCAAAAGTGCATCTTAAACCAGACCCCAGCAACTTCAATAAACTTCAGTTATCAGGCTGTAAAAAAATATTGAGCTGCTGAGTAAAGTGCAAACAGCTATCACTTTAATAGGTGAGGTGTTCCTCACCTAACAGTGAGGAGCATGAATGTGCTAGGCCCTAATTCACAGCTATTGGCACGCTATGAGGATCTGCCTCCTTGGCCAATGGGATTTCCTCCCCATCATCCCCCTCTAGGGATTTGCATTCTAATTTTGGACTACCATGCAGAGAAGATTAACAGTTCAAAAGCTTTCATCTTGACCCATGTATGGAAAGCACTCTTTTTAGTAATTTCTTCAAATTGCTGAGTGTCCATGGTTAATTACTGTGGGTCAGGGAGAGTTCAAACCTATACCCTCTTTGAAGAGAGCCTGTTTGTTAGGCTGGTGGTTACTGTGGGGAGAGGATACAAGATCATTATATTACCTGATTCACAATGATTGAGATTTGATGCTGATTGGGCAGGGAAGAAGGGACAAGAGGAGTCCTCATTTTGATCCCATATGCGTACAGTGTTTGTAGGCATGAGAGCAGATCTAGATGCTGATTTCTGCTCTGAGAACTGTTTTTCATTTTAAACAGGTGACCTCTTCTACCCTCAAATAAAAGCACTTAGTAAAGATAAATCTGCCATTTAAACTGCCATTTCTACCTACTCAAGTTGCAGAGAGATGCTGTTACACCTGCCTTTCACAATTTCATTTTAATTATTTGGATTCTATAGGCAGCTGCGACCTCTTAACAGTTTTCAAAAAGTGCTGTAGCAAAGTCCAAGATTATATTAAAATCTGGAATCAATATGTCAGTGGATTCCAGTGGCTCTGTAAAGAGAGAAGGTTCTATTCAATTGCTAGAATAAATGTGTTTTACTAAAAAATGAAAACCTTTACTCAGGAAAGTCATAAGTAATGTGAGACTGTAGACAGACTGGGCAATGGAGAGACAAAAACCTTGCCAAATCCTACCGTTATGGTCCTTCTGGCTTTAATAATCCACCTCTAAAGAGGAGAAGAACTCATAAGAATTATTTTGATATCTCTTTTTTGTGTTTCTGTCTTGAGATGGGTTTACATAGAAGCCATCTGCCAGGACTAATAACTCATGTTGTCTTTAATTATGATTATCTTTATACATGTGAAAACACCTAATCCTGATCTAGTTATTTCACCCAAAGAAATAGTGACTGGTTTTTACTTCCAGATTTAGCGTCAGTTCAGGAAGATTAATTCAAGTAATGAGCACTGTATGTGTTTACTCATAGATACTTCTTAAAACAGTTACATTTTCAGCCTCCTTCACTACATCAGTGAAGTGTTCCCAATTACAAGTTTATTTAGCTTCACAGCACTGTCAAGTAAACTGGTAATGAAATTCCCATCCTTCCCAGCAAATGATGACACACAGTAACATAAGTCATATTTGATCTAAACTCTGTCTATATTTTAATATAGGCATCTAAGACTCAAAACACGTTCCCCTCTCTCTTCAGTGGTGTCTAAAATGAACTCATAGGCTTTTGAAGCACTATAGGAGACCCTACAGATTTGGGTGGCTCATTCCCACTGAGGTTAATGAAAATTATGTAAGTTTTGCACGAGCACAAACCCACAGTTTTCAAGTCCTGAGAGTACTGTAGTCAAGCAAGATAAGTTGATATGCAACTAAACCAATCCCCTGGCTCATTATGCTACACAAGTGTAATGGAGAGAAGCACACTCAGAAAACTCTACTCTTCTCCATTAGCAGGGCTGGAAAGCCAGTGCAAAATGGATTTTAACAGATCCACATAACTTAAATGTCTGCTGTAATCTGTGGGACCACATCAAAATCTCAAGAAATCCTGAGTGGTTCAGGCGGGCATGCTGTAGTTCAGCTAGTACTAGTCTCAGCTGGCAGGGAGAGTGCCGCTATTACACTGCGGTTCTGTACTGGTTTTGCATCCTGGTTTATAGATCAGATCTCTCAAAATGGAGAAATAGGGGGTGTTTCTTCAGTGCAAGTAACAAGCTCGTACTTTGGCCTCTATAAGCTAGCTCACTACTATGTCTCTGAAGTTTGTCAGTATAAAATACCTGACTCTTTCATCCAGTGCTTAGACCACTGGCCTGTGATGCTATGCATTATTAAACAGTTGCTGTATTTCTCAGTAGTATTTTATAGCATGACCTTTGAGTTTTGCATATCTTTGTAATTGTGACTTTGTAATATTCTAGGTATTTATTTGTAAAGCTCTTTCAGTAACTAGAGCCTAAAAATGTAAAATATCATATATGAATTTAATAAAAATGGTGCAAATTATCGAGGACTAGCATTTATTCTTATTATGCATCTATTTTTTCCCTCAAAGGTTCATAACAGTCCTCACTGTTACGGTTCAGTGTATACTTGCCATAGGTCCATCAGCTTATTTTTTTCAAACCAAGAAGAAATAATGATTTCAGGACATGAAGTAAGAAAAAATGGAATCAGGTAAGTGTTCTAATGGTGAGTTTTAATATTTTATTGCGAAAAGATAACGTGGAGTTTGGGAAACTGATGCTTCTTACACAATCTAGATAAATTAATTTGATCTGTGCCTTTATTGATCTCTTGCTGTTCTGTATTGGGACTGATAGTGCTCTAGTGAGCAGCTGTAACAGTACTGATGTAATACCCAAGTTAGGATAGAATACACTCCCTGAATTTACTGTGTTCAACTTCTCAGCTGTAACCTAACAATTATTCATTCCTTCTTTTTACAGACAAAGTCTATGTCAGGCAGTCCCAGATAATGCCTGGTGCATCCTTGATAGCATTTTGAACAAGGCAATTATTATTTATTCTTGGTAGCTATAGATAATATAAAACATGATCTTCTTCTAGATGAGTCTGAATTGGTTAAAACAAAGATCTTAAGCCCCTTCGGGGCAAAAACTCCAGAAAATATCTCTGAGGTACATCAAATCTCCAAATTTACCTTCCTTTTTGCAAGCAAAAAGGTGCATCCAAGGCTATCAGAAGTATATTTTACTGGTTGATAAAATACAGGAATTTTAAGAAAGTTGTTGAGGTGTTTTTGCCATCCCCTTTTTAATGCCTTTAGTGTCTGAGAATGGTAGCTATGGTGATAACTGTTCAACCCAACCCAAGCAACTTTGGAAGACTAGGATAAGATCTGTGCTTATTATTGTCCAGTGGTCTTTCACCAAAGGAAGAAGAGTTACAACTTTTTTGTCGGTGGTGTTTTCTTCCTCCATTTGCAGATGTCTAACCCAGTGATGACCCAGTGCTCAGAAGGGCTGCTGATGGTCGTAGTACCATGTAGCTCCTTGTCCAATGCAGCATGCTCGTGAGCTCAAGTGTTGTTCAATGCAGTGTGCCAGGCTTTGAAAGTAAAGATGCATTATTCTTTCAAGTCTATAATTGGTACAACTCATAGGTCTATATAACAGAAAGCACTTGTTTTTGATGGTTGATATAGAGAAGTAAACATAAGATAGTAAAAATATGATGAAAAATTGAATGGAGTGACTGTGTACATCCAGGCAAAAGTGTTTGTTGAGTTGGAAGGTGATGTTTCATGTGGTATTTTTCTAGCATAAACCTCATGTCATCTGAGGTATTTGATGTAGACTATGTTTTTCCAGATTAATATTGCCTCAGACAGTTGGAAATGCTTTCATTGAGAGACTGGCTGACTATATTCTGGTGAAGACTACCTTTGGTTTTTCTCTTGCCTGGGACGGAAACTCTGGTATTTATATTAAGCTGACAGAAGATCATAAGGGAAAACCTTGTGGCCTTTGTGGAAATTTTAATGGCAATAAATCTGATGACCTGATACTTCAAAATGGTAAGTAACTAGCTTACCCTTACTTTGTGTGAACAGTTTCCATGTTTACTTTAAATATAATACTGTATAAATATAATGTTGTAAAAAGGCAGTCCTGTTTCAGTAATTTCAGTAAAATAGTATATCTGCTCTACTTTTACTTCTCATCATTAAAAATGCAAAAGGAAAAGGTCTTAGTTCATGAAAGTATTTACATGTGCATTTAAGCCTCTTGTTTAAGCAAAGCACTCGGGGTATGTTTATCCTAGCTGGCGAAAATGCCTTTGGACAATAAATACAAAAACATATGTTTATGTTTTACTTTGTGTTTAAAGATGGAGGGAAGAGCACCATCTCAAGTCATTCTTTTATAGCTACATCATAAAAAACCCAAATTGAAACAGATAAATTTCCAAGCTGTTTCCTGGAGTTCCTTGTATCTCCTTGTTGGTATGGTAGACTATGGCCCTCTGACTACCCTCTAGGATGAGGAGCTGCTTTGTGCTGTGTCTGAGGCAGAGATGAGTTTTAAAATTTGTAGCTCAGGTAGGGAATACTCCATAGGGAGTTTTGTCCTACTTGCAAGTAATGTAAAAAATAACAAACCAAAAAACCAAAAAATAAACAAACAAAAAAACCCCAAACCAAGATTGAAAATATGAGGATTTTGCTCACTCTCTTATACAAAAAAAATAAGATTATCTTACTGTTACCATTAACTGCTGAGAGAATCAAGTCCCGTGTCTCTGCATGTTCTAAAGTCACAAAAAGTATCCCACAGTAACTTTTCCCCTGTTTTTTATGGTTGGTAGTGGAGTTTAAGCTTTCTTTGGGAAGGAATGCTTATCGTAGCTACCGTTCGTTTAAAAACAAACTCATTTTCTGTTTCCTTGTCTTCATCTTAAATGTCATTTTTGTATTGCTTTAATATGCAAGACTGTATCTGTGTATGGAACTGTTTCAAGGATAATTATTTTATTTTGTGGTATTTTTTAAAGACTTGGAAGTTTCTTTCAAGCCATGTCAAAATATACATAAAGTATTTTTAATGTTTTTGTAGCAACAGAGTTATATTAACAGGTTCACCTTTAGATCAAACCCCAGCCTTTTATGTTTTGGAAGGGTTTTCTGCATAAAAAGCTACTCTGTCAGAGAGGAAGAAATATTTTAAGTCTCCCTCACTCTTAAGTAAAACAGACTGATGGTTAGGATCTTATAGTCATTTATTTGTGGAGATCCAAGTACTTTTATCTCATTAGTGTGCTTTGTGGCTTTCCACATTGCAATGTCCAGCTTTGTACCTCTTGTACTAGAAATTGGAACAAGTTTTCTATAGTACAGCTCTGTGAAAAAAAAAAACCAACCAACCCTCTGGCTAATTTAATTTCAATATCTTGTCTCCTAGCCACGTGTAGATATAGATTACCATAGCATAGGCAATTACCATCAGGTTCTTCAAAGAGGAAGCAATATACTCTTTTTAACCTTATTAAGAATGTAGAGAAAATGCAGTATTTAGTTATTGCTGCAGTATACATGAATTTTGTGTCTTTTTTTACTGCCAACCTTCTTGTCTGTTCGTGTATCTAAGCCTGTTGCCATGACTTCCAGTCATGCATCTTGTTCATTAATTCTCCCATGCTCATGCTGTGAGGCGAGTTGGGCATCTTGTGAGTGTATTGTAGGGCTTTTCCACAATAAGGGAAAAGGAGGGACATAATAGCACTAACTAACCTTTGTGAAACATGATGGAAAACTTACATTGCTTCAAAGAAATGTGTTTTTTCTGAAGTTTTCAATGCCTTACACTTGATTGAACTTAAAATAACCCAAGCCAATATCATGTCATGTATTATTTCAATATTTTTATATAAATGTAGTATAAAATATAACCTAAAATAAAAAAGATATTACTTTTCCTTTTGACTCATACTCATAAATGATCTGTAATTGAGGTAATGAACATACTGAAAAATGACTGAAATGTTCAAGGCTGTCTTATGTGTTTGTGTTGAAAATTTTTTTATTGTTGCTCTCACAACGTTTTTATGCAGTAGGTGAATATACAGAAGACATTGCTCAATTTGCAAATAGCTGGGCTGTGCAAGCCTCAGATGATATAACTTGTGTCCCTGCTGCCTCAGATTTTTCCAGTCCTTGCTCAGCCAGTGCAGAATCCACTGAGGTAAATTTATTATATTTTATGTATATGCATAGATTCATGCATATGTATAGAAGTGTTTCCTTAATCTTTGCTGCCTACTGATGGTACAAGAATCTAACAATATAAACAATGTTGAAAAAGCCTTAAATGCATTGAGGCTTTGGGAAAGATTCAGATCAGGGCTGTTGCTAGGAAGTGCCTGAAATTCTTCATACGTTTAGCTTAAAAGTACAAAGGCTGAGATTGGATGTGCCAAGTGGCACCAGTCTGCTGGCAGTCTGCTGGCATTACTGCATTAAACTTGGGTTTGGTTTCCAGTTCTGGCATCTTACACCTCATTATGTTAGCAATTGTGAAATACTGCAGAAATAGTTGCAGGTCAGCTACTGCGTTGACACAAAATGCTTTTCTTTGTCATTTCACACTTTTTCATCCCTGGTAGTTTAGGATCAGTAGGCAGTCAAGCAGGCCTGGGCGCAGAGGACAAATTTTAGAATAATGAAAGAGATATAATAGTAAATTGAGACAGCACCATGCTCAAATTTTAATGGGGATATAAAGGAGCTTAGACTAGGGAAACAAAGCTAAAGAGAATGATGCCTGTTCAGAAAGTATTGGCTAAATTCCATTTACTGATTCTCCTTGATGCACAGGACATATTCTTCAAGTGCCAAATATTCCTACAGTTTCCTTTTCTCAGCTGTCATGAAAGTATAGATCCGTATTCTTATATTTCCAGCTGTATGAATGATCTTTGCAGGTAAGTACTGCAATTCTTGTGTATTTAATTATTGACACATGAAATGAATGCTCAGTCCTTTGTGTGGGACTACAATGAGAGAACATTAAGGGAAGTTGGGAAGAACCAAGTTCAAAATGAAAGAGATGGGGTTTCTCAGGGGGTGATTTGTGTGGGAACAAAGGGCACAGAACCAGCCTGACAAAGGATATTTTGATTGCTAAGGGCTTACATAGATTCAGGGAAACACTAGACAGATAAGTGGAAGGTAAATTCATGGAGAATTACTTACGACAAAAGATGAGTTGCTAATCACAAAAATCCCATGAAATTTGTATCTGGATACCCTGAAACAGAACTACATGAGGAGATGATACTGGGAAGAAATCTCAACAATACTGGAGGAGCTAACACTTGTCGGACACAGCTGGATTGTTTTTTTATGAGTAACCACCATCATTCAAATTAGTAGAATTTTTGCAAAATGGTTCTGTTTACTTAAATTCAGAGTTGCCAAAAGAAATTCAACTCATTTGCTGTGATGGGAGTCACACCCCCTCAGCTGATGGCATTGTAGGCAACCTGGTATTTTTCCCTTAGCTCTCCAGACTCCTGATTAGTTCTTGTCATTCAAGTTAAACTTGTACTCCAGTAATTGAAGAGATAATTGGGCAATGTACCTTTTTCTTTTAAGTAAAGTTTTCAAATGAAGAAATAGTTGTCAGAAATAAGAGGATTTTTTTACAGAGTATATAATTCTCATAGTATCACCATTTTAATCAAAAACACACAGAAAGGATCACAAGCCTAAACATAAGGATCACTTAGTATAATCCATTACAACTTGTTAGTTCAATTTTTGATGAATGTTTAGTTTTCTGATTTACCATAAAGTCAAGATGGAAGAATTTGTGTTTGTAGGCAAACATTGATGTTGCTCAGAAAAGAGATGAGATGCCTATGTATGGTCTCTGTGTAACACAGGAATTTATTGAGACTTTTGAAGAATAACAAAACCCAATTTTTTCAAGTAGAATATTGAATCAGTGCTTTGGTGTTAAGGAGGGTTGGATTTTTGTGAACAATCTGATGTGTGTTGATGTGAATTTTGTGAATGTTAAAAACCTTGAAGTTTCTGTGTCTCAAAACTTAATTAATTTAGGCTTATTTTGGTTATCAAAGAGACCTCTCTTCTTCTGGCTTAGTGTCAGTTTATGAAGGTTTTTTGTGTGGCCATACTATAGGCCAAGTATTGTTTCTACTAAGACCCATTTAATTGGATTAGGTAAGGAGAGTTGGAGAGACTCTGATCACAGTAACAAAGAATATAGTGGTGTTTGATTTGATAATAGATGT
This sequence comes from Certhia americana, assembly GCA_018697195.1. NCBI lineage: Eukaryota > Metazoa > Chordata > Aves > Passeriformes > Certhiidae > Certhia > Certhia americana. The sequence goes on from CM031879.1 coordinate 37,207,508, forward strand.
GTTGAAAGTAGAATACAAACACAATATAACATATTCTTAAGAAATTAATTTTGGAAGCGTGATCCTGTGTGCTGAGAGGCAAACTCAGTTTCTCTGTTATAAATATGTTTATAATAGAAATGTCATGTTATGACTAGTTTATTTTGACACCAAATCTTCCATAGTGAATGCTGTGAGTTGTTCGACTTTCACAGTAACAGAAGTTTGGTGGTACTTCACCGTATGTGACTTACATCTGAATAAAATTTGAACTTGTCTAAACATTAATGAATGTCTTTTTACTTGATTCTGGTAAAAATGCAGTGTACAGCCTTTTCTTGCCCAAGGCTGTGTTCTAAATCCATGAGCCTGTCCACAGTATTCAGTGGATAATACTTCTGGCTCTGAGAATTTCAGCACAAGGTCAGGAGTCCACTAATAAGGTTCTTCTCTTCTAAGTTCAAGGCAATTGGAGACTTGAAGTTCTCACTTGAACCAGAATGTCTTTTATCAGTGTATGTCAGAGTTTCTACATCATGCAGGAGGGAGAGGCCTGAGATGGGGCTCTTGAGACTGTTGAGTTGTCTATTGTCTCCAAGAAAAGGTTCTGTTTCTCTTTCACTTCAAGCATCTCTTTTTAAAAATAATGGATTAGTGGTTTTATTCATTGTTGTAATATTAAAACGAAATAACTTTTTGTGAGATCAAATGATAAAACCACAGTGGTGAATTTGGTTAATAGCTCATTCCTTTTTATATTTTCCCTGTGTGCCTTTATGACCAAGTGGTGTCAGCTATATGTGAAATATCCTGTGCCATGTCACATGGCAAAATTTTTAGATAGGATTTGTGTTCCTTGATTTTTCTCTTACTTTATCATTTCAGAGTGGATGATGATGAAACATACTGCAGGGCAGTGACAGAGTACGCTAGAGCATGCTCTCACGCTGGGTCCCCGGTGCGGGACTGGAGGGATGACTTTCCTGCCTGTAGTAAGACTCCTTAATAAAGCATACCATGTGGCCTTTGAGATATCCCATGTATTCCGACCAAATATTCCATCTTGATGTTTTTCCGTGTAGAACTCAAACCTAATACTCAAGTTGATCAGCCAGTTTAACTCTTGTTGGCAAAACATGAAGTCAATGACTTGCTAGAGGATTATTTTAATTTATTTGTACAATAATTTACATGCACACAAAATTCACGTTTCTGTGGATTTCTTGAAACACCATGTGTGCTGATCATATTCTAAGATAAAGAGCAATCATCTGTGGAGGTCTGTTGTTGCTCTTTGTCCCAGAAGACAGGCCCTATGACAGAATTAACGTAGTTAGTCCAGCTCCTTCTTGTTATCACTACCACCCATCAATTGCAGCTCAGTCTCAGGTCCAAGGCTTAGAACTGGCTGAGATATGAACACATTTCCCTGCCACAGAACCTATAACTGATTTTGGAAAGGCGATACAAAGATTTGCTAGAGAAAGACTTAAATATTGACAAGAGCTTCATCATAGTTCATCAGTTAAAACTCCTCCAAACTTGATCTGATACCAGAAAATCTATACCAGAAAAGCTGCACAATATTTATTTGACAGAAATGGGTTTTCTGGCATGGAAAGAGAAATTGCACTAATGTTGAATTACCATGTTTTTTTTTTAGCTGAGAAGTGTGAAGACACCTTTGTTCACCGTGACTGTATCAGTTGCTGTCCACCAACTTGCACATTTGAAAAAGATTGTCTTGGCAGCAATCTGCACTGTTTAGATGGCTGTTACTGTCCAGATGGTAAATATTGTCAATGTTATTTCAAAAAATATGTGTAAAGCTAGTATCCAACATCAAAATGATGTCTAAATAGACTGTGGTTAAAGTTAAAGCTTGAAAATTATGATTATTTTAGGTTCTGCCCTAGCTGTTGTTGTTGTCACTATGATTCTGCACTTTATAGTGTGATAAACATTTATCTAGAATGCAAAGATGCCTTAGCATGCAATATCAGTTAAAATCTGGAGCCATTACTGGTGCTTCCTACAATAATTACTGTACAGATTTAGTCTACTTTATTTAAATTATTCAAAAATCTATAGAAATTTTGCTTAAAAAGAACATGTCATGCTCTGTGCAAGAAACCAGAGTTTCTGAGACCTGTACTGGACAAAAATTACTGACTGAGCCATGAACTGTCCTAGTTCTAGACGGACTAAAGATAATGAGATTTCAGAATATTTTCATTTTTGAGTCTGTACAGCTTTACATGCATAAGGCAGACATTTCCAATAAAGCAATGATTCAGAGTGACAACTTCTTGTTAGGGAGCTGAGCTCTGAGCTCCCTACACTCACTGGGCAACTGTTTTTGCTGGTCCTTGTTTAAGACTGATGACATCACCTCCTGGCAGATTGGAATGTTTGAGTCAGATGGGGGAAGAGCAGTGATCTGGGGGTTTGTTGATTTGTTTTATATCTCATTTCTTAACTTCTTTCTCAATAGGTCTCATTATGGAAAATGGAACTTGTATCTCTTTGTCAAATTGTCCTTGTGTTTATCACGGAACTGCTTTCCCTGTAGGCTCAAAAATTGAACAAGAATGTAGCAACTGGTATGTGAAAGCCTGTGTGTTTCATCTCTCTAGGACTACTGTCCATAGTTAGTTTAACATCATAACAACACTTAACATTTTGAATAATAGTTACTGTCTGTTTTACAGTCTGAGGCCTGTATATCATTAAAATATACAGGCTATTCTGTGTGAATTCAAGGCATATTAATCAACTCAAAGCTACTTATTTTCCTAATATCAGAACACTACTTTTCTGTTTTGTGATTTTCTTTTTAGTATTTGTGTTGGTGGCATTTGGAACTGCACTGATCATGATTGTCCAGGTATTTGTATTTCATTACCCTTTTCTCACTTCCTTACAAAAATTATAAACTTTTCTGAAGATAACAGAGCCATATATGATCCGAGGCTTTTGGCAACCAATTTAGGAAGAAAGATTAAGCAGGTGGATATTGACAGTAGCTGTGGGCCAGCTGGAATGAAGCTGTTATTTGCCCAGTCATACTCATTCTACCTTTTCCCACTTGATTCCCCTATCTCAGTGTCCTTCCATCCACCATCCTGTCCATCCACCTCTTGTTTTCTATCTCTCATTTATGCTCACTGGTACTTGCCACAGATGGTATATCTTTACTCTCTGTGCAGTACTTGGGCCAGGTATAAGGATCTCCTCACTTTTAGGTGCAGCCTTATTATAAGTAATAAGAAAACCATCATTCTGATGCTGTGGACTGGATTTCCTCTCATAATAGGAGTTCATATTTGAATAATGATCCTTATTTTTAAAGATAAAGTGTTTCTGTAATGACTAACACAGAGGAGCATGCAGCAGGCAGGTGGTGAAACTCCCTTAGTAGTTCTGTTCCTCAGACCAGATTATATTATGAAGCTTTTGAAAGAGAGTTTTTTTTTACAAATTAAGGAGCCCTCTTTGAGCAGTTGCTAAGCAAGGCTTGAAAGTGTGGATCTGTAATGTAAAACATTTGCCATTGAGAACCACTTTCTATGTCTTGTTTGTGTTGTGTGTGCACGTGAGGGGCTCATTATGACTACTTTGGTCTGGTCTTGGTGACTGAGTTGCTGTTAGTGGGAGGGAGTCAGATGTGCTCCCACAGAGCACCTCCTGCAACCAAAATGGATCTAGTTCATGTGCTCTGATGCTACCCCATGGTGTGAATGAAGGTGCAGTAAGTGGGGATGAGCTGGAGACTTGCTTCAGCAGTGCATTCCTGATTTGAACTGGAAAAATACCCAAAAAATATGTGCTCTGATGACACCTGCATCTTCTTCATATCAGTGGTAACGAGCAGTTCCATAATACCTAGAAGGATGGAGAAAGAGGCTTGTCCTCTTTCATACTGAGTAATGGAAAAAAAGTGATAAAAAGATTCTAGGACACTTCTGAATTGTAATAAAGAGTAAAGTCTTTTATATTTTACTCATAGGCATCTCACCTAGTTAGAACCAAAAGATGCTGCATATAGATGTATTCTTTATGAAATGGTATCCGTTGGAAAAAGGTGTTTCTAGCATAATTTGTTTCTAAATGCTATTATTGTTAAATAGATTAAACTTAGCCTGTGTTATGTACCTAGAAATCAGGAGAAAGTTTCTTTTTTTTTCTCTCTTACATAATTTTCAGAATAATGATACATTCATATGCAAGTGAACATTCTTTATACTTTTTCTCTCAAGCTGAGTGCTCCATCACAGGCAGCTCTCATTTCACAACATTTGATGGACGTCATTTTACCTTTCTTGGGATTTGCCAGTACATTTTGGTAAAAGGCACTGGAAAAAACAAATTCACAATCACTTTACAAAAAGCACCTTGTGGACAGGTAAGCCACATTTTTTTTAAATGTTGAAACAATCAGGTCCATTCATATTTCCAGCAATCTTCTCTAAGTTCTGCTGTAAACTATCTGGTTATGTTAAATAGAAAATATCAACTGAAACCATCTTACAGCTTTTTCTTGTAATGTTTGTAGCTACATGTTATATTGCCCTTTGTAAAAGCCATTGCATCTTAAGAGGGATCAAGTCTAAAGAGTTACTCATTTATGCACATTAAAGTTGTATAAACACCTTTAGTTACGGTACTAACAGATGTCAGTCTTTGGAAAAGCTGCTGTTGGCAGCATTGTAGGTTTAATACATCACTATTTAGGCAAGAATTTTTTTTTTCTGTAGCTTTAGATTTTCATTTGATATAACATATTTAATTTGTGAGAACAATGCCTTTTGGAAAACCTTCTATGAGACTATGCACCACACATATTTGTTTGAAAATATTTTGGCAGATATTCAACAATAGGCTTCAGGAATAAAGGTGCTTATAAAGAGTACTTACCTGTGAGAGTGGATTTAATGATGCTGTTAGGCTCTCAGGAGAAGGGGCTTTGAGACTGTGACTTGCAGCTGACATGTGCTGAGGAGAGGGATGTCTGAACACTTCAGCAGGGAGCAGCACTCTACTCTGGGACTATCTCACGTCCTCTCTTAAAAAGCTTGATTATCTGCTGGTGCCTCTCTGTCTTTCTTGTAAGCATCTCCTTCTCCTGCATAGGTGTTGAGACAGCTGTTTATGCATTTCAGGTGGCCTCAAGCATGAAAATGTTGGTTAGGTAGCCACTGAGAAACCACTGAGAAAGGTTGCCACTGGTAATAACCCTTTGTACAACTCTAGACACCTTGAAAAGTTTCTGGATGAAAACAGAGGTATCCCTGGGGAGCATAAGACACTTAGTTTCAGCTAATTATGTGATGGGTTTTGTCCTGTGTATAGGTTCATAAAATTTTGCCTGGATTGCACACTAAAATGATATGTGTGACAATTTATAGGTTACAATTTTTCAATAGTCAGATATATATAAATTATTGTAATATGATACTGGAGAATTTATGTTCTTTTTCAGAGATCATCACTACATTTCATGTGTGCCAAAGTTTCTTTTTTCTGCATTGTTGCATTTGTGCTCTGGTTGCAGCACCTTGATTTAGATAAGGTCAGACTCTTGCCCTACCAATGGTTAACCCATCAATTGTCGGAGTCTGGAAATATGATGAATTTCTCTTTGCATGTTTGAGAGATTTTAGAATCTCTGAAACAGTGTTTTTAACCTTTGTTCATGGAAAAAGGGCTTTTAATCTCTGAAATGAAGCAGGGTATTTAGGAGTGTGTATTAAATAGTAGAATAGTACATAGTTTTATCACAAGGTGAGAATTTTAGATTTATGGGGATTTTAGGATGGTAAGCAAGTAATGACAAGACGGAAGAAGCACATGGCTTTTGGGTTTCTTCCTTCTTCCTTGCCTCCATGTTCTGCAGTGAGGTGGCACATTATAGTTGGCTTAAAATAGAATCTAACCTTCTAACATAAATAATAGTTATTGGTGAAAAATTATAAATACTGATTATGTAGTTTGTAGTATAATCGTCACCTTTGGGGCTGGGTCATTTCCCCGTGAGCTGACCTGCTGAACAGAACTCTGTGGGTCAGAGAAGAAATTGTACTGATAAGGGAAAAATAAACAGCCTTGAAGAAGCAGAGGAGACGGCTCTCGGTTTTTCCTTCGATCTCAGTGCTGGGCAAAAGACTTTTACACTCTCGGGAACAACACCTCATATAAAAAACCCAAGAATCAATGAGCAGTACCCAAGATGGCTTTGCAATTATGGAATTTTGAACCCAATATTGGTACCTGGGGACATCTGTCCACTTACTATAAGACTGCCATAATAGCTAAAATGCATTCTCCTAGGATATGGAGATTATGCATAAGCAATATTTTATTATGTTGCATATACAATTTTGAATACTTTGAAGCTTTGAGCGATGGTTTACAACTGATTTACTTACTGATGACAGTTCTGATATTTCCTTTCTATATGCTTTTTTCCCTCCCTATTTGTTTGGTTCTGTTTTCCATGGCAATATTAATGTCATTGCCTGTTTCTGATGGTGAAACTTGTTTCTACTTAGAACTTTGACCATGCCTGCATTGAGTCTATAACACTAGTTCTTGAAGATGATGTGAGGAAACAAGTAACTCTCACAAGATACGGTCAAATCCAAACTGTCCCTAACCAAGTTTTTAACCTCAATGGTAAGTACATGGAGAAGAATATTACCAGAGTTCATATTCTATCTCTTTTATGCTCCAAAACTTTTTAATAATATCAGTCTATGAAAAAGGAATTTCTTTAAACATAACTTAAAAAGCATACAATTGCTTACTTCTTCGAACATTAGTAATATTTACAGAAATTTACTTTTTTATTGTCTGTGAAACAGTTCTTCATTATGCCCTCATTTCTTTGCATTTCTTATCTTACAGACTACCTAGAAATTCCACTCATTTTGTTTGTGTTTAGGGGGAGAGAGGTAAGAGAAAGAAAGGAGGTGAAGAGACCTTGATGCTAAGGTCTAGCTTGTTTAAAGCTTTTTAGAATAAATAGAATTGAATATAATCCGTGTGCTCCATGGGATCTATATTGATTTTACTGCTGACTTATGTTGTGATTTCAGATAGGTTACTTCATGTTTTTGGAAAGGAGAGTAAAATAAACCAGCCTTAAAAGCATGTTATAAAATTAAGCACTGAAGGTAGAAATGATATTGCTATATTTTGAAATTTACAGTGACATGTTACTGGAATTTTAGTCTCTTTCTAAAAGAGTAAAGTGAGAGTAAAGTTCTTACCCAGCCTTCGGCAAAACAGAGTTTAGGGAGTGCTGGTGATTGCAGTTATGTCTTTTCTTCATTGAATTTGCCTAGTCACAGTACTGCTTTTGGCATTCACAGCTTCCTGTGGCAATGATCTTCATAGCTCAATTATGCTCTATATTGACAGGTCTGCTTCATAATTTCATTGATGACTTCATTTTATTTCTTTTGAATTAGTCCCTATTCACCTTGTCTCTTTCCACAGTCTGCAACTAATATAATCTATGAAAAATGTTTTGGTGTCACATTCTTGATAATTGTGTGTACCTAGTAAGTCTGATCCCCATAGGACATCTTTGAAGATTTTATTTCATGTCTTGGTTTATGCACCTGAGTCTGTGTGTGTGTGCATGTGTAGAGGCAGCTTATGAAGGTAGATCTACTTTACACCTTCATCTGCAAGTAGCCCAACAATATGTAGCAAATGAATGCTGTGAAATTTCCATTTCCTCACATAATGGATTTGCTGGGAAGGAAATCTGTGAATTTGATAGTTCACATACAGCCCAAAGAAGGAGCTATACTGATGTCATGTCAATAGTGGTAAGAGAGAAACTTCTATCTAAAGATTCAGTACACTTTACAGACATCTGTTACTTACTCTTAAAATATCACTGGAGACTGAGAAACAAGGTTTCTTGTCTTGCCTTCTCATTGCTAAAGGCTTGCAGTTGCATTGTTTTCTTCTAAAGTAAAAAAAACCCAGACTTGCAAGCATGGTTTCTAGATAACTCACAGGTACAGAAAGGCATGAAATTTTTTTTACTGTTGACAGTAGTTGGAATTCCTAATTTGTGTTATTACCGGAAATAAGCTCAGATGGAACATGGGTGAGGATATTTGGCTGATGGTGAAATTATGCATAGTTATTAATTTTTTTTCTGAGTTTTCAACTTGATTTTTTGTTTAATGGATAAACCAGTACAACCTGGAAGTTGGGTTTCAGTGACTTTGTTTTTCTTCTTCTTTTGCTATGTTCAGGCGCTATTGAAATTCAGAATATATCTTCTTTCTTTGTTCAACTGAAAACTAGTTTTGGTCTGAAGATACTGTTTGCTAAAGATGGAGAGAGGATCTATGTTCAGGTTGATGTCAGATGGAAGAGAAGAACATTAGGACTATGTGGAACGTACAATGGAAATTTAAGAGATGATTTTCTGTAAGTTGCATGTTTTACATTTATATCATGTTCAATAATAAGTGTGAAGTTTTGTTGAACATTCTCATCTGATTATTTAATTTCATTAACATGCTCAGACTTTATTAAACTAACCAATAAAAAATATTTTAATTAAAATGGTAATCACTTTTATAAATATGAAAGTCAAAAATTTAGGCATTCTAAGATGTTTTGCTAAGTAATTACAGAAAACTACCATATTATTTGTAGAAGTTACTGGATGATGACATTATTTGAATGCACATATGCCTTTCTTGTTGCATCCTTATCTTCAGAGCAAATATATAAGCACTGAGAAAAAGAGTGGGTGATAATACTTGTATCATCCTCACATGGTTGACACCTACTACTGCTTGATTTTCCTCCTCACATCAAGTTTTAATGTAAAAAAATGTAATTCTGAACCACAGGAATATTTTAATTAGAAGGGCACACTTTCCTGACTTTTTAATCTTATTTCCTTCAAAGTTCCTCAAGCTATAATCACAAAACTTGTCTGCACAGCAGACTTGGAGTGCAGGAACATTTTTACATAAATAAAATATTGAGGAAAAAGCTTCACACACCCTCTCTTTTATACTTTAGAGATGGAAATTCTTTTGGCACGTTGGCTGTTCAATGTGACTATGCATCTAAGCCTTTTTAATGTTTAATGAACTTGCATCCTCACCCATGTAGACCCTAACGTCAGCAGGATGCTTGCAGTGTTGATATTTTCCTTTTCAGATCTCCAGCAGGGATGATAGAAGGGACCCCACAGCTTCATGCCAATGCATGGAAAGTTTCCTCAGCTTGCTCCATGCCTATCAATATTCCTGTAGTTGATCCCTGCAATGTGAATCAACAAAATGGTATGTTTTCACACGGGAGTCAGGACTTAGCTGTATCTTATTATTGTGGGACAGTTTTTCTTTTCTCTGTGAAAAAGTTGCACATACATGTACTTCAGCCTTAGGTTTAGATGCACACTTTCTTTTCATTTTCTCTTTTCTTTTTTTTTCTTTCTTTTTTTTTTTTTTTTTTCTTTAGGCAAAGACCATTTTCCATACATTTAGCATGTAAAATGAAGTAAGTCCTTGATACATAAAAGCTAGTTGGTCATTTAGTGTACAGGTTATGAGTACTAAATTCTGCTGTCTACTATACATGCAGATTTTTAGCTCTATATTGTCCTGTAAATTATGTCAGTTGAGAGGAAAGATGTGATGCATGTTTGTAGATTGCTAAAGAAAGTACAGGAGACAGTGTTGAGATCAAAATTCCTGTCTTTGGATTCTTCATGCTTATTGCATTAAAAATTTTATCTTCCATCTATGTTCTAGCAAAAACTGATGCGGACAATCTGAGAGCCTTGAATTTGTTCAAATTCCTGAGCAAAGATTTAGTTTTGGCTGGTTGGCATGCCTATGGTTTGTGTTGAACTTTCACTGTCTTCTTTTAGCATTGCTGTTCTTTCCCATTAATGAAGACAATGGGTAGACTGTAGTTGCCAATTCTGACAGAATATAGTCTAGTATTTTTAATATTTCAGACATCAGATCTCACTAAGGATGTGGGATTTTTCTATATTGAAAGCCTGTTGAAGCAAGCATAGAATAACAATAAATCTCTAACAACGTGGGACATTCTAGGAGTTTTTATGCCTTCCTTGTCTGTCTTCTAAAGACAGCCAGATCTCTCAGTCACATCAACTTAGAGCCTTTATGCCTCACCCTCAGTTCTGTGCTAGCTCAGTTAAGGTGGAGTTTGACATAAATGTGAGCTGCTTAGAGCAGGAGGGTGGACTGCAGAACTTTCTGAGGATCCTTTCCAGCCCAAATGTCCCAATGATGCTCTAATAATCACTGTAAAAAGCAATGGAGAGTGAAAGTGATCCACACCACACTACAAGCACAGGCATCTTTTTCTGGTCTGAGATGATATTGACCTGATTAAACTAAAAAAAAAAAAAAAAAAAGAAAGATGATTGTTTATTTCATTAGTTGTTTTGTCAGGCTGATTTTCAACTGAGTCAAGTTCAGTCCTTTAATCTAGTTCACTGAGAGAGTCCAAAAAATGTGAAATGCTTCAGTCAATGTGTGTATGTGGAAACAAACATGGGGGTGGAAGGGGAGGTGCATTCTTTTAGCAGCAAAAGTGGCTTAAATCCACATCACCGTGTTCCTTAGCTATTCCACCACTTGTGGTGGTAGTCTGCTTCAGTGTCTGGAGGGCTGGAGGAGGTTTGTTGTGCTAGAAGGTGTATGGCCAGCTTGGGATTTGCATGCCTTCCAGCTCTGTTTTGTAATAATTCCTGAGACCACATACCAAGAAGTACATGGCCATCTTTGGTATTAAAGCTAAATTAATGTCAAGTAGGAAAACCATATTCCAAGCTTTGGGGGACTCTTTTAACTATTCTTTTGAAATGTATTATTTTGGTATTTAAATTTCCTATTCTATAAGAGGAAAGCATAAGTGTTTTAGAACAGTTTTTTATCTGAAGTGGAGTCTGCTGTTGAGGGAGTTGCTTGTAGTATAAATTTTACACTATAAAATTTTACAGAAAGACTTGTATGCAAGTGTTTATTGCACAGCTGACTGTGTTCAGTTTTAATATTCCATGTGATTCATTTGACTAACTGTTATTAAAATGGATCTGGCTAAAACAATGTCTCCTTCTCTTAGCTGGGTATGCATCTCACTGTGATATCATCAACCAAGACGTTTTTGCTCCCTGCCATGCCTACATCAGTCCAGGGTTGTACTACCAGCTCTGCCGCTTCGACGCGTGCAAATGTGGAAGCAGCTGCTTGTGCAACGCTTTGGCGCACTATGCTTACGTCTGTGGCAAGCACGGCGTCATTGTTGACTTCAGATCTCATGTTTCTTACTGTGGTGAGTAACATTTCCAGGATGGAATATCTTCTAGAAATGTGTAAAACTCTGAAAATTTCATTCACTCCACAAAATACTGAGGTTGTATTTCTTCTTTTTCCTGGAAACTAGAATTGTGCTATGGTGTAATGATGTACTGGGGGAGAATGATAATAGCCTTTACATTAGGCATTTGAGTTGGGGCCCCTGAGTTACCTTGCAGGCAGTATCTGCCCTTTCTGTTGGTCACAGAGAGAAATGAAATTCTTTCCTTGAAGCCCGAAGTCATAGGGAAGTCCCTATTAGGATAAAGTAGTCAGGTAGTGGCAGGAGTGGAGCCATTGTCTAAGTGAAGGCAAGCTGGGTTGGCAGGGGCTCCCTTGAGTGGGCAGAGCAGGGTGGGCAGTGACTAGATGAGTAGGATACAGTAATGATTTAAAACCAAGCATTTCACAGAATCTTAGAGTATTGTGAGTTGGAAGGGATCCACAAGGGTTATCGAAGTCCAACTCCTGTATTTTTGTTTCTAAGAACTCCTCAGCCTTAGCTGGACCATTCTTCCTCCCTTGGAAGCCTGAATTACATAGATAGATGCCCAATTGAACATATAGAAAGAATAGAAAGCTACTGTTTACAAAACAGATGATTCCAGTCGAAGAATCACGTCCCCACCTTAATCTAAATATTTCTAACTTAAGAATTTGGTAAAACAGCATATTTTCCTCATGATTTTCAACTAAACCCAGTGCAACAAGAGACCACTTTGTTTTGATTTTTTTGAACTTCCATGACACACCACTTTGTTTTCTATTATTCATGTTTTAAGGGTATGCTGTTCTCTATTTTTTCTCCTCTTTCCTCCAGCTGTGATGTGCCACAGTGGTATGCTTTATCATCAGTGCTCTTCTTTTTGTAAACATTCCTGTGCTTCACTTTCTATGGCAAATATCTGTGCTGATGACTGTGCAGAAGGATGTAATTGTCCTGATGGGAAGTATTTTGAAGAATCGATCAACTTTTGTGTATCAATGTAAGTAATAAAAATATAGAATATATGTATGGGCACATTTTCCTCTTTCCAGCAAGATTTAAAGTAGCTTTTCTGTTTTTTCCCTCCAGATGTAGAATGCCTAGAGAAATAAAAAACAATATGTGAAGATTTAATATTCTGTCTTACTAATCAATTGTGAGGTCTCATCTGTTACTGTGAGGACATACATCTGCTTCACTTTAGAGCAGATGTGTCAAATTGCTTTAGAGAAGGGTACTGAAATGTTTTTAATTCATGGGATAACATTTTCATGTGAAAACCTTGTTATTAGCACTTGAAAAAAGAGCAAGAAGGAATCTATAAAGCAACAATACAGAAAGCAAGGGATAGTATGGGAAGAGTGACTAGAAGTCTCTTTTTTCTGTCTCATAATCCAAGCCTCTTCAGTTAAATGGGAGGAAAGGTCAATGAGAGGAAATAGCTTTTGTATGTAGCATACCCAAAAACTTTACAGCTTACCACCATGGGGTTATTTCTGTTCATTGCAACATATATTTTGAAAAGATCAATAAAGTTCATATTGTAGGGATAAAAACTGTTTTAAACTATTTAAGAGTGTGAACTAACTTCTTATTGGCATATTTCTTCATGGTTTCTAGGTAATTCTGTTGCTACTTCTAACCCATCTGGCTCTTATCACAGACTTAATGGATTTTGCTATGATAATTGCTCTATCTCATGATTTTAACAATACTTTGAATGGGAACTGCATGTTTTCATTCTACTCCCATAATTGAAAAGAAAATGTCCTTTCTGTTAGAATAATGCACAGAAACAACAAATAAAAAGTACAGAGAAAATCCTGGCCTTGTTGAATATGATATGGGTTTTGACACTGTCTTCAATACAGTGTGATGTCATCTTTAAGTTTTTGTCTTTCAAAGAATATTGTACATATAAGGATTGAGTTTATGAATTAATATTATGATGAGAACTGCATATCATAACAGCTTGATAAATAGAGGTCCTTTAAATCCCACTTCATCTTTCTTTTCTGCCTAAATGCATGAATATTCTTTTAACAGATCTGGCTGTCATTGTCATTACAAAGGCAAAACCCTCCAGCCTGGGGAAATCCTTCCTACACCAACAGGTTCCTGGTAGGTTTGAGGATTTGAGACAAGAGGTCTATCTTTCTTGTATCACAGTTTTGACACTAATTTTAAGTGGTTTGAGAATTTTTCTCATTAGATTGAAAGTTTATTGTTTCAAGATCTTTTTTTTTTTTGCACACTTAGTAAAAGGGAGCCTAGTATTAATTGGATTATGTGCCTGATTATTTTAACAAAATACCTGGAAAACTCTGTATGCCATGGTGGATAAAGTTTTGTGTTATACTGCCTACATCCTAAATCACCTGGCCCTCCATTCTCACTGGTGTTGACATACTCAGCTTTTTTTTTTTATTTCAGTGGAAGTTTGGAAGTTACACAGTACATAAACTATGAATTTAGGCCCTCTCTAGAGATCAGGAATTAGAAAATACCAACAAAATATTGATCAGAACTCAAGCTTTTGGATTTCAATCCTCTTTCTCCTCCTAATTTCTGTTGTTTAAATCAGGTTGAATTGTAAAATCTTTTTTAACATGGTGGCTACAAAAAAATTTTCCCTTGAATAAACATGGGTTTCCTTTTCTTTTCTAGTCAATGTTTGAATGGAACAGTGAAATGTATTGAAGCCACTACAGAAAACATAGGTAATTTACAGTCTTGACCCATATAAAAGTTAAACAAATAGAGAATTTAATAATGAATAGTAATATGTTTTTTTCTACTCATATGTATTTAAATTATGAGATACTTTATATCACAGCATATTTAAAATAGGAGGTTAGGAGCACAAATAGTCTTGGGGTTTTTTTCCCTCTCTGTAGCACAAGTTGTACTACTCAGTCACTTGGGAAATTAAAAAAAAATAAATAATTGCCCGTGACATCTAAGTCAATGTGTTCTCATGGGAGTACCTATAATTAGGCTCACCAGTCCATGTTTAGAAAGCTTTAAGATCTTGATTTCTAGAAAGTAAATTTTTAATGCATTTCTCATGGATTTAGAAGTACCTTGAAAGATATGCCACTTTTAAGGATTTTTCTTCCTAAGGTATAAATGGCTCTGTCATTAAGAATGAACTATGTGTCAAGGATCCAGGATACATTCATCCAGATGCTTAATATTCTTGGTTTTTTACATTAAAACGTACATTAATTTTATATGTCTGTAATATAGATTATGTTATAGACTGTTATTCTGGTTGCATTCTTATATGAACTGTAATGTAACATCCCTTTGTATCCAAATAAATAGATTGTGTACAAAAACAAATAGAAAATCTTCAGTGTAGAAGAACAGTTGATCTTATTTAACCTTCATTTTGCGTTTGAAGTTCACACATGCCCTGAAGGAAAAATCTACTATGACTGCAGATCTCCTGTGCCTGGGTTACCAGCGGCGGGTGTGAATTGTGGGATCTCTTGTGCAAACCTTGCCATGAACTTCTCCTGTGTCCCCTCACCACCCTGTGCAAGTGGCTGCATTTGCCCCCCTGGGTAAGCTTTAATGGAACAACCTGGAAAACAAGCCAAATGCATATTTTCTACAGTTCAACTCTGCAATTCTTTTTTTTTCTTTTTAAATTCCTGTGGTATCACACTTCTAATTTTGAAACTATTGTTCTATAAAATGTCACAGATGCACAGTAACAGCTAAAAGGCCATCAGATATCCAGCTTACTACCATTCCAATTAGCTGGTATTTGGGACTGTCTGGACAGGAGATGACTTCCACCACTTGCACAGTACAGTTTATTTGAATGTAAAAGCAAACATGACAAAAAAATTGATGGAAACCATTTGTGCTCATGCTTATTGCTGCCCAAATCTTTGTCTCACCTAAATTTCTACTCAGACTTACAATGCCTGGGGCAGGAAGGTATATGGACTGGCTTCTACCCTATTTCCCTTCATTTTCTCTGTCATTTTTTAATTTTCTCAGCTTGTGTATTTGGATTTGGTGCCCAGAAACAGTCTGCTGAGCTTGTCAGGGGTCAAATCCAAGTATAAAATCTAAAAAATTCTGTTGTAATTTGTGTCAGGATCAATCGCCACTCCCTCCATTTGTTTCCATTCCCTCCCCAACACCTCCTGTGTGCACTTTCAGATTGAGGTGTCAAATATGCTGTTCAAATTGATGTAATTGCTGCTCATCTCAGGTGGAGTGCTCACTTTTTTTTTCTCAACTTTCCCTTTTATTTCACTATTTGTGTAGCCAGTGGTCTTCTGACAGTGTATCAGTTGTGCACAGAGTATAAATAAGACTGTCACCATTTTCTTTCTTTGTGATGTTCATAGATGACTAAGCACTGGTGAAGGTACAGATTTCAGCCATAGCTATTTAAGATTTCACTAGTTCTTGCCTGATATTATGTAGTTCTCTAAAACCTCTGCCTCAACTGAGAACTTAGCTTTCAGGACCATTAGTGTTATGGGAATAAGCAATTATTTTTGCACAAAAAGTACACAAGTCTGTAAAAGTAATAAACAATAAACTGAAACATCACCGTGATATTTGCATGAAATTAAACTAGCAGTATTCACTTGAAAGTTCATTTGAAAATTTGAAGAAACTAAAATAAAGGTTAAAAAACAGAGCTAAAGCCTTCCTCTTACAGTCATACCTGAGTATTTCAATTCAAACTGAGTATTTCTTGTTTTCTGAAATACAACTGTAACAGGAGTATATATAAGCAAAATCCCAGGTTTCTGTCAAATAATAGGGTAAAACATATAAATTATTTTTATTACACAAGAGAATAAGCACTCCTTTTGCCATTAGGTTGAAAAGTAAGTATATAAAACTTACTGCATTTAGTAATGACCTCACTGTTAAATTGTACTTGGTTATGCCTTTTAGCCTTATGGTTCCAAAAAGCGAGTATGGGTTTTAACTAGAAAGGGGCCAGATCTATTATCTTAAAAATTAGTTTAGAGGTCTCTTTTTTATTCAAGAAAATGTTTAACATATGTATCTTGCTATTAGATCTAAGTGGACAGGTCATTAAAAACTTGCTGTGAGACGTTTGGCTATAATGTAGTCTCTTAATTCTCAGAAGTTGCCATTATTCTCTGGTTCTCCTTCCTCACATTATTTCTGCCACTATCTATTGTTTGACTGAATGACCTAAGCTTTTGGGGTGTAATCTTGAATTCTCCTGGAGTCTGGTGCCTTATTCTAGCATCCTGGGTATTTATGGTTCTTGTAAAGTAGAGCAGTTTCTGCATGGTACTGAAACCCTTTTCTTTTGAAAACCATGAAATGATGGACTCTAGTATGCAAAAAAACTGTCTTCCTAAAGTAAAAATTGTTTATATTTTCTATTGTTAAAGCTTGCACAACAGCTTTTTGGTTTTTTAGTCAGTAGTTGAAGAGGTGACAAAGAATTAGAAATGCTGGTAGTCTCTGATATACTTTTGAAGTTGAATACTGTAACATTCCAAATTTTCACTAGGAAATGAGCTGAGAATGACAGTAAATTCAAAGATAGACACCCAAAGATAAACTGAAAGTCACCCATACACTGAGCTGGAGATATGAGGATAAACTGACTTGCAGAAGTACAGAGTAGTGTGGAAAGGGACTTCAAGGGGCCAAATTAATCTCCTGCCTTTAGGCAGCTCCAGCAATACTGATGCTATTCTTGGGAGACATTTATCTTCTATTGACAGAGGATAACTACCTTCCCAAACCGTCTGTTCTGGTGTTTTCCTATTCTTAAGAATTTTTTTGAACACTTGACTCTTTTACTTAGAGCTGATTACTGTTTAATGAATTGGTAATGGGGTGAAGAAAACAAAACTGTGTATTTCTTTCAGCTTCCAGTGAAACAATCTCTAGCTTGTACTTTGAGCCATGTGTTGCATGACAACTGCAGGAATTTCTCTCCTAAAGAACAACACTGGGAGTGTCAGTTACAATTTTGTTAAGAAAGTGAAAATTGCTAAATAGGTGAAAATGAGAGAGCAAATGTGGTTGACCATATATCTGGGTTGCTAATGGATCTAATTAGATTTGATGCTTTTCTACATTAAATGCCTGTTTTGTCTTAACCTTGTTAGTTGTTTCAGCTTCCCTTGTGTAGGCAAGTAACCTCCACCACAGCTCCTCATAAACTGTGCAGCAGGTGCCATAGGCCGGCTCACTGTTCTGTGCATGGATCAGACAGGTGCTGTCTGTGCAGAGGAGCAGGTACTCCAATCCAACTGTTTTCCTGGCACAGCAGGACAAGACAGCAGCAGAGAGGGAAGGGCAGCAGCCTGAGCAGTTTACATGGTACCCAGATGCTCCGGAGTTTTCAGAGAGCAATACCTATACTACCAACACTGTGCATGGAAACTGCAGCCCACACCAACCTACCCCTTTCTAGAGAGAAGGAGAGCTGCAGCTGTGAGCTTGGTGAGGTCTCCAGCTGTGCACAGTGGAGATCATTTGATCTGGGCAGCTTTTGCTGATGAAACAATTTTTCTTGGCTGGATGGAAGACTGGTGGCCCTTGGTGTGGTTCCAACAATTCACATACAGTTATGTTGATCTTTTTTTGGATTTGGTCTTTCACCTTAACAATTCTTTTATTTTGAAGGATGGCTGAGCACAGAGGGAAATGTTATATTCCTGACAGTTGTCCATGCACCTGGAAAGACAGAGAATTTCTGTCAGGGGAAGTGATAGCTACTCCATGTTACACCTGGTGAGTTCATTTTGCATACTCTCAAATCATCTGGATCTAGACCCAAAGTGAAACTGATATAGAAAATGTGTTGAGTACTTTGAAAATTAAAAATATATATGCTTGTTTATAGATAGTTACAGGGTACATCTTTTATTAGGCTTACCGATAGATTTGGATAAGTAGGAAGACTTTAGAGTGAGTGCCTTTTTAGATCTGAAAAGGAAACTAAATATATCCAAGTTAAAAATCACTCGAGAGCGAATGCTTAATGCCACACATACTTGTTAGTCTCTGAAATGAAGATGTTGGATTTTACACAATAGAATATAATGAAAGACAACCAAGGAGAAAAAGAGAGATATGCTAATCTAGCCAAAATATCTATTTTCAGTTAAGTGTATATTTAATAATGAAAAAAAAAAGGCATGGCAGCTTTTAGTCAGTTAAAAACTGCACTGGCAAATCAACTGAGGATTTATACTTACACAACCAAAAATAGAGGATACCAGTACCACTTTCATACAAATTTATATAAGCCACTGAATATAGCTGACAGGAAAATCAATTTTGCAAAATACCAGCATTCATTTCTTAAACTCATTCCATTTTTGTCTGATACCCTGAAATCTTACAGATAGCACCTGGAGGTATTTTCCCTTAAAATTTTGCAGACCTTTATCAAAATTTAGAAAGGACTACTGATGTCTTATAAATGAGTATGTTGCGGTATTGCGCCTTATCTATACTGGAGGCAGTGATGGAAATATTTGCATAAACCCTGCAAAGTTTGCGATTTTGCATTTATTTTTAATGCATTTTTTTTGTACACGTGCTGATGACAAAGTGTTCAACGCTTTCTTGTCATGGCATCACCAGTGTCTTCAGAAGCAATTCACAGTATAGCTTTCTGTTTCAAGAACTGAGAATTTTATTCCATTCATAAATTTCTATATGATTTGAAATAAAGAACACAAGAAAGCATTTTCTTGAAAATATAAGGCAAATGACTGCCATTATGAGGAGATATTGGTTGTTGGTTTTCCTTGCAGCGTTTGTCGGAGAGGCGTCTTCAACTGCACCAGTTACCCCTGCCCGGCTGTGTGCACCATTTATGGAGACAGACATTATTACACCTTTGATGGACTGGAGTATGATTATGTTAGTGACTGCCAAACTTACCTGCTAAAGGTAAGAGGATTGGCTGTATGTTTTCTTGTATCCATGACAAAACAAGTATTTTGAACATCAGGAGTTGATCTACAGAAACAAACATTGCCAAAACAGTTGTAGAACAGATGTGAAAGAAGAACCTGTAATGACATTTTGTGCTCAACTGTTTGAAAATGGTACATGGGTGTGTTCTTGCATATCTCTATGATTTAGAGAAAAAGAAAAATTAGTTTTGTCTTCTACCTTAACCATGTTTTGCCACAATGAGCAAAGAATAACACTATAGAAACTGATAGAACTAGGTATAATCCATAGATTTATTGAATAATTATCTATAAATCCTGCTTGGCGTAGGGTTAGTGATGAGCTCAGGCTGCTTGGAATTCTTCTTTAATGTGGTCTGCATCAGACCTGGATTGTATGTGTATAGTAATATCAAACACAATGGTTTCATAATTCAACAATGAAATCATTCATTGAGATTGTCTGGCAGCTACATGCTAATGTTCCTCATAGCACACGTTTAGAGTACATTGCTAGCTTTTTATTTAAAAACACCATTACTGACATTTAAAAATATAGTCTATTACTAAAACCACTATTGTTTATTATAATTGTTGCTATTTTAAGACTAAGTCTCTGTGTTCTCAGTTACAGTAATATGTTTAGAAGAATACTCATTTTCCTGACTGTCTAACCTTAAGAATAAAGCACAATTTCTCAACAAAGACTACTGCAAACAGCTTATTTCAAATATGCTTTAGTAAAGTATTCACAGTATTCACAATTATTTCCAAACATTCATTGGTTCCAGATTTTTTTTTGTGTGTTTAAAAGAAAAAAAGATAGATTTGAAAAAGATAGTAATACCTCATAGCAAATTCCTGGCATTAATCGTATATGATAAAAGAGCTCTTACTCTTAGAGATACATGAACCTTTGTACAAGCCTTTCTCCTTTAAAATGCAAAAATAGGGGTTACTTTACCTGTAAAATCATCTTGACTGTACGATGATGTGGAACGGTAGGTTGTCATTTCTTAATTCTTGTGCCATTCATTCAGAGACATTTGTAAGACAAATCTCTGCTCCTTTTTCAAACTTTAGTAAGTTACTGGAATGTTTGGCTTTTACAATCAAATATCACCTGTCACTCTACTGTGTAAGAAAGAACCTATCTGGAAGCAAACCATGGAGAGCATTTGGCATTCAAGAATAAAGTTGGCAGCCAGATAATTAAGGCATGTGACACACTGCCAAAGGGCCATTCTTCAGGTGAACATGACACAAATGATGAAAATGCTGCCTACACAGACCTGCTTTTCAGACTTCTCAGACTTTTTCAGCTTTAAAGCTTAATTTTTTTCCTCAACTCAGCTAATGTGAGAAAGTATAGCCTAATTTGTTCACAATTTTTCTTTCTTTAGTATATGGAAAGATTTAATGACCTGTATTGAAGGACTAGTACATATTAGGCACTGCATAATTATGTCTGGAACAGAAGATATATTTGTGGGCTGATTTTTGACTGGGAAATGTTTAGAGAATTTTTAAGGGGGAAAAAAAAAGCAAAAGAAACAAAAGATGGGGACTGTATGGCAGATGCCCCAGAGATTTGAGGGAACTAAAACACAGAACTGATGAACTATGTGGTGTGCAACCCTGGAATCAGAGGAAGGGAAGATGGCAAGATAACCAAATATTTTAAAAAGACTTAATAACAGAATTTGACAGGAACAGAGCATTGTTTCTGATTTATATATGAAGGAACTTAATAGAAATTGTAATAAAGAGAAACTACAATGGGGAAAAGTTGAACCACCCCTATTTTTGTTTTAATGAAAGAAGTTCATGCATGATGAATATTCTGAATTATTCTGTGAAGGCAATAAATATATGGGTAAGGATAATCATGTTAATATGTGTGAATTTTATATCAAAGAACTTTTGGAGAAAGATTCCAAAAATTTTTTTTTTGGAAACTACTCTCATATAGGATGAGAATGAATATTATTTGAGACACAAATTCACAAAATCACAGAATGGGTCAGGCTGGAGAGGACCACAGTGGTTCATCTGGTCCAACCTCCCTGCTCAAGCAGGGTCATCCTAGAGCACATGGTGCAGGATTATGTCCAGACAGTTTTTCATTATCTCCACACTCTCTCTGGGCAATCTATTCCAGTGCTCAGTCACCTGCACAGTAAAGAAGTTCTTCCTTATATTACACAGAACTTCCTGTGCATCTCTTTCTGCCCATTGCCTCTTGTCCTGTTGCTTGGCTGAGAAGAGCCTGGAAGCATCCTCTTGACATTTTCCCTTAGATATTTATAAACTTTGATGACATCCTCTCTCAGTCATCTCTTCTGGAGGCTGAACAGACCCAGCTTCCTCAGCCTTTCCTTGTAACAGAGATGCTCCAGTCCCTTCATCGTCTTTGTTGCTGTTGGCTGAACTAATTACAAGTCAGAGGTTAAAACACACGAATAAGTGGCCTTTTGTTTTTTTAGAAGGGAGAAATGCTGGTGAAATTCCTCAGGGATCCATGCTGAGACCTACACTCAGCATCAGAAACAATTTTGAAAACATGATGTGAGGATTGAGGTAGAATATTCTGATGACAAAAATTCAGTCTGAACATTTGAAACAAGAGCTTCAGGAGATCTTATGGCAGAATACACTGCATAATAAAATAAAATAGGAAATTCAATAATGAAAAAATTCAAATCAATGAAAAGAGAAAAAAACCCCTCTCTAACTACATTACCATGAAGTTAGGCACTAAATTAGCTACTGTTATGCAGGAATGGAATTTTTTATAAGAAAAAGAAATGAAACACATGTAATGAATATCTTCATAGTGGCAGTCTGAGTGATAATCACATATGCTTTTATTTGCATGTGCAGTTACACTGCACTTGTACCACATCCTGTTGTGGTTAAGCTGTATTATATATGCAGGCATGAGAGCCTGATGAAGCTGCTCTTGTTTGAAGTTTTCTTTTTTGTTCCTAGAGCAGAGGTTTCCATGTCTCTCTCTCTCTGTATAATCCTCTCCCCCTATATTGTGTCATTTTAAATAGTAGTATCCAAGTAACATGAGTCTATCATGAGCTACTGTTTGTTGAGAAGGGATGCAAGAGAGCCCTGTCTCTTTTAGACTGTTATTCAAATAGAGAAGCAAGAAGAAAGGTGGAAAAATATAAAGTCCTTCCCTAACATCTTGGCAGGCACAACTATCCAAGGCAGTAGCACCTAAACCATGCTACCTGTTCTACAAACCATTTTTCTTTAACGCAATCACAGAATTGTAGAATTATTTGGGTCGGAAGGTATGTTTAAAGGTCCTTTAGTCCAAACTCCCTGCCATGGGGGTGTGTGCTGTGTGCTTCAAGTTTCCTGCCTGTAAGATATCACAGATCATAGATTTCACAACTGCTAATACATGTTCCATTGATTTAATGCCAGTTTGCACTGGTGTTGCGAGGCTGATTTTTATGAATAATGTGCAATTCTCCAGATTCCTGAAATTGAAGCAGCTAAAGTGGTTGTAGTATTGTATATACAAAACTGCAATAAGTTTGTCCTTTCCCTTTTATCTTTTATTTTTCATCATCTTTTATCTTTTATAGTTTATCTTTTATCCTTTAATCTTTTTCCTGTTTCTACTAATAGAAGTACCCTAAAGGTGTTGTAGCAGGGCAATAAAGGAAGTTATTTGTTTATGCCAATCAGTTTGTTGGCATATGAGCTCTTCCTAGATATAGAACTGAGTGCAAGAATTATAATCTGAATCCATCATCCCCAGAGGCATGATAATGTGCTGTTCCCATCCATGTTATCAACCCTCACTGTTTGATTTGGCTGTTGGCCTTCCTAAATCTGATCTGTTTGAACAGCTCTTTAATTTGTCATCATATTCCACTGTACCAAACAAAGAACTCATCCTTACCTTTATTATGTTTTTAATAAGGTGCCCTTGTGCTCTTGTGGGAGAAAAATCAAGTATAAACTTTCAGCCAATTATGAAACTTGTTTTCAACATCAGTGTCTCAGGCCTTTTTGTTTAAGGTGGCTGTAAGTGTATGAAAAAGCCTTTATTACTAATTCAACAGATTTGTCCATTGGGCAGAAAATGACAGAAAGTATTTAGATCAGCAATTAAGAAAATTAGGGCAGTAAAGCTTCATGAAATGATAACTTTACTTTTATCAAGGAATTAGGAATTACATTACACAGTGAGGTGTAAAGTCCCTGTATAGAGAAATGGCATTCACAGAGAAGACATCAATATTTATTTTTAACATTTAAAATCTCAGTTATTTTTGAAGATTAAAAAAAAGAATCTTAGCAGACCAACTCATTTATCAGTGTAGATCATGTAAACATTTCATTTTGCTAATCTAAATATGAACAATAAATTTAAAATAAAACAGTGTTTTACTTGAAAATATTTAATCATCTTTTTTCTTCCATTTTCTTGATTATTGTCTTACTTTACTGTTTTTAATGATGCCATATTCTTGCCTCCAAAAACAGGGTTATTTTTCTGGCAAAATTTTTATTAGTTGCAGGTTTTTTTTCCCACTTACCTGTTTCATAGACTTCTGCTCTTATGGTAAAATTTATGTCTTTCTATGACAAGTGTTGGCCTTTTTTATTTCTGTTGTGGTTTTCAGGATTTTTATCAAGGCTTGTAGAGTCAGTGCTCTTGCAGCCCCTCAGACCTGTTGTCTTCTGTGAAATGGAAGAAAAGCTTTTCTCAGAAAAAAAATTCCCCAAAAAGCTATTAGTAACTTTTCTCAGAAAAAAAAATTTTCTCTGCTTTGGGACAGATTTCAAGCAGGAGTTCAGAAGGATAAACTACCCATTAGAATATCCTCAAATGAGAGGGATCTCTGTTGCAGTGCTCATCTGCCTTTAAAAAAAAAACAAATCCAAAACCCCCACTGAAGTATTTCAACTAACCTTAGGTTTCCACTAAGTTTAGATTGTCAAGAAGGTCCTAAAACAGAGAAAAGGATGGGCTGTTTTTTTCCTATATTCTGAAAGATGAAAGTTGATAGTCTGATAGTTGATGGTCTGAAAGACCAGCATAACTGGTCTCATCATAAGGTTATGATGAGGTTATAATCCTCAAGTATTCTTATTTAATAGATTAGTCTTCAATTTAAAGTATGTGGTAAAAATATTTTCACTTCTTTTCACCTGCAGCTGGGGGTTTGAGAATTTTAAAGTCACCTTTTTAAGCCTTTTTGATGCAATCATGACAACTCTTTTAAAGCCAAAGCTGGAGGATTATGAAAGCAACAACCATTTTGAGCCATTTAATCAAATAATCAAACCATTATGCCAATTAGAAGTGCAGATGTAACTCTTCTGGGTCAGCAGACATTGCATAAGAGCCCATTCATTAAGTTCATTTAAGAAAACATGCATCATCTCAGGGACCACCACCACAGTTTCCCAAATGATTCTCCTGTGGCTCAGCAGTTCCCAGATCTAGATACCTGGACTGCTCTGGGGAATAAAGCCAAGGAACTCCTTTCTTTCATTCCCCTTCTTTTGGAATTTGAAGCAAGTTCAAAGCTTTCAGTAAATTATGCTTTTATTAGAGTGCTTAATACAGAGGTTGTTTGATGCACTGATATCTTTTAGCCATTATTTGCTGATATATTTATCTTGAGTGGTAGATTTTTTAGATGATGACTGGGCATAAGATGGAACAATCACACAGAAAGCAACTATTTTTCAATTACTTGTTTGACACAGCTGACGAGTCAGAAGTAGTATTTTTTCTATTCTCCCTTTTTGAATACCTGTAATTTTTTGTGCATCTCTTTTTCAACATAATTTGTGCCAGGTAGCCAGACTATAGATCCATGAAATAGGCAAATCCGAATCAAATATTGGCATGGTCTCTCTCATAGCCTTTAAATTTGTAAAATCAATACATTCTCCTTGCTGTCAGTCACCCTATAGAGGATTAAAACTGCAGGTTCATGGTTAATCAACATTGTCAAGCTGACTATTCATAGTTAAGACAAATAGTTTCTTTTAATATATTCTGGAGATTTTAATGTGAAAGTAAATAATGTTGAATTTGAAAATACAAGCGTTTAAAATTGGATACCAGACTCTAAAAATAATTTTCATTTTTTCAGTGAATAAAACCATACATGGGGTTTCAATCAGAGTGCGTTTAAATTTTTAATTAACATATCTAATCCTCAAGCTACATTCTGGTGTGTAGTTTCATGAGTAAACTATGTACCAAAGTATTTCCACCTAAAACACTTGTCAAATAATTTACAGCAGCAGTAACTGTGTAGAAACAATGATGTACTTTGTGAAAATTTGTGCCCAAAAAAGAAAGAGACAATATTTCAGTGAAAAAACTGTTTACTGTGAAGAGTTTGCCCTGCTCTAGTTGCAAAGAATACCAACAATTTGCTTTTCATCAGTCCCATGATTTCAGAGGAAACCTTTCTTGATGCCCTCCTTTTTCTGGGTCTCTGGAAGTCCTGTAAGGGTCAATAGCAAGCTCCCTCTGGGAGACATCCCTTTCCATCCTGTCTTCAGCTGTACCTGTTTTTCTATTTGTTCTATTCCTTCTGTGAGCAAAAGATCTTATTACAGTTGGCAATGGATTTATGCTCTGGTTCCATTTTCTTCAGATCAGTGATTTCAGACTCAATTACCCCTACATGCCTTTCCGCCTCCACCACCTGATTCTCCAGATCACTAAATTATGCACTGAATGAATCACTTTTATTCTCCAACAAAGGAAAGATTTCTTTCAATTTGTGTAGATTGGCATGGAGAGCTTCCAGGAAAGGCTTCGGGAAAAGTTTCTTACGATGAGAATGGCAATTTAGAGGTGGTGCGTGCATAGTGTGATTCAGAAGCTGGGTTTCCTTTCTGAGGACTTTGGTATATGGTGACCTTTTGCCTTGAATTTCTGATTTTGGGTTTATGCTCATCATCCAAAAGCCCTTTGGCTATACTGACTCCAGAATGTTTTATCCTTATGGCTGCCTAAAAAGGCAGTTCACTGTAAGAATGGCTGCCTGAGTTTGAGGCCTCTGGTGGGTACAGCTTTGTGGACTGTTGATAATACAGTGCAGTAAAAGATGAACAAACCCCAGCATGATGTGCTGCTGTCTCAGAGCTGTGTGTGCAGCAGTAACACCCAGCCCTTCTCTGTGTTTGAAGGGGTGGGATGCTTGGGCCAGTCACCTGCACCTGCTGCTTAGTTCATGGCCTCTGACTCTGGGTGTTGGTGAATTATGAGAACTATGACTTAAATTTATTCTGATTTAGGTCAGGATATGAGAGGGGTTTTTTTTCCTGAATATATAAAAACTAAACTTCAGCAGTGTAAATGAACTCACAACATTTTTTCTTTATATGGAAGAACTTAAAAGCTTTGCGCAAGTTTCAGCTTTCTAGCTTCTGTAATCATTTGCTGGCACTCTTGTCCTTTATTTTCCTGTTGAACTTTATCATTATAATCAACAATAAAATATTAACCTTTTTCATGCGCTTATTAATAAAACAACACTTACAGGTCTCATGTAAATACATACAAATAAATGCTTAGATATTAAAACTAATACACCAATTGTGCTGCTGGTTTGTAATTCAGAACGTGTCACTTGGAAACACATATTCAAATGTTCACAAATCTTCAGTCATCGGAAGGTCTCATTTTTAATTAGAAAGGTATTGAAGTAACATGACCTGTGCTAAAGCTAAATCTGGTACACAAGCAGGCAATCTGCTTTAAATTATATTTTTTTCTCAAACTTTTTAAAATAGTTCTCTTGAAACACACACAAAAAAAAAAGAAAATCAAATTTTTTTCAGTGATCTCTCCCTAGTGTTTTCAAAATGAAGAAACATTGAATTCGAAAAAGGTTCTATTTTAAATAGCTGAAGTAAAATATTTACTGTCATTTATTTTCATTATTACTATTTTTTTTAAAAAAATATTTGGAATTTATTGTTGACAAACCTTCAGGTCACCCAACAGCTCTATATTGCGGTAAAATCTGCTAGAAAAAACCCCTATGTATAAAAAAAATTATATAATGATATGTTTTTCCTGTCGATTGTATATACATATGCATATACATATACATTTACATATACATGTACATGTACATATACATATACATATACATATACATATACATATACATATACATATACATATACATA
>CM031879.1:37234993-37273735 GCA_018697195.1 Certhia americana
ACATATACATATACATATACATATACATATACATATACATATACATAGTTGTCATGTGTTTTTTTTGAGTTTTTGAGAGTTTATTTCTCCTTGAGATGTATCTTTTTCAGAAGCCACTTTAAAAGAAATAGGAAAGAGTTATTACGGATGCATTAGGAAACATCTGGAAGTTGAGGATAAGTCATTAGCTGGAATAATCTCTCTCGTCTTGAATTTTCATCAGTGAATCTACGCAGTCATGTTGCTCTCCTCCATTTCTATTCAATTGTGCTTCAAATCTAGAAATACCTCATATCTTATAAGTGTACTGCAAGCTTCTTTGCCATATTTTGAGTGAAAATAATCGGCAGCTCTGTAAAAGATGTGAAGAAATAGAAAATTAATGTGCATTTGCATAAGCAACTTGACTCTCAGGTTCTTAGTTCCAAAATGGGTTTTTTGGTTCTTTTTTTTTTCAATAGTTGTATAAAAAAAAATAACATCAGTGGGAAAATAGGTGCTATTACTATTCCTTTCCCTTCTTTTCTCTCTCATGTAAGAGGATCACCCACTATCTTTTCCATAATATATTTTCCCAACTTTCATGTGGATTTCTTCCCAAACTGAGACAGTGTGTTTCAGTGCCATCTGTTGACTCCAAGAAATATCGCTCCATTGTTTTAATAGCTGTGGGGAAGAACATTTGCTGCTACAAATTAGTACAGGATGGAAAACCAGGGATCAAATAAAGTTATGTGGACTGTATATATAATTCTGTAAAGGTGCAGAAGGCATTAGTGCACCACTGAAACAAAGGAAGCCTTTCAGTAAGAGATGCTTCTTAGTGTAAATTATAATGAGTTTTGCATAATTAATGTGTTTTTACTGATTATCTGGAGATCAAGTCCATAGTAAAATGGCACAGGAAATAAATAGAGCAAAACCAAATTAATGCCAAGGCATTTGTCCGCTCTCCAAGTTTATTTATATATTTATGCCCAAATGCTCAATAAATCTGGGCTAGGATGTTTTACTTCTTCTAGATGAAACTTGCTAGAAGTAATAGCTTCAAATGTTAAGTTCCTTCAGAAGAAACTCAAAGCCAATAAGCCACAACCAAGCTATTTCTGACTTTCCATAAAATCTCCTGAAATATTAGATCTGAACAGAGGTTAAAAATCTCTCTGAAAAATATGTAGGAAGGAGATAGCTAATTCTACTTTTAAAAATTTTTTTTCCCAATATTTCTAGAGATTTTTTGCACTTTTTTTGTGGCTATATATGAAAACATTTAAAATACCATTAAAGCAAAAGGAAGACAGAAGTAGTCTATCCCACTCCCAGGATGTCCTTATATGCCTTTATGGTCACCTTAGTTTGCAATTTTGTAGAGATCAAACCAAAAGTAACGGGTAAATCCGGCTATTGAGAATGGAAAAGAATGAGTCTTAACAATGAACTGTTAGAGAGATATTAATGAAACTTTCAAAGAAATGAATGCAGCCAATTAAATTTTCTTCTCCCAGGCTGCATTTTAATGATGTAAGCACACTACACAGCACTGTTATTGGTTAAAAGGGACAGAAAATTTCTAACAGGATATTGAAATAGAAAGTTTCTAACAGAAATAAATTCTAGCATTCCCAAGCAGTGCTAAAAAAAACCCCAAACCAACACCAAACCAGAGAAAGGAAAGCAGTGCTTTGCTTTTTTGACTAGGAAGAAATATGGAAAAAAAAAATGCAGTGAAGTCTAGAAAAAGAATGTCCTGAGAAGTGGGACTGACAATGAGCTTTTGACTGACTGCCCAGAACTATGATTCTGTCTTTTCTGTTGCTTGGCAACTCCATGTTATCACAAAGAAACTGATATTAAGCTGGAACAGGCTGCAGATGGTAATTTACGTGGGAAGATACTCTTGCAGTGGGAAAACCATTTTATTTCTAGTTTCTGTCAGCGTAAGTAGGTTTCACATGATGAACTGTAGTACATCCCCTGCTGGGTGCATTTTACCTAAAAAGGTAAAGAGTGACTCTGCCTTGGAAAGAGGCTGTGCAGAAAAAAACAAAACCAAAAAAACCCTACCTTGTTATTCATTAGACCTGCTTCTAGTGTCTACTCAGACATTTCTTCTAATGGTAGCAACAAAAGCTTGTTTTCATATTTGTGTGGATTTAGTGCCGATTAGAGAGATGGAACTTGATCATTATCATTTATACCACCACACCCCCTAAGAACTCTTGAGATTTGCCTATGACCTCCCTGTCTTATATAAACACCAGAAGATGATCCTGACTTTATCTGAATAGTCTTTTCTTTTGCACTGGTCATAGTTAAGTGCTAAGTTTCAATTGCACTTTTTTCTATTTTATTGAAAGAAGACACTGCACATGCAGCAGCTACAGAATAATTTGAACACTGTGATGGAAACTGTCATTCAAGTTTGAATTTGTCTAGTATGGCTTGGAAAGGTGTCTATTGAGCTATATGGAGAGAATGGCAAGAGTATATATGCAAATAATATCTCTTTCTGTGAAAGCTTAGCATTGTAAGATACATGTCATCCATAATGGTATTTTTATGTTTGGGTTTAGGTCTAAGATTTAATTAGAAAAAGAGAAAGCACAGAATATTCAGGATTTAATGCAAAGCCTTTTTTTCTTTTATGTCTGGTTTGCTCATAACTCTACTGAACTACTACCACAATCTCTCTGCATATCCATCCTGCATCATTTCTAGTAATTTAACAACATCATGCAGTCGTACAAGTAAGGAAGTACTTCACATATCTTCAGGACTCCCTGTTCTGGCTTTGGTCAGCAAAACACTTCCTGGCTCCAGGCTTCTCTGTACTGCAGAGTTAACTTGAAATATAACTCAGTTTGTGCCCTTGGCTCAAATCCCAACCATACACAAAAAATTTCTGACTTGAGTATGTTGATGCTGTTCAGCTGAAGGGATTGGCCTGGACTGTCAGAAGGCACTGGCAGCAGCTTCAATAAGCATAGCTAATATAGCTACCTGCTGCTGCCTCAAGGACTTGCCTTCATTGCCAAAAAAGGTGTATTTTTACTGTGGGATAATTAGCCTTATTTAACTATCCTTATTTAAAATCAAGGTCTTCATTTCTTTTCTTACAGGGAAGACACTGCTTCCCTATTAACTCAGAGTGTCCCTTTTTGCTGAGACTAAGCTAACTGAAGAGGAATGAAATGTGCAATGAAAAGAACCCACAATGTCCTAGACATCAAATAGACCCAGAGACTGCAAGCAAAGTCCTTCTCTGCACTGTTGTGGTGGGGAGGTAACTCCCCTTCTCACTTTTCAGTTGTCCAGCACAGAATGTATCAGCTTGCGTCCTATCTACCAAACTAATGAGATTGTCTTTTTTTTAATTTACCACATCACATCCAATAAATCAAAAAATGCTCTGGGCTGCTATCTGACTTGGAGGGGAATAATTGTTGTACTCAGTCCAGCAGCAGGCCTGGTCATAACGCATTTCCCAATAAGGTAGTGACCAATTTTATTTTGAGTGCGACCTAAACAACTTTACAATGGAATAGAACAGATGAACTTTGCTTTACCTTGAAGATTTTGATAGTTTTAAACTGTATTCCCCTGCTAAATCATAGAGATCTGATTTCCTACACCCCCTTACCACTAAGCAGTTAGTGAATAACTTTACCCACAGTAACTGTTGTCTTCCAAGCTAACTGCTGACAAATACCATCTGTTTCCTTAGCCTGGCATTAGGATAACACAGAGCTTGCAGGCAGTCTCCCACAACTTGTGTTCATCACATTCACAAGCACTTGCTTGCTGTAGAGGGTTTTCTATGCCAGGTAGCAGCACCCTCTGGCTTGTGGTCATGCTAGACTAAGGGCAGCAAAATGGTTGCACCTCCTCTGTGTGGCAAAAACATACCTCTATGTTTTCCATCATCTGGGGTTGGGTTTGGTTTTTACTTTAGATTGAAATTGTTCTTTAAAGAGTTTGGTCACTCGGACTTTTATTAAGAAAAACCACACAAACTGCTTCCTATAGCACCTATGTTTTCTGCATGCAGTATTT
Organism: Certhia americana; assembly: GCA_018697195.1. Taxonomy (NCBI): domain Eukaryota; kingdom Metazoa; phylum Chordata; class Aves; order Passeriformes; family Certhiidae; genus Certhia; species Certhia americana. The sequence continues at coordinate 37,239,047 of CM031879.1, forward strand.
CTCATTGACGAGGAAAAATTACTGATTTTAAAAAAATTCTTGAATTATGATGAGCACAGAATAAATAAGCATACAAATGTGAGACAGGCAAGTTAGTAGTTAGTAGTTACGTTAGGAATACGTAGCCAGCAGCTTTTGGGATACACTGACCAAGGCAGTGGTATATTGACCACAGGAGGGATTGAAGCTCTGGGGAGTGATGCTGTGGGCACAAGACAAGATGAGAGATGGCCAAGTGCAGCTCTTCAAGAGCATTGCTGGGAGCCAAGAGTAGTTCCCAGGACTGGGGAGATGCTGACAGCCACCATTTCCATCTTGCACTTAGCCTCACACAATTCCATCCTGCAATTAGTCTCATCTAATCATAGTCTCAGAGACTATGCTCAAAAGAGGGTGGGAGCAAGAAGAGAAACTTTTTGTTCCCAACACTACCCAAGCATCCCATATGAGACTAGATTAGACAGTGGGTGCTACTGGCCACTTCCAAGATTTTTATTTCATATCTGTCTCAGGTTTCTGATGACTGTAGGACTGAACTTGATCAAAAATTGAACCAGATTCAGAAACAGTATTATTGTCTCATATTAATGTAATGAAGTTAACTTTTTCAAGTAATTTCTATAGTTATGGCTGTTTGTTGATTTGTGGGGATTAGCAGAGAAATTAACAGGAAAGCAAATTAAAATAGGAAATAATAAATAGGAATAACTCGACTTCATTTTTGTTTGTGATAGTGTTAGCAACTCTGAAAAGACAGTTCATCTCCTTTGTTCAAGTAAAGACCTTAGTGTAAAGAATTACAAGGTGCATCTGTGTTTCCCCCAGGATACAGAAGAACCACAAAAGCTGTAGTTGAATAAACAGTCATGTGCACTTTGCTGAGCCGAGGTGCAAAGGTGATTTTTTGTGCAATGCAAAATTAATGAACAGGCTGTAAACTCAAAAGGTGTGGGATTGGAAAAGCAGTACATTTGAGTTTAAAGTCCTAAAACACCAGTAAATCAGGACAACAAAGTATTCAAATCTTCTAAATGTCAAAATAACCCCACCCTACAAACAAAAATATTAGCAGAGACCTTTACCCTTTCCAATAACATTGAGTATGACTCACGGTTTTGTGAATTTTGAAGAGTGGTGGCACAGAAACTGTTCTATCTACTACCAACTGATGGTAGGTTTCTTGGTTGTAAAAATAAAACAGCTTGATCTCATGTACCTTGGTTTAAAAAAAAAAGCTCTTTTTATAGCATGTCTCGATTTTGACAACCACATTGTGCCATAAATATTGGATTCCAAGTATAAGCATATTTTAAAAGCCTAAACTAGACTCTTTTTTTAGGGGTAGCCTGATCCTCTGAGTTTGAAGTCTTCAGCAAGAGGAGCCACAGCTGAACATAATAGCTTTTGTGTTTAACTCCAAAGTTTGCGGTTTCAGCTTTGAATTTAAAAATGCATTTCCTGATTTGGTAACTTGCTTATATTTAATTTCAAATGTGTGTAAATTCTAAAGTAACCAATTTTAATTTTTTTTTTTTTTTGGTGATGGTAAGCATCAAATGATGCAGTGTGGAGTGGAATGCAATTGAATATATAGGTAAATTGATTTCTTCTTAATGTTGCAGAGCACAGATAACTCAAATATATCTATAATTGCTCAGAACAAAAAGTGCTTTGACAATGATATTGTTTGCTCAAAGAATGTTTTCATCACTGTTGGAGACACTGAGATTTACTTTAGTGAACCTTCTGAGAAGCAGGTTAGTTATTTTCTTTCCTTTTGGGTTGCCCTTTAAGATAAGCACTGCAAATTTACAGCTTGAAAGGAACATGGTTTGGAAAGCATCTCTCAGTCTGAGTTAACATAGTACAAGTGTTTAGGCCTGGATAAAGGAACAGGTCCCAGGACACAATTTTTTTTCCCCATAGTTTTTTTTTTCCAAGTTCTATTTGTCATACAAAGAAGACTGCCCAAAAGTCTCAAGGAGTTGAAACACACTGGCATTTATGAGTTTCTTTCTAATTGGTTTTGAAAGAGAAACCAAAGTATGAAGCAAACTTGAATGACTGAAGAGACTAAATATCAAAGTGTTAAACAACAGTTCTACTAATATTATTGATTCACCTATATGCTAAAGTTTTCTTCAGTATACACTTTGCTGTTATCTGGCTGTATACCTTGGTAGCATTCCTTCAGTAGATCCTAATAAATATTCATTTGTGTCCGAAGACCGTAGGGACAGAAGAAAACAAATCTAACTATCAGCTCTGGAAGGCTGGATATTATACTGTGATACACTTTCCAGAACAGGACATTACAATTCTGTGGGATAAGAAGACAATGATGCATGTTAAAGTTGGACCTCGATGGAAGGTGAGCTGAAATATAAACTTGAGATTTTGTGTAGATTCTCTATATTGCTAATGTGGTGTTTTACTGAATAACTCTGATAGTCTTTTCTTCAAGACTAGCTTTCCCAGTGCTATAGCTGTTTATTGTGGTGTTCAGCTGCTGGCATTTCCCAGGTAAGAAGAGATGGAGAATGTGGCTTCTGAAGAGAGGGAGTGGTTTCATGTATGCTTACTCTGATGCTCATTACAGTGCAACCTTGGAGATATGCAGTGGTTCAGCTCTTATCTGAAAGATACTTAGGGGGCTGGAATGGTGGGGCAGTTTGTGAGTTACTCAATTCACTGCATGTTTTCATTGGCTAAAGTCAATGGAAAAGAAGCTTCCATGCCCAGTGACATGGGAGATGGCAAGTCTGTAGTACAGATAACATTAGAGTGATGATGGAACTGCAAACTGGGATGAAGTAGAGGCTTCTGAGATGAGCAGATGGAGTCACATCTGGGCTTAATTTAAAAAGACAAAATACAGAAAAAGATCTAGACAAAAATTTAATTTTAACCTAATGGATATATTGTGACAGGATTCAGTCATGATGCAAGGAAGAATTCAAGGCTCTTTTTTTTGCTAGTTGCTCTTCTCTTTTCCTTTCCTATATCATCATTTACCTTGATATCTCTGCAACTTACTCTTTGGGTACTGTCAAAGTGTTGCAAACCGAGAGCACATGTCCAAATTCAGAGCATCATTTGTTGCAAACCAGGATAGCTGATGATAAGATGATGGCAAAGAGGCAGGAAAGGCCTTTGTATGGGATCACAGAGATGTTTATTCCAGCCACATGTGCAGACTGTCCAGGGTCAAAGGCAAAGCTCATGTCCAGATTCAAGTATATGGGTGCTAGGGACTGGTAGAGCATCAGGGACTGATTGTCAGGGGGTATGGGGCAGTACAAAGGAGGGGTTGGGATATGGGAGCCAATGGGGAAATTGGGAAGGAGTGACTGAGGGACACAGGGACAGAGAGGGGGTTAACGGGGTCGACTGAGGGAGCAGAACAGGGGGACACTGCCATAACAGAACAGGGGATCCTGTGAGAGAAGCCTCTTGTGTCTTCCTAACTTAGGGAATGCCTCTCAGGGTCCACTGACCTCCCCAGTAGAGTAACACTGTCAGTGCAATTCAGAATTGCGTTTCTCTTTGTTTCAACCATGAACACATTTATTAGGATGGGGCTCATTCAGCAAAAGAAAAGAAAGCATGCTATTCTAGAATACAGTATCAGATTTTGTGAAGTGCAAATCAAAGCTATAATGACCATTTAATGAGGTTTTAAAGCAAAATTATTATAGACTTCTGTCCAAATATCTGTAAAATACTTAATTCACCTACAAGTTGATTTATCAGCCATCAATACACATAGAGAAACAAAAATTCTTTTTTTTTGGAGTAAGTTAGCAGGGAGCTGAGCTCTACAATTTGCATTTAGGAACACAAATACTTCCAGTTCTTTCTGTTTCCAGTGACTGTTTCTTCCAGAGGCTCTAGTTCAGTAAGATGTCTGCAGCAGACCTTAAGAAAAAAGTGTGAGCCACAACACCCTAAAAATCCAACTCTACTTTTTATTGTTATGCAGGATATCTATTTTCCTATATATTTATATATGCAGTTTTAAAAAAAATTTATATATTAAATACAGTTTTTCCATCTGCAGCATATGCCCAAGAAAAGAAAGCTGCAGCTGTCTCTTTTATAATTGCTATTACAAATGTTCTAGCTATTGTGAACTAAAATTAGAGGCAGCAAGTTTTAATAACAACCAGTCAGGCTTCACAATCAGGGGGTAATTCACCTGAACTTTTGACTTTTGGACTGGAATCACCACTTTCAGAAAAAAATATTGCTAGATTCCAATCCGTTTTCACAGGCAGGCAGTTAGAAGAATTTCTGGAAAATAAGAAGAAAACCACTGATTTATGTTAAAAGGTACTTGAAATATGGAACTGCAGGCATAGCAGAATGTCAGATACTTTCAAAGGATAAGTCAGATTCATATTCACCCTTTTCCATTATAAATTTTTATATTCCATGTGTGTCATTTGTGCCAATTATTGACTGTGAGTTTATGAATTTTTTTTTTCTCATTCAGGGCAAACTGGCAGGCTTGTGTGGAAATTTTGACAAATATACTTCAAATGATCTGACTACATCAAACAACATGGAGGTGAGAAATGCACAGGTGTTTGGAGACAGCTGGGTATTAGGACAGGTAAGTCCCATGTCAAATAAAAATGTAGAGAAAAACGACTATAATTTTAATTTGTAAATTAGCACCTTATAAGCACATGATGTACAGGTATTTTCTCAAATTATGGTCACTTTATTAAGAGGACATTTTAATTTTTGTGTCTGTCGATGTGAAATGTGTTAATAATTTCTTATGTCATAACAAACAGATATCAAATTTAAATGAAACTAAACAATCTCCTTAGGGAAGGATATGTTTTCTCCTGTGTATGACAATTATAGCTGTCTGCATTTCAGTGTTCTACAAAGTTAGGTACACTGCTTCTGGTATTTTTGATTCATCCAAATTTTAAAAACAATTGTAATTTTTCTGGGGTCGGAGGCATCAGGATACTAAACAGAAACTTAATGCTAGAAAAAAGAGGCCTGGAGGAGTTTCTTTCCGAACACTGTAAATAAAATGAAGATTCATTTTAGTGGCACTTTGTAAACAGGGTAAACTGACAAAGCAGAGGCAGTGAAGGGATGGGCAGAAATAGCTCAGAAGAGCAATAGGCACAACCCAGTATGGAAATTTGGTTACAGGAGGACACTGTAGGGAGTGGATGACTGCAACTCTGGTCTATAACACAGGAGAATAGGTATTTCACTAATTTGTGCTGAGAAGATATAAAGTTTTATAGTGTTGTGGGCCTCCTGAAAAATCATTTGTAATTCATGCCCTTTGGATATCCCTCAGGACCAGTTTTTAATTTGTTTTCTCTTTGACTCAGCAGGAAATTGACCAAATATCTCTCACCTCATGAAAGAAAAAAATATTTTGAGGCTTCTCTGCCTCAATATCTCCCGTATATTTTATTCTACATAAAATGCTTAAATTTCATAAGCAAGCAAGGAAGATATGTATATTTACACTGCTTATCTAGAAGGTCATACATAAACAAATGTGTGAATACCTTGTCTGAAGTTCGTGAATTTTTCAATTTCTTGAAAAATGGTGTATAGTGTTTGCATGGCACATTAACTTGTAGGATAACTTTTGCTTACGCATCTTGGACTTGCATCTGACTTTTTGGAGGAGATATATATCTGTAAAATCTCATGTAATCTCCTGATCTCTATGTCTGTGAGAGCACTCAGGACCTAAGTTCAGCCTTGGTCTTGCAGGTTGGCTGTGCTCAGACAGACTTGATACTTCCATCTTCCCCTGCAGTAGGCCTTGGGGATTTTTTCAGAAAATTCCTTTGTAGAGATGTATCCTGGCCACCATTTCTGAAAAATCTAAGTATTGTAAAGTAGTATTTGATAGCTGGAGGCCTAGAACCCAACTCTGCTACTGGGAAATGTGCATTTATTAGCACTGTGAAGCATGAGATGCTTCCAGGGCTTCTCCTTCCTGGGAGTGGCAGCACATATCCTCACAGCAGTGTCTGAGCACCTGCACAGGAGGGCAGCATAGGTGGGTGACTGCACTGCAGCTAAGGCTGTGGTGGCACACCCCGATGATGCCTATGCATTCACTATCACACCCTCCTGGTGTGTTACACCCACCTTCCCTGCTGCTCCAAGACAGCATGGTTTCCAACGAACTTATGTTCTCTGAGCTGAGTTTCCCTTTCCTATATTTTTCTGTTCTTTTTTTTCTTTTTGAAGAGATCCTATAAGCGATGTAGTTGTACCTCACTGATTTTTGAGTTATCATGATGATCTTTGACTCTATTTTTTTAATGAGTTGCTCCCTTCCTACCACTGCTTCTTTATTTGAACTTACAGGGCTAAAGCCATCTGTAGTATGACTCCATTTAAAGTCAGTGAAAACCACCCAGGATGGATTTGGACCATGTATTTGTTTGTGATGTTACAGTTGGTTGCTCTGGTAATGATTATAATGTGTCACAAAGAAAACATTTTGTCTTTATGCACTGAGCAGACAGCAAGAACATTTTAGTGCTTTAGAACAAAACAAAAAGATTCTTTTTTTTGCAGATGTTTTCAATTATAAAAACAAATCAAGGAAAGAATATGAAGAAGATAGCATTTAAATTTTTTATTTTCTGATTATACAAGTATTGAATTATATGATTCTATGGTGTACCTGAGTCTGTGATAAACACACCTACCTATAAAATATTTGTGGGTTTTTTGCTTGTTTTCAAGTGCAAGAGCCCAAATGAAACACTGAGACCATGTGAAGTACATCAGAGCAAGTTCCCTTATGCAAAAAAGGAATGCTCAATTTTATATAGTGATCTTTTTGCACCTTGTCGCAATGTGGTAAGTTTATTTAATAGCCAAGATTTCTGTCATGAAAATAATAAAATTCCAGCAATTAATTTCTTTTTGCCAGTACCCTCAGTCTGAATGCGAGGATGCAATGTAAAGCCCTGCAAGTATCTCTGTGTGGGTGGGCTATATTTGTGCAGAGCTCCTTGTTCCTTTCAAGACTGGAGTCTAAACATAAAAGAGGCAACAGAGTTGTGAGTTAGTTGACTGAATAATCAAGTTTGTATTCTCTTTAGGTTTCATTTATACCTTTTATCTATATAGGTAGCTAAGTTTTATAAATTGTAAATTTATATAAATTGAGGGATTCTAAAATAAGTGTATGTGTAATGCACCTACAGCTTAGCTCAAATGGTTTTATTTTGTTAACTGTCCTGCTTTATATAGAAAGAAATATGAGAGAGCAAGATTGCAGCTTCAGAGCTATTGGTATTTTTAATTTTTTTGGCAGCTTATCATCTGGTTTTATCAAACTCTGATGTTTGGTATCCTTGTTTTCCCAATACCTGGCTGAGCCTGTGACTTTAGTTACAAGAATGTCCTCCAGTTCAGTCTAGATAAGATGGGGACAGCACTATTTTGTGTGGCATTTTGATCCACCCATTATCGATGCAAGACATGCTTTATACATTTTTCCCTATTTCTAATTTTAATCTCCCAATGGTATTTAGTTGCTTCTTTACACCTAAGCAAGCAAGAACCATTACAACATTTCATCTCAATATCTTAATTTCTTCATGATTATTAATACTAAATGACATCATTAGCTGTCTCAGCTGAACCTCCTGACTTTCAGGACCGAAGCTGGATATCAACATGGTTAGGAATTTGCCTGTGAAGGAGGTTTCAGTAGCTTAACCCAAGAGATTTATTAATGTTGACTTAAGTTACTATGCAAAGAATTTTTTGAGCCTGTGCCTGAGAACATAGTGATGAGTGTATTTTCAAAGTGGCAAATAATAAATAAAAATGGAACTTTTGAGAGTTTTAAAGAAACTGTATTATTTTAACAACTTAAAAAGATCTTTTCTCTTGAGCATTCACTTTCTATATCTTATTAATGTTGTGATTGGAATTTGCAAATATTATGCCAAAAATTCAGCATAATTATGTTAAAAAATCTATATCAAGTGCAAAACATGTAATTTAATTAATAGTCAAGTATTTCCACACGTATCTATCTCTATTGTATGGGAGAGTCTGTAAAGCAAACATCTTTCATATATTTTTACAACCTATTAATCAGCATGTGAAAGTACAGCTCCTTTAAATGTAATGTAAAGTGACCTCCTATCAAGGGCATGTGCAGCTGACTGCTGGATGGGGAACAGAGTGCCAAGAGAAAAGCTTGAGCAGAGACTGACACTGGGGACATGGGAAGAACAGAAAACATAGATGAGGGTTTCAAATGTGCTTTTCGTTGCTCCTGCTGTGTGGGTGGATGATCTGGTCATGCATGCAGGCAAGCTCCTGTCTGTGGGACAGGTGGCCTTGCAGTTCAACTCAGACTGCAATACCAGTTTACAGGGAGACAATATCTTGCATCTCTGTCCGGCAGCAACTGATGGATTGCAGTTGCCCAGATAAGCACTGAATTCAACAGGGCCTGAGGAATCTGAATACTTGGAGAAAAAAGGGTCTTCCTTGTAATTCCTGAACTCAGCAGCATCTTTGGCCCAAGGCTACCATTTCATCACAAGCACAGGATATTGCTGACCCATGGAGAGATGCTGTTCTGCGGGCATGACAGACAGGTTGAGATGTTTGGAGCCAGTTTGCTCCTTTGGTGATTTCTACAAAGCTACTACTGCCACTTTCAATGGAGCTAGTTCTCATGTGTGCCCCCCATGTTCCCAGCGGTATCCCTGTTTTCAAAACAAGAAAAAGAACGAAAGCACAATAACATCTTTCTGCCCTTGATCCAGTCCCTGCCAGCTTCTAACAACTGACAGCTGAGAAGCTGTCTTCGTGTTAGATAAGTACTGCTTTGTTACTGTGGTGGTATTTCTGTAATCTGACGTGTGCCATTTGAGTGCTTTACAACTGAGCTAGACCAGAGACTAAACTGAAGGGAAGCATTGCTTTAAACATTCCATGTGTTGAGTAAGAACACTGTTTTGGAAATGTTGTTCAACATTACAAAAAATGATGATTTAAACTCAAGAAATAGTATACCATGTAAAACTATGAAATGTTGTGATAGGATTTTAGAGAATGTGGGTTTATGATCTAATGAAGTTTTGTGGGAAATTTATATTAAAATCTTGATAAGTGCAGAATATTTTTTTTTTCCTGCACAATATCATTAGTGGTCTTAAGCTTTCTTCCCCTGGGAAACCTCTCTCCACAAATTATTACTTTAATAACTTGGTAATCAGAGTCACAGCTCTGATTTTGTTTTTGTTCATGCAAAACTGTCAGGATGACTGCAGATGGCAGTATTTGCCTTATAAAAGCAGAACTGCCAGCTTCAATAATTGTTTAAAGGCGATGAACAGTGTGTAGACCATTGTGTTTGTTAGTAATCACTGATTTAATTTTTCTTTTGATCTTTAACTTAGATATAAGCTGATTATTTGAACTGTACATTTTGTGTAGGAATATGCCTAAACTTTGGAAAATGCCTCATTTTTGTGTTTAATTCTTTCAGTCAGTCCAGAATTAAAACTCCTGCTGCAACTGGAATTTGTACAGCTCATGCAATCAAGTCACCTATTTTTCTTCTTTCCCTCCCCCAGATTGATGTGACTTCTTTTATCAAAAATTGTCACACAGATACATGCAACTGCAATCTTGGTGGGGACTGTGAGTGTTTGTGCACCAGTATTGCAGCTTATGCCCACAAGTGCTGCCAGCAAGGGGCAGCGATTCACTGGCGATCTCCTTTGCTCTGTGGTATGTACCTGGGCTGGCCACACACCAGAGCTCATCTCACAGGCATCTCTGACTTTTTTCTGCCCAGTTGAACAAATATGACAGGAGCAGGTGGATAATAAACATAGTTCATATCTCTCAAGCTGTCTCTGTGTTAGCTGTGTCATCCTTATACGCCCAAATCCACTGGCTTGCTGAAAAGGGCTGGCTGTTCTCAGGGTGTGTTAGTGCAGAGACTGGGAAAGGCACGGGTGGATGTCCAGTTTTCTGTGTAGGGCTGCAAAGAGACCCAGTCTGTTCTATTCATTGACTGCAAGAAGGGTTCTTGGCTGTAGAATAATTCCTGCATCAGGACTGCTGTCACTGAAGGAAAGTCTAACAAAATAAAATCACTGACTGAAATATCTTGTGGGACATGAAAATTTCTCTCCTGAAAGTGAGCTTTACATTTTTAAGATGCAGATATTCATGGATTCTTTTGTTACTTTATAATAATAATAGTAATAGTAATAATAATAACAACAACAACAATAATAATATGCTTGTTTTCCTTTTTCTTTAGCTTATGACTGTGAATATTACAACCAAGGTATGTACTATTTGATATTCCTGTCTAAAAATCAGTTAATTTATCGGGTTTTTCTTTGACTTGATGTATGTAGTTTTAAAATTGCTTTTATTTTTAATGAAGGTTAAGGGCCCAGCTGCATTGAATGATCCTAGTAGTTCCCTAATGCCTTCATTAATAACTTCCTAATGTCAGTGTGTGTGGGTTTGGATTGATCCATTATCCTACAACATATGGTAGCAGTCAGGGAGAAGCCCTAGAAGGACATTGGCTTATGTTTGTACTGTAAATTTCAGAGCTGGGACCTACAATATTTGGACATTGGCTATAGGATTTTATGATCAAGTCTCACAATACTGTATTGTAAAAAAAAGCAATAGAGATGCTTATAGAATGAAAATGGTATTCATTTAACAGAATGAATTTCTGTGTCATCCCCTCTTATATTTGGATACTGTGCACATGCTTTATAGGGAGCAGTAGAAAAGGGAAATTTGACTAATTGCAATGATATGAATCTGACCTTTAATGTATCTTTTTGATGACTAGGGTGATCTGCTAATAATATAATGAAGATCAATATAGATATGATTTTTTTCTCCTCCTGTCTGGCCTACTATAGTGTAGCATGTAGATCTCGTTAGGTGTGGCTGACTTTCCACAATTACTTTGCAATAGGGAATTTTATTTCACTCAGAAAGGTTTGAGGACATGGTGAACATCATGACAGTGGTCTTAAAGGTCTTTTCTGACCTTAATTATTCTATGATTCTATGAAAAAGTAGGAAGGAGTACTGGTTTTGTCTAATTTTCTTCATATAGTTAACATGAATTGAATAATATATTTTGTATTTGTGATGACAGTGATGCTTTAGCTACTACTTACACAGATCAAGGCTTTTCCCAGTTCTAATCTTGATCCACCAGTAAGCAAGCTGGGGCTACACAGGAAGTTAGAGGGGGCAGAGTTGGGACAGCTGACCCCAGCTGACAAAAGGGATGTTGTAGAACACATGATATTGAGTACAGCAATAGAAATTGGAGGGGAAGTTTTCTGGGATTGGAACTGATTAGGCTTGATCTAGATGTTGTTCAGCTGATGGTGAAGAATTTTGGCTTTTTTTCATCATTTTTCTTGCAATTGTTTCTTTTGTTTTCCTTTTCTTTTTCCTTATTTCTCTATAAACAAAACCCAAACCAAACCATGATTTAACTGTTTTTATCTCCACCCATGTTTTTTTCAGTTCTTCCCCTCTGACTCTTTTGTGAGGTGTGGAGTGAGTGACCAGGTGTGTGGTGCTTAGCTGCTTGCCAGGGTTAAAATGAAGGACTTAAGTTTTGGAGAGTATGCGATGAAAACTTTTCTATTTGATTTTTCTTCCCTTAGGTCTTGGTGAAGGACCCTATATTTTGGCAAGTTTTGGAGCGAATGACACAATTATAGGGGCTAATGTATCCAGCAGAAAGATATTTCCCCTGCCTAGGACTGGAGCACAAGGAAATGTAATTTTCAGTTTCATGATAACTCCAGGTCTTTTCAAGGATAAAGATTTATGTAAGTGTTCTCAGCAGTTTTGCTAATGGTGAGATATATATCTCAAACTATAAGAATGATTTTTGCTGCATCTTATAAATGTCCTAAATTAGTCTAGATATTTTTAGTAATTGGAATAAGTGGCCAATTTCAAGATGAAGGAGAGATCTAATTTTTTTTTTATATTATAAAACCTCACTTCCAGCTTTAAAGTTGACTTCTCAAAAATTATATTAGAAATATGACAAAATACAAGGGACTAGAATAATTTCATGAAAAAATCCAATTACTTTGTATAACTGGAAATTGTACAAACAAGACACAAGTGTCTAGCAAATATCAACACCGAAAGTCAATCAGGGTATTTTTGTCTCTAGCAAAATTGGTTCTACTTTATGTTTTCACCTTATTTGTTACTTTTCCTGACCTAGAAAATGTGCAATGACTGATCAGAATGATCAGTTTATTTCTGCACTGTTAATAGGCAGCATCTCTGTGCAATGTAGAAGGTAGTTTCTTACTACCTTCTAATCCTAAATTACATTTTTTACTTATTAGAGACTTACACAAACTATACAATAAAAATAAGCATGTTTAAATATTTTCCTACTGTATCTTTTTTCTTTTTTCACATATGTGAAAATTGTGCTAATTAATTCAATATAGATTTTGTCATTGCTTTCTCAAATAATTTAATTTGTTGAAAATATCACATACCATGAAAAATCAACAAAAAGAAGGGCTCTCTCCACAGAAAAAAATCAAATTAAATTTACAAACATTTGAATCTTTACTGCCATTGGGAAAATTAGGTTTTTAGATGTGATTTAGACATGAAAAATACATACAACAGAAGAATTAATTCAGTCTTGTCAAATCCCCATATAAAGTGGAAGTAAATAATTCATTATGTCTGTGCAGTACACAGATGATTTTTGTATGGAAATGAGGGATGAAATAGTATTCCTGTATATTAAAGAACTTCAAAACTGTATTCAAGTTGAAAATCAAGTATGAACTCAGTCTTCTTATAAATTCTTATATTTTCAGAGAATTTTTTCACTTTTGATTTGTGGCATGGGTAGAGCAAATAGAGGTCAAGTCTCCTATTTAAATAAGAGATTTTCTTACTGTATTTCTGGATATGGCTGCATATAAAAAAGCTTGACCTCAATGTTCTTACGATGTGATTTGCCACTGCTAAGCTGTCAGACTCCCAAGATATGCAAGTTCCAGTCTGAGACTGCTTAGGAATCATTTTTGAAGGTTAGCAGTAGGCTGAATGTAATTTTGGTCTAACTTGGAAGTTTCCTGGTGGTTCTGGATTATATGATCATTGGAAGTCTCTTTAACACCCTGCACTACGTTTCTAACTCATTTGTGCAACATAAAGCTGATTTTTTTTTTTTTTTTTTTGTGAAAAGCAGGTTTTTAGAAGGAGCCACTTAGCAGACAATATATAGGATTTAATCTCAATTAGAAGTTGTTTTTCTGTGAAAATCTCACCATTTTTATTATTCTTTTTTCTTCTGTGGAAGCTCTGTCTCTCGTTTCCCTTGAATCTGCTGAAAGACCCAACTACTTTCTGTATGTACATGACAATGAAACCATTGGGTTGGAGCAGTGGCAGGCAAGTGCCTCCTTTCAGAGACGAGCCACCTTCTTCCACCACCAGGGTCTCTGGAGTCCAGGGCTCAGTGCCTTCGAGCTGCACAGTAAAAAGGGCTTTTTCATCGTTCTCACCTCATCCAGTGTTAAAGTGGAAAAGTATGATGATTCAGAAGAATTCAAACATTTCAGTAGCTTTAGTATTGAAGGTAAATTCTGCACAATCCCCAGGGCAAAACATTCTTTTTCTGCTTTCTTCAGAGCACTTCATTTCTTGTATTTCATCAGCAATAGTAACAAATATTTTGTCCTATTTTTGACTTCTATCTTTCTTACTCTTCCATTCTATCTCAAAATGCTATTATTTTCTAACTTTTACAGATAGGATGGTCACTTTATCTTTGATATATGTTTTCATTGGCTTACCCTTTCAAAATGAAAGTGTATTAACATACATACAAAACAGTGTATGTTAATATCTCATTAGTAATCCATAGATAGCTATTCTTCTAAATAAGTTGGGTAATTATATTGCATCTGCAACCAATACTATCTTCACTACGTTTAACTGATCTTTTAGGTTTTGAAACACAGTATATTGTAAAAATTAATGGCTGTTTTTAGTGTCAAATCTTGAAGTCTTTTAGCTTGAACAAATTTAAAATACTTGAAACTGAAAAAAATCTCACCTATTGGAAAGTTCTGAAAGAATTGTCTATTTGGTTTTCATTTTTTTTAATTTATTTGACAGTCCCAATGTATATTATAGAAAAGGCTGTACATTTATTGTTTATTGACTATTGAATCAATAAAAAACCCCTTTCTTTCCTTCTCAGAACTCAGTGCTTCTGTGCCTTACAGAAGGATGTGTGAATGGCGATACGAATCTTGTGCTAATCCTTGTTTTAAGACATGTAGTGATCCTGAAGGAATAGCGTGTAAATTTCTTCCTCTGTAAGTAAAATTAATCTCATATTGCTACTTTGTTGTTTTTTATAATAAGCATACCATATACTTTCTGAAAATTACTGCTGCTGCAATATCCATTTAGTTTACTATCCAGATTTCAATATTGTTCTTACGAGAAGCTCTCACAAGTCATATGAAAATATTTGTAACAAGCCTCTCATTTCTCACAGTTTCTATTCCCATTTACAAGCACTTTCCAACACAGATGTAAGAGGATATTTAGCCCAGGGGATTAGCTTCTGGTGGTGGTTAAGTAGAAAGCTATTAAATTAAATGAAGGCTATTTCCTTATATGGATTTATAGTCGCATCCTAAACCAGCACACCATCATGCTAATACGACTACATCTTTCTGTTGTTTACGTGACAGAGATCAAAAATTGTAGCAATAGTGAGGGAGGAAGACGCCCTCTCCTGTAAGAAGAGGGTACTTTTATACTGGGAGATGTCCATTGGCGTGGAGGGAGGGATTTCAGAGGGGTGATGTTAGCTTGGGATTTAGTAAACAGATTTCCTGTCTCCATGGTTCTCCCCTGGCCTCTTTGAAACCACAGTAAACTAAAAAGAAAAAAGCCTAAGAACTCAAGGCACGATGGGATGGAAAAGAAAGGATATTTTAGATTTCAGACTCCCTAGGTATATGCAATTTATGATTAGAAATACTACTAATATGACTAATTTTCTCTGTTGGTATTCTTTGCTTTTTCCTTATGGGAACACTGGTTGTTAATGTAATAATTTTCTTATTGAAAAGTCCCCCCAGAATGAAAAAGACATGGGAATATAATGATTTGTCTGCATTCTCCTATGTTGAAAGGACACAAGAAAAAGGCTTTATGGAGTTAATCTAAATATTTTAATATCTCAAAAGAACATATCTGGATAAAACAAAAGTCTTGTAGACAAGTTCATCATTCTGTGAAAAACATTTCTGCTTAGGGATCTAAACTTCCACCTGGTTGTGGAAGCAGAATTGTCCAAAGCTGTCATGTTCATCAGCCTATGCAAATAATTATTAGTTTAGAAATAGAATTATGCTGCTTAATAACTTTTTGACCTTAAAATTCCTCAAAATCCTATATTCATAATTTCATTGGAAAGTTCTCAGAACTCTGATAAGACATTCTAATGACTTGTTTAGCCAAGTAAAATAATTTAAAATTAACTTATACTTCTACTGTGGCTCTAGAATTGACTGTGCAATATTTTAAAGGGTTGAAGGATGCATGCCATACTGTCCCAAAAACATGATCCTTGATGAGGTCACACTTAGATGTGTTTATCCAGAAGACTGTAAGTATACTTTATTATGTTGATCTACTCTTATAAATTACTCCAGAGATCCCAGGAAAGGATTATTCAAATGTAAATTTTTAAAAATGCTTACTCAGAACAACTTTCTGTTGAAGATTGTCTCTCTGGATCATAGACTCCATTCCCAGTCATCCAGAATACAGCTTCTGCCTTCAAACAAGTTATATTTTAGTTTGAATTCTTATATTTCTCTAATAGTGGGTTATATATAACCTTTTGTGATTATGTTATACTCGGAGTAACTATATTTGACTATATAATGCTAGTATATTACACATCTGTAAGGGAGAAATTCTAAATGAAAGAAATACAGCTGTGGCAAAAAATTCGGTCTTTTCAGAGGATGACACACCACTAACAAATTCAGCTCATCTATTTAATAATTTCTGGTGTGTAAAGATCATACATTATTTGCATATTTTGTGGGATAAAATATTAACATTAAAATTTAATTTTAATACCTTATCTTATTTTATTGTACACATTTTGAACTAATTACATTATGCTTGATATTTGCTAGTATGAAGTTATCTTGTATATTATCTTCTAAGGACGTAATGTACTTATCTCAAATATTTTACTATTTTGGATTTACTGAATCTTCTATGGAATTGCCTTGAGACTTCAAAATTGCCCTGCAAAAGAAAGGTTTTCACCAATAATAAAAAAATTGACTACTTTATTTGCAGACAAAATTAGAAAACATTTTGAGTCAGCTGAGTTCCTCTGAGTCATCAGACAACCTGGAACCATTGAGAAGATCTGATTTGCTAATATTTAAATGGGATTTGAGTAGAGATAGATTTGCTATTTATCTTTACTAATAATCCATAAAAGAGAGTTAAACACACATTTTTCCTTTTAGGCATACCTGTGACACCTACAGAATCAGAAATTGGACTGAAACCTTCACTCTTAATCTCTCACATGGGTCCTACCACAGAGAGATTTCCTCAGACACCTCCTGTATTTGTTACTTCAGGGAATAAATCAACTCTCATCGGTGTGACAGGCAAAATAACCATGAATGCAAGCACAGCTTCAAGGGGAATGAATATGTCGACACAGTCCATTACAGACTTTTATTCACTGGAAGCATCTAATGCAGCCACCTATTCAACATTTTCATTACAAAGTACAGTGGAGCCTTCTGATGTACTTCACAGCACAGCCAGCTCTACTGTCCTTTCCAAACCCATCCCTTCAACAGATTTTCCAATTCTTCTTCAAGCCTCAGCAGTGACATCACATACTGCCCACTCTAATGCATCTATAACTTTACCCATTACAATAACTCCAACAACATTGCTCAGTTCAAGTCCTATTCCAACACATCCTGCATTATTAACACCCACTTCCTTAGTGCTAGTTCCATTTTCACTCAAAACATCAACCACTCAACTAGGAACAGTTCGACCTTCCTCAGCACTAACAACTTTAGCCTCCAAGATCTCTTTTGTCACTTCTGCGCTGCCTGCAGGGATTGGGAAGAGTAGGAGTCCTTCAGTAAGTCATTCTAAGGGAGCAGAAATACACTCTGAAGTGTCTTTGTCTGCCTTGCAGGCCAACAGAGAAATTATCACAAGACCTGTATTTCTTCTAGGCCCACGATTGACATTAAGCACATCTACTTCTGCATCTACTTTGCCTGTTAGAACGAGGTCTGGCATTAGTCAAACTGCAGTTTACCCAACACCAGTTTCTGCACTGTCTTCAACTGCTCCTCAAATTCCTATGACTACTAGATTTTCTAGCTCTGAGACAAGTGCTCCTCAATTAAACACAGTTTCATATTTCAAAACAGCAATACCCTCGTCTAAAACTTCTCTGATATCATTAAATGCTAGTTCTTCAACCAGTTTTTCTCCAAAGCCATTTTCATCTTCAGTGCAAACTTCAGTGACAGCTCCTGAGCAGATATCTCCATTAAAAAAGGGCAGTATTTCTGCTGCTCTGCCAAAAATGACTGTATCTCTACCTCAAGTTGTTTCTCAAATCCCTAAAAACACTTCTTCAAGTCCTTCTGCAACATGCACAGTATCTACACCAGTGTGTTCTCTGTTTACCTCCCTGAAGCCCAAAGCTATGGCAAGTGCCACTGTTGCCTCCAAAAGTCTTTACACAGTACCTTCTGGTGCTTCCACTCCTCTAGTTGATTCAACAATCTTTGATAGGTCTGTAGTAAGTAAAGCCTCAAGAGAAAATAAGCATATAATGCACACTGATTCCTTTTCATTGTCATCCATTTCTAAAAAGCCAATGAAATCCATCATGTCTACAGCATTCCCTCTCAGGAAATTGGTATTACCTCTAAATTCTACATCAATAACTGCTTCAGAACTTACTGAGTACCCAAAAAGTTCAGATACAGAATTGAAAACTGACCCTGTGGCTCAAAGTTCAGGTACTTTTGTTTCCAAACATCCTTCTTTTACAAGGTCAGTATCTTTATTTACAACCTTGCTATCAACATCAGTACCATCTTATGTGACATCTCAGACTACAGGTTCTTCATTGATTCCCATAGTCAGTAGCACATCATCACTAACACAAAATATAAGTACTGCCCAAGCATCAGTTTCATCTCTAGATACACAAGGAACTTCAAAAATTCCAATTATAGATCTTGCAACTTCTGTGTATTTTTCTAAATTAACTTTGAAAATAAGTCTCTCTACCAACCTTTCAGCAGCACTAAAAACATCCATTGTAATGCCCTCTTTACTAATGCCTACAGCCTCTGAAATCACTTTAGAAAGCCAGCCCTCTATGCCTTCACCTCCTCCTAAGACCTCTCATATCTCTAATGTTTCTCTAGGAAAACAGAGTTCTTCGGTAAGTTCTTCAGAAGAAGATGGAACAATATCAGCCATACCAGCTGGAGTCATCACTCAATCCACTACACCAATGATCACGAACACAACAGTGAATGCTACATCCTCAAAAGCACCTTATAGTTTTGCAAAAATGCTACCTAGTTCTTCAGCCAGTTTATTAGTTACTTCAGGCACTACCCTAGCTTCTAGGATTACTACAAAAACCACTGATTCTTTTGTTGTCAATTTGGATTTTTATATGGCTTCAGCTTCAGTTCCTACCACCATAGAAACACACAAATCTTTATTTACAACTGCAGTAACTGAAGCTTCACAGAGCACTAGAGAAACTCCAAAGATTAATATAATGAAAACAACTGGTACTACAAGTCCGTTATCACAGATGAAGAGTACTTCCTATATAGCATCAGAAGTTAAATACACAACTTCATTTGAAAAAAATGAGGATATTTCAGAAGATGGTCGGACTTCACATGAGCAAAAAAATGCTACAAAGACAACCACAACTGACAAATCTTCCCCACCTTATTTGCCAGTAACTGCAGTTCAGAATCTGCTTTTTTCAAGAAATACAGCCTCAGTCAAAAATATCTCTATTTCTGGAGTCCTGGGTATAATGACATCAGATAGGTCCAAACTCCCAACGCAGAAACCCATTACACCTTATTTTAGTGTAACAGAGGCCACAGAGCTGCAAACCAGAGCTATAATAGATTTATCTCATTCCAGTGGTGGAAGGGCTCTGACTTCCTCTTCAGAAACGACAGCTGTAGCTGACAAGGCTTACTTTGGCACGATGATGCATACACTGATATCTACATCTTCTGAGTGTGTGGTATGATCAGTCTTACTTTACCCTGTATGTTAAATTTTATATTATTTTTCAGTCCATTCTGTTATTCTATACATGTAATACCAGAGATTTAAAATAGTTCCTATTTTCTATTTAATTTACTTGTTTTAAAATTCTCAGTTATTCTCAGAGGATAGTTTTGTTGGTCTTACACTGCCCTGGTATATTCTGCAACTTGGATGTATTGCTCTGAAAAAAAAAAAAAAAAGGGCTTTAAAGCTATGTGAACTTTCTATATAGCTAAATATATTTCTGAGGTGCAGAAAAGAACCATAATCCTTGGAATTTAATCTTACCCTGGCTTTCCTTTTTCCACTTGTTTCTTTGTCATGGTGGGAGTGCATGATTTTGTGTTTCTTAAAACGCTTCAGATTATAAGTGATTATAGCATGTACCATTAATGCATAATGGTTTACATAGAATATTCCACCAAAGATGGATGGAATAGGAAGGGTGTGGGTGAATGCACATGCATCACTGCCACTGATTACAACCACAGAAATGCAAGTCATTCCAAAACAACTGATGAGGGGCAGGTAGATGCGCTGATTCCCTCTCAGAGCTGGGGATGGGCAATTAATTGCTTGGACTTCACAAGGCCAATGAAGTTAAAGTTGACTCTGGTTGTTTTTTCCTTATATGACAGCCAAGATACCTTGAACCTGTTGACAAATGTAGCCAGTATGTATGTGTTAATATGGGTTGGATGTTATACAATCTTTCAAGGAACTGCCCTAAGGATGTGCAGAAACCACATTGTGGCTTTCGAGGAATGCCTGTTCAAGTTAACACTGATAGCTGTTGTCCAGAATGGGAATGTCCCTGTAAGTCACTCTTTTATTTTTAAATAAAATATGGAGCCTTGATCTGTACATGTCAAGTAATAAATCAAAGGGTTGTTGCAATGGGAATATGAGGTTAAATACTGGAGTGAACTAAAAAGAGCTATTCTTCAACAAAGCAGAATGAACTATACTGAACATTTTGTTACCTTATTGACATCCTGGAGATTCAATTTTTTTAAAAATTTTTTTTATTGAAACTTTGAAATTACATCTGCAGCATGAATGCCAATATTTTTCAGATGAGATTTTCAGAATTTTTATCAGTAGAAATGTTAAGATTTCAACATTTTATGAATAAAAATAAATTAAATACTAGCTTTTTTGAAAGCCAGAACCCCCATATTTCATTTAGCTTTAACTGAAGTTTTTATTCATGCTTAGAAACTGCAGAAGCTGTCAGATGAGCCTGCCAAGGGAACAAAAAGGCTAAAGAGAAGTCATATTTAAAACCTTGCAGCATCAATGAAACTAATATTGCACTTAATCTTTTTTTTTTTTTTAAGATAAGACAAATAAGTCCCTTGTCAGTATCTCAAAAATATATATATTTTTATGTATATATTTTATCTCATATTGTGCAGATTCATTGACCCTGCCTATGAAACATTGACTTTAGTAAAAAATTTTCACCAATTTCAACATTCTCCCCTAGCCTGGGCACACAGAAGCATGTTAAGGAATTTCCACTGAGTAACCTAAACACTTCAGCTTATGGCTCAATATGTTGTCTGCAGAACAAGGTCATATATCTATTTATCCATCTATAAATGTATATGCAAATGCACATAATGGTAGAAATGAAAGTTTTTAAAAATGCCCTGTAATCAGTTTTGTGGTAACCTCATTAAATGACAGTTCTTTTTTAGGTCAGTGCTCTGTACTGTCTGAACTGAGTGTTATTACATTTGATGGAAACAACATAGCCCTCTGTAATATGGCTTCCTATGTTTTAGTAAAGCTACCAGGAGAAATTATTGTTGCTCACATTGAAAAATGTCCTGCTAATCAGGTAAGGTTCTTGCATTTGTACATTAATTGTAATGGTTCCTTGAATTTTTTGTGTTACAGGTTTGAAATTATGCAAAAATATGTCAATTAAAATTTATACATAAAAGCCACACTCAATGAAAAATGCAAAGTTATTTAATTTTTAAGAAGTATGCTTAATAATGCTGTCTAGGTAGAAGAATTTTATCTTCAGTTAAATAGTAATTGTTGAGTAATAAGGAAATTCAAATGTAGGTTCCTTTTAAATTATCAACAGTGACATAATACTCAATATGCATGTCTCCTTTCAGGCTCTCTACACAGAATTGTCCTTATAACCTTAAATTTATACTTTACAATACAGTCAAAATAGTAAAATATTTTTAATAGTCCCAAAATATATTTTGTAGTAATTTTAGGAATATATTCATGACTTTGTGATGAGCTGTTCTTTGTATTTGTCTAGCTTTCTGCATTGTCTGCAGAGGGGATCCAACCACTTTATTTTTAGATTGCCAGTTTAGGTCAGGTCAGTCTCATCCCTGGTGTCTGTATGTACATTTCCTTTGCATTGTCCATAGTCCTAATTTATGCAGCCTTGAGCAACTGGATTGAGTCCATCTTCAGTTTGTGAATAAACCAGTCAGTGATGAGGGGCTTCAACAGACTTCTTTCCTTCCCATCTCTTATTTATTCTCACAGGGCAACTGTGCACTTGAACTTTAAGACTGTTAAAGGCAACAGTCTTGCATTGTTTCAGAGGTTTTCTATTTTTTTTATTAAACTGCTCTCTGGTTTCCTGGGTGCAGTCTAGAGGTGGGAATGCAGAGCACATACACAGATGAGCTTTAGAAGTCTGTAGTTTTAGTTCTTAAGAAATATAATTTGAAAGGATCTTTTAGCATATGCACTAAATTAGCTGGAAAGTGCATATTTTTTATTATTTGTAATGAATATATTAAATTAGTTTAATTATTTTGCTGATTGTAGAACATTAAAGACAAATTAAACAGTAACTTATTTTTGCTAAATAAAAATGATGCTGATTATTATTGCACTTCTAATTTTTTTAATGTTTTCCAGAGTGCAAATTCAATAAGAAAACTAGTAAGTACTTGTTTATTTTGCTGATTTTAAAATTTATTAATGATAAAAAAATAATTAATGTAAAAAAATTCAGTAGCACTGGCACAGAATTAGAAAAATAATAGTAACTAAATTGTCTTGTCAATTTTCTTTCAAGGTTCCACCTGCAAACACTTCAGGGCTCTGTTTTAAGAAATTAAATGTCACAACGCACACTTGTCAAATACTTATCAATCGTTTAGCAAGAAAAGTAAGTACATAGCAACCGCATGTGTACTCTTAAAAAGAGGAAGAGACTAAAAAAGAGGAAGAGACTAAAAAAGAGGAAGACTATGCAGACAAATCCTATTCTGTTGTAGAATGTGAAAAATCAGATTTAAAATAAAACACTAGGGGATTAGGATTACTTTTGCAGATCAGGTTCTCAATAATTCATGGTATACTAGAGGCAAAACAATTTACATTTCTGGTACCATGTTTCACTTAAATGTCATTTTTCCAAAATGACACTTTAAAGAGCCTTTGAGATTTTAATGAAGCTGCAAAAGCAGTTATGCCTGAAACTATACTTCCAGAAACCCATGAACCTTAGAAGTGATAAATACTTAAGCTACTATTGCTAGTCAGTAACAAGTCAGAACAGATGACTTTGAATAATTCAAATGAGGTTTTGTTTCATCATACAATATGTGATAAGTAAGATTTATTCTTTCTCTAATTAGAAAAGATTTTTTTTTCCTCATGTCTACTTCATTTGCAATTTTGGAAAGTGGCACAGTTGGGAAGCTCTCTAATTTAAGCACTATGACTGTTATATGTGGCAGAGGCTGTGAAAAAAATAAAATAGTAATGCATATAAAAGACATCATTGCAATCTGGCTTTATCTCTAAAATGTGTTTGGTTTATTTTAGGTAGTTGTGGATTCTGTAATTCAACCATTACCATTTTCAAAAGAAGGACTGAGTATTCAGGATACTGGTGCAATGTATGTTGTTAATACCCCAGCTGGTATTAGCATCAAGTGGGCTCACATTACAGGCATCATAGATATACAGTATGGATTACACTCTAACACAACGAGGAAGACAGAAGGACTTTGTGGTGAGGAAATGGTGGCAATTTTTTTCTTATTCAATAACTTCCTGATTGAAATTTGCAACTCCTTTTTGTGTCTGCAACCAGCTGTCCCTACAGCTCATTGTGACCCTCATCAACTATGCTGACAGTCCTATGTGAGGGCCTGTGAAATACTATTAATTAATTAATAATAAATTAATCATTCTGTTTGAAAGCACTGTGTGCTAATAAGGTATTGTGCAGAGCAAGCAGTGATCAGTACATTGTACCTAAACAACCTCTAAAAAATTTACTTCTTATACTTATTTCTGCCTGTTTTAAGATACTTGCTGAAACCAAGTAAAGAAAAAGAAAATTTTTAGTGAAGAAGTGGCTGCTAAAGAAGTTCAGGTAGTGATAGCAAATTTCAGTGATTATGGAGAATAGAATAACTGTCTGATGTTAGCAGTGACAGCTTATTGCTATGAAAATACTGACAAAAGCTTTATCTTGGGAAGGGTCCAAGTCTCGTGAGGACAGTGAATAAAGAATCTGAATTTGATTCTTGGGACCTCTTGAGGCTGAGTCTAGGGTCCAAAACTGTGCTGAGGTATCTTAGTCTTTAATTGCAATGATAGTAAATGTAGCAGGTTTCAAGCTTCCCTGAAGCCTTTTTATAGTCAGTATGAATAATATGGAAAAGTTTAAGCAGGTGATTAAAAATTAATTTTATGATAAATGTTCATTTTCTGGTGGTTTGTAATTTTACATAATCTGCTTCATATTGAAAAGGAAAATGAATTTCTTATAATCTTTTAAACTGCTTTTAATTTTAAAAGCAAAAAAGGCAATTCAGATGTGCAGTAAGTATAAATACAAACAAATCAAGTCTTTAAAATCAATTGTCTTCTGCTTGAACAAGAGGAAAGTTCTCCTAAATCTAGTTAGAGAAGGTGAAGGCTGGCCCTGCATCTTTACCCAGTACCACGCCATCTTCTCTATGCATGCTGAGTGAGTGGGACAAGATGAGATCAAATGTAGAAAGAATTATGGAATAGTTCCTCTTTGTGTCATGAGAAGTTAAAAAGAGGAAGACTATGCAGACAAATCCAAACTTAGCTTAAAATGTTGCACTACCTGATATTTTGTGGTAAAGTCTGAAGTTTTCTTTAGTGCTTCTTTCCTGTCTTTTGCTGTTTGTTCTGGTCTGGGATTCTGCAATCCTCTTCATCTCATATTAGAAAAAGTTGTGGGACTATGGGGCAAATTTGTTTTATTTTAAAAGCTGTATTGCTTCTGCAGTTGTGTAGCATGGCCTTACAAATTCAAATGCCAGCAGCTTGTGTTCTGCAGCAAGAAGCAGAAAAACTAAGAATACTGGAAAGCGGTGCTACTGTAAAATGCTTATTTAAAAAATGCTATACTCTCTATCTCTCCATGCTGTCTGAAAGAATAATAGCCTGCCACACCAAACTAGTTCAGTTCTAACAAAAGATCCTAACAAAGGATCCTGGAAAGCATCAGTCTGTAGGGTTGAAAACACAAGGGCAAGGGCTTAGAGTGTGCTTAACAATGCAGAAGGAAAGTGAAAACAAGAGAGGAACATTGCCTAATCAGTTCCTGAGATGTAAAACTAGTATGGAGATTAAATTTTTGGCATTACTCACTTGTTATGTTCTTAAAGAGATCATGTATTTTAATTTATGATACAGTAGAATAATGAATTCAGGTAGACAATGAATGCCAGGGGTCTGGGAAGGTTGTTTTTTACGGTGATTTTGTATTAATAACTTGAGTAAGAACAATATTTTCTCTAGATAAAGCAATTTATTCATCAAAAGATTATTTTCATAACTTCTTGCACTTAGAATGTTCAAGTAAGTCTCAATACAGTGTGAAATCATCAGTGATGAGCAATTAATTTCAAAACCATCGCTATTACTCCCAAGGAGCTGACTGCCAGTAGAATGTGATCAGAGTCTAGTGCCATGTCAGTGAGTTTGATACACTCAGTAGCACATTTTGGTAGCAGTTTTTCTCAAAAGTTAATTGTTGTGAAAGGTACAATGAGTTGTATTGATCTACTTGTTTTACTAAGCCACTGAGCTGAGAAATAAAATCAAAAGCAGGAAGTTGGAACATAGAGCAGGGAGTGGACATAGAGCTGCCTTAATTTATGAACTCAGGTGTCTAAGTTTCACAGGTCAGCCTGATGCAGTGTTGATCATAACTTATCAAGTGTGCTTTTCTTTCCCAAATGAAGGTGTATGGCATGTTTGGTAGTTTGAATATGATGCTCTGTCTCCAGGGGTGTGTAATGGAGATCCTAGTGATGATCTGAAAATGCAAAACATGACCATAATTACAAATATGGAGGAAATTGAAATGTTCATTAAGAGTTGGGAAATTGAGAAATCTCTTGAAGTAACAACCAGGAGGCCAGTAAGAAACTGTACTGAAGATAACTGCACATACTGTATGGAACTGTTAAACAGAAACATTTTCATCCCTTGTCACAAGAAGGTAAGTATGAGGATCAGAAAAATTGCAGGAATTATGAAAAGTGACCAATACATGCACATTTTTAATGTTTTGCTTATTTTTTATGATTTGACAATGGAATGGGTGGCTTTAATACCCCGTCATGTTGTCCATTGTAAACACACCTGTATTGATCCCTGTGCTATTGTGCTGTTTTTTTCAAATTACTTAATGGGCCTTTCTCAAAGGAAAGATCATCATGTCAAGAGAAACACATTCCAGAGATGTTATTTTTATGAAATGGTTGACATGGATAACTAGAACAGAAAGCCTCAAGCTTCTGCTGCACACAGAATTACTCAAGTGGCCATTTCCTTCTGAGAGCTAGATGTGTTCAGATTCCTGATTCACTTCTTTTTCTGCTTTTCCACCCTTTGTTTTTGTTGTGTTATACTTCGATTTTTATCACAGACAAATGTTGTTAAAAGTATTGCACGCATCTGAGTTCCTTATTTCAAATTCCTAAGGCACTCCTCACTTTCCTGAGGCAGAAAAACATGCAGGGAATTCTTCTGAAAGGAAGGAATGAAAGTAGTTTCTTTATATACAAAATTTAGCAGATATTTGCCACAGAAACTTAGTGTGAGGGAGCAGTGGTAAGCAGTTTGAAATCAAGATAGAGTGGCACCAGTGAGTAGTAGGAATCTTTGCATAATTGTTTTGACATATCTCATTTCATAATGATTTGAGGAAATCTGAGAGGTCATAATACCTACTGCATGTATATTTCCAGGAGGACTCTGATAGTACATCTTTTCCTGGTTTATAGCAAAAACTATAATATCATCAAGATTTTCAAGTGGTTGGTTCATTCATTATAAAATTTATTTTCTTTCATACCCATGATGATGGCAAAGCCAAAGTGGATGGAGTGTATTGTGCTTGTGCTGGCATGAAGCAGCTGGTGAAGGATAGGTAACAGAGTTATCAGTGTGATGACTCTGATGCCTCTTGGCAGAAGTGAGAAACTGCTTGAAGATTTGCTGAAAGCACAGGGAGAACATGGCTGCGGCACAGTAATGAAGAGGCAGAATGAAACAAAATCTGACTTTTACATCTTGTTACAAATTTATGCAAACAAACCCAACAAAAACAAGATAGGTTGCATTTGGGTTCAGTAAAATAGGCTATGAGGTCCTACAGACACGGAAACAGAGTACTAAGTAATTCATTCACAGCAGGATTGTATGGAAGGTACAGCAGCAATGTTTAGCTGAGATTATTCACTTTTAGTTGACAGGGCTATACTGAAAAGCTCTTTAAAGCAGTGTGACAATCTCATTAGGACTACATGATCAGCATAAAAAATTCTCGCAGTTTAAGTTTTGAAGAATGAGTGTTCTGACAAAAAAGATATTTTTAAATTTAAACTCTGCTAGGGACTTTTTCCTCTTGTGGCTGTATTATTTCTCTTAATTACTGATTTATTTTAGTTACAGGAAGTCCTTATACTTGATAATTCCCAATTTCAATATGTTCCTAGGTGTCACCACAAGAATTTTGTGAGAAGATGTGGATCAACAGTACTAATTTTTGGAACTATGAGTGTGATGCACTTTCTGCATATGTGGCTTTATGCAACAAGCACAACATCTGCATTAAATGGAGGACACCTGATTACTGCTGTAAGCAGATAGCCATATTTTGTACTCTTATGTGCCTTTAGTGATGAGGTTTTTTAGTGATTTGGGATTTTAGTGATTAAGTGTTTAGAGATAAGTTAAAAATATATTTCTTTCTATTATTCTTGTAAGTAACATCTCGTTTTATCACAGCATTGGTAGATCAGGTAAATCATAAGATGAGAATACATCATCTAGTCATGAATGAATTTTAATCTCCATTGAATTAGCTGCTTATCTAAAGTACTATTAAAAGTATAAATGGGTGCTTTCTGTGTTAACTCACTTGTTATTGCTGCCTGTTTAACCAATGAAATGCTGAAAGAATATAGAAGCACTCAATGTCCTATGTTATTCCTTGCAGCATTGAGCTGTCCTGAGGGCAAGGAATACCAGCCTTGTGTGCAACCCTGTGAAGCCAAGACATGCTTGAATAAATGGTTCTATGAAGATTCTCCCTGTTCCTATTTAAGGGAAGACTGTGTGTGTAAAAATGGCACCATTCTGCATAGAACAGACTCTGACCTCTGTATACCAGAAGAAAAATGTAGTAAGTACAGTAGGATAGAGTAGTTTTGCAGTCATGGTACTATTAACCACAGTTACATTAGCAGTTCATAGTAAGAGATAAGCTTAAGTTCTGTGTCAGTCCTCAGTAAATGTGAATCTGGTAAAGGTCCCTTCAACAGAGCCTACATTTCTCTCAAGCTACAGCAGTTTGTGCTTTCAGTTAACTTGTCTTTAAGAACCAGTGCTGATATACCTCTGCTGGGGGAAAAGTGAGAGTCATTCTTCTATAGCTCCCAGGCTTTCCTCCCTTCAGAACTTAGGAAGGAGTAACACTGGCAGATTCTGTTCCTTTTCCATTTTCACCACAGAAAATCATTTGTTCCTTTGGGGCTTTTAAGGTCATCATCCTTTCTTGGATTCTTTTATCATAATGCTCCTCAACCATATTATTTTATGCAATAATTTCATGCAAGTCATTGTTGCTTGCAGGAAATGGGAGCTGTCTGCTTTTTGAAGGATATAATGCTTTTTTTCCTTCCAGCATGTACAGATGATAAAGGACAGCCCCGCTCTGCTGGGGAGATCTGGAATGGGTCCATGAGAGGATGCTGCATGTACAACTGTTTAGAAAACGGAAGCATTATTGCTGTAGAACCTGAATGCAGTGAGGATCCAACACCGGTCTGTGAAAGAGAAGGGGAAGTTCTACTCCATGTCATTGAAGAGAGAGCTTGCTGTCCCAAGAAAGTTTGTGGTACGTACCACACTTGATTTCTGTAACAGAAATATAAAATAAGTGCTTCCTGTTCACAGGCAGCTGACAAACTTTAGATTCAAGGTAACGTTTTTTAGAATTACTTTTCAAGTACTTGTGGCTGGTTGGTCCAGCAGTTGAGGCTTCTATTCTTTGTAAGAATTATTCACTGAAATATTTTTTTCCTAGAAGTCCACCAGTTCAACAAAACTTCTGTTAAAAATGAATTTTTAAGCTCTTGCATGGAATTTCATAATAAATTAATATATATTCAATGATAGAAGTACCTTTGTATTTGGGGATATCATCAGAGATTTCTTGCTTTTCTTTCTAGTGCTTTGGCATGATGAACAGTATCAGCAGAAGTATTTTTTTCCCAGAAGCCATTTTTTAGGAGCTGATCACTGACTACTAATATTCTGCCTAGCCAGTTAAGATAAAGAATAAGCTTATTGCTCCTAAAACATTAAACGAAACATACTAATTTCTTCATTACATTTTCAAAGAAAATGAGAACATATGGTCCAGCTGATAGGGTGCTTTTGCTTATTAGATGCCTGTAACCAAAGCTATATTGCCAATTTGCTCAAGGAATATCAGTGGGAAATTATAGGTGGCTTCGTGCACTGGGAGCAGATCAAGCAAATACCAGTTTTAAGAGGAATATAATTGCTTGCTTGGTTTGAACTGAAAGGTCTACTTGATGGTATAGAGTGAATTTTAAGCTGACTTGGGCTGCTCTTCTTTTGTGGATCTCTGTATTAGATGGTATAAATATCCTGAACTATAGGACTTACACTTTTATCTGTTTAAAGATATAATTTTTTTTTTTTATCCCACAGAATGTAACATGTCATTGTGTGATGCCATTATTCCAACATGCAAACCCAATGAAAAATTAGTTGTAGGCTACCAACCCCTGTCCTGCTGTCCACAGTATCGATGTGGTAAGGGAAATACAAAATCACAGTTAGTGGAAAGTTTTCCATAATTGTATTATATGTTGGAAGAAAATTTGTATTACAAGTTGTCTTGATTTTTAATGGAATAAGACTGTAAATAGCACCAGGCAAGGATGTATGTTTTTTTAAACATTGTCCAATATTTTTTGTATTTGTGTTTTGTGTTACTTCTGATTTACAGTCAATTTGGAGTATTTTATTTTATTTAGCTATGAAGAATATATTTTCTATATCTTTTTCATATTGTTTCAATGACTCCTTTTAAAACAGTATTTGTTTCACATCCCTCAGAATGTGATCCTTCAGTTTGTTTTAATGCATCCCAGCCCGACTGCAGAGAAGATCAATTTATTGTTGAAGCAAAACAGGAAGATCCCTGTTGTTTCTCTCATCTCTGTGGTAAGAAGCCTCTAATATTTTTATGAAGAGCTAAGGAATAGTCAAGTATTTAAAAAAAGAGACTATAATTCTGAAATAAATAACTCAAGGCAGGAATTCTTGGAGTGAGATTTCACACAGATCTGGCTGACTGGAACAAAATTATTCTTGGGTTTGGGGATCTTTTCTTTCCAACTTAATTTTGAACATCATGTTTGAACTTTGCTTAGCTTTTATAGCCATAAAATCCTTAAAAGTTCTATTATCTGAGTAACAAACGCAATATTGCTTGTTATATAGCCTATCAGATGGAATTCAAATGTGCTAACTTTTTTGTATTTAAAACTTTGTACATGTCTGGTTTTTTGTGTTTTTTTAAATTTAGTTTGTGAATCCTGTATTGAACCTGTTCCCTCATGTAGTGAAGGGGAAATTCTCACTGTAGACGTTAACACCATACACTACTGTTGTCCTCATTACTACTGCGGTGAGTGCAACTGTTGTGAGTTCAACATGTCACCAAATTCAGTAAAAATGACAGACAGTGTGTGGGTGTGCAGGGATTTGTTGGGGTTTGGCAATTAGTGTGGGCTTCAGGTGTAGACTAAGAGGTCCAAATGAGGGTGTAGAGGTACCAAATCTGATGTAGATTCAAAGTTCTTGGTATGCCCAGTGGTGGAATAACAAACCTAGTCAGTGGAATCTGGAGAGGTTATTTAGTTCAGCAGACAGAATAAGGTTATCTTCACAGTGATCTAAATACCAGTATACTAATGTGGCACTGAATCCCATCCTTGGAGTATAAATGTACAATTGTTCATATATTAAAACAAATTAATAAAACAGTTTCCATGTTGTTTTTCCTCTGTTGTACATTCACTAATATTTAGGCAGTTTCTTTGCACTTTTAGCTCCTAGGGGAAGGAGTAGACCAAGGGTTTCAAATATTACTCGGCTGACTACTATTCAAACAATGAACAGGCAGAAGAAAAATATTTGCAGTGTAACTTAGTCCTTTTCATAGCCTCATGAAACACATAAATTGTGCTATACATTTTGAAGTAACAGCTACAACTATAACTACTTAATTTAGCTTTCATACTACTGCAGTCTTTCAGGGTAATTTCAAATAATTAAATTTACTTCCATTAAGTTTGGAGTTTAGCAATTTTTACTTCAGTTCTTTTGGTATTTTGGTCCTTTCCTTTTCCTAGAACTTTTACCCAGCTGAAATTTTCTGCAAAGGCCTTTGTCAATTTTTTTTCCCAATTCTGGCAGGGAGAAAGTTAGATCTTAGTGTGTGATCTTCTTACACAGTCCCAGTAAGCCACTTCTGACAAGGAAGGCAGTATTTTCATATTAGCATCATACCTGGAGGGCAGTTGCTCCCTGTTATCTCACAGAAGTGCACTTTACAGTACATTTCAAGTCCATGTTTCCCAAAGATTATGGTTTTAGCTGTCCTTGTTGCTAGTTATTATCTTGATTAACTCTGAAGTTATATTAAATATGATATTTAATATATATATATATAATATATGATATAATATCCGAATATTAAGTGATTTCTGTTTGATGTTTCTTGAAAATTTGAACATGTTCTAAGACAACTAAAATCACTTTCGAAAATCTTTGTTTAGTTTTTAATTCCAAGTATAATTCAGATGATTAAGAAGGACAATAACATTTATATAAGATAATTTTATTTTTAAAATAGTTTATCAAAAGAAATGTAAGCTGGAAAACATGAAGAAGTTGAGTAAATTCTCATATATCTTTTGCCCTCATTTAGTTTGTGATGAAAATCTTTGTTCTGAGCCTCCTATGATTTGCACAGAAGACATGACACCTGTGAAGGAAAAAATACTTGGGCAATGTTGTCCGGAATGGCACTGTGGTAATTATTGCTTTATTTCTTATTAGAGTTGTTAACCATATTTGCCAACTGTTGCTAACAATTAGCTAATTGATTAACACTGTTTTCTTTATCTCCTCAGAATGTAGTTGTGAAAATTCTACTATGCTGACCTGTAAATTAGTAAGTGGTGTCTTTTATATATTGTTATTAATGGTGTTGAATTGTCTTATTCCTCCCTTTTGCACTCCTTGTTTCAGTTAGTTGTAAAGAGTGACCAGGGACAGGGTGGGATTGCCTTCCAGTCCCAGCTCAGGTATGTGACTCCAAGTGTCTGCATGGTGCTGTCAACTGTTTCTTGGAGAAATTTCACTTCGTGTGTTGTAAGGTGGAAAAAAGAAAAAGCAACTGTAATTTTATCTTGTTCAGTGTTGACATGAAGCAATATGCTAGTAAGGCTTTCCACAAAAAAAATCACATTAAAAAAAATAATTAATGTGGTATGAGCTTTATGATTATATGTATTATCTGAAGAAATGTGCTGGTTTGTTAATCATTTATGCTTTTGATTAAAATGATTTTACATTATTGAATTAAGCTGATATGAGAAGTCATAAATATTTTGCTCCTCATGTCATAATAGGGACTGTGATCTGGAAAATTATTATAAATGATTGTTCAAACTCCCATTAATATCATAGTGACCATATTTTCCTTATCCATTTTTTCCTTGTGTGAAGACAGCATAATGTAAAGTCTATTAAGCAGTTTTAGATTTAAATAGCTTTCACCTATCTTTCAGAAAAAAATTCTTAGGATGCAATCTTTTGCTAATATATTTATTATTGAAATAACTTTGTATTTCAGGAAAAAATGCTGTTTATTGACTCTGCTATTCTATGCATCCCTACAGAAAATGAAGTGCTGTTTTCTGTTTAAAGATATACATATGCTGAATAACTCTGAACATGCTACTGTTTCTTGAGTACATTGCAATTTTTCTCTTTTATGAAACCAGGGGTAGAAGTGATAAAAGTAATATTTTACACTTTTAGAGAAAAATTATTTGTGTAGCCCTACATTTAATTGTGCATGACTTTGCAAACTTTTTCTCTTTCTATACTCAGGGAGAAGTTAAAAAAATAGATAGCAGCATTTCCAGTGCTTGTGGATGCACTCACTACATTTGTGGTATTTTTTTCAAATTCCTCATTGTTGTGTTTTAGATTTTAGCTAAAAGGGTGTGCAAAGAAAGCAGAAATAAGGTCATTGTAACCTTCTCAAATGTAAATGCTCTTTTTCCTTAATTTGAATATCTAGTTATGCAATGATATTCTCTTTTCTGAATATGGTGCTTTGTCTGCTAACCCATCCACTTTGCGTTTATTCTGGCAGTGTGGGAGTGTTGTCTGAAAGCCCATGCTTTCAGAGTCAGGTACAGTCTCTCTGGTGAGAGACAAGTATGAAACAGGCTGTGAAAATGAACCGAGTGTGAACAGGGCAGCTGCTCCTTGTCCCCTTCCAACACAAATGAGACAACACCTACAGAGAGCAGCAAGCCTGTTCAGCCAGCATGAAAGGAGGCAGCCAGACTTCAGATCAGAGCTCTGCTCCCTCCCTGCGCTCAGCTACCCATGTAGGTAGGGTAGGTTTCAGCTGCACTGTGCACGGGGTGCTGAGGCAAGCTGCAGTCCTGGCAGCAGCCCAGGCTAAACTGCCCCCAAGAGCTAAGCACATATTTACAGTACAGCCTGAACAGATTACTGGACCACAGGTATTTGCAGACAGATTAGTTTAATTGACAGAAAGGCTACATTGTATGATATTCAGAAGAGCTCAATGTTAAATAATAGAACACTTTTAAAATAGGAGCTGAATGTTAAATATTAGAGCACTTTTAAAATAAGAACAGCAGACTTTACTTCCATAGTAGGAACACTATTATTTTTAGGCAATTTTGCACTTTGTAGCATTTTCTAAAACTGAATTATCCTTCCTTCCACTCTTGTTTGGTAATTAAAGCCACAAAACAATCAAGTCTAAGAGATATAATACTTTTGCAGTGAATAGGAATTTTCCCTACTTTTGTCTTACCAGTTGTTCTGTTAATTTGCTCCATGATTTTTTCCCCCCCATCTGGTAACATTTATTTCTTTTGTTTTTAGAGAAGGATGATGTGTGCATCTTCCAAGAGGTCACAGTACTGAATCCTGGACAGTCAGTGATTCAGTACTTGGATGGAGACCTTTGTTACACTGTACAGTGTTTACAAGAAAAAGATCAGAACACAGGCTACAATGCCATGCATTTCACAATGATGAACTGCTCCCAGCAATGTGAAGCAGTAAGTACTCTTAATATACAGGAATGATGCAATTTGTGTGCACAACTGCACAAATAGGATAAAAGTTTTAGTGAAGATTTTTGCTAGTCCTGTTTACTCAGCAAGAACTTGAGAACTTAGCAGTGATGCTGTGTATCTTGTGTCTACACGATTATTTTGAGAGGCAGTTTCTAGCAGCTTATGTAAACACCTCCCTCCCTCCCTCCCTCCCTCCCTCCCTCCGCCTCCCTCCTCCCTCCCTCCCTCCCTCCCTCTCGCTCCCTCAGCCTCCCTCCCCTCCCTCCCCTCCCTCCCTCTCCCTCCCATAGCGCCTGCC
>CM031879.1:37273938-37371652 GCA_018697195.1 Certhia americana
CCGTCGCGCCTCCACCCTACACTACCATCCTACCATGACCGTCTAGTGTTTTCCTTGCTTCAGGCTACAAGTGTTTTGTAATTTCAGAAATCAATGAGAATTCCATATAATGTTTTTTTTACTAAATTTATAAAAGTAGCTCGGTTGTCGCTTTTCCTAGTTCCTTTCTTTCCAGCCCCATCAGAGAGGCTTATTCCTCTCAGCCACCATACCGGTGCTGGTACGATGTCAAAAAGTGTTACTGCTCTTTTCATACAGGGAGAATACGCGACCCCCCCCCCCCCCCCCCCATTTGATGTCCTGTATGAGGTAAGTGCCTCTGAACAGAGATAGGAAATATCTGCAATTATACAATAGACAGGAGGCTAACAGACATTTCTTAGTTAACTCATGCTTTCATTCTTGCCTAATACCTCCTTACTGCTGATTTATGTATGTTTTTCTAAGCCTTCTGATGTTTTCATTTTTTGTAATGGAGTTCTCATGCACTTTCTTGTAAACAATTGTTTTGCATTCCTCTCTAGAGGAAGGAAGACTTGATAGACTGTTAGTTTGACTTGTGGGGATTGGATAGGTTAAACTTTATCCTCCAATCCTAGGTCACCTGTGAAAAGATATATATATATATATCTCGGTCACACAATAAACCTCTCTTTTTCTCCCTTCTCTGTGAAGAGAGTTGTTGTGTGTGTGTGTGTTCATTTCTTGTCAAACAGCAACACTGGTTACACACTTAGAGATTATTTATGATGTATGATTGGAAATGAGTGTGTTTACCTAAAGACCTGCCATTTCACACATGTGAATATCTTATTGCTTGTAATATTTTCTGCAAAGATATGCAAATGTCATAATTTTCTTAAGGCTGGATAAGCTTTAACTGCAGAGCAGGGTTCAAATTATAACTCTGTGTACTGTGATTTAGATGTATTGAGAGCTTCGGAGCCTACATCTACAGGACTTCTATGTCCCCCTCTTCTCAGGGCCACTCTTCTTTCCATGCTGGTTACCACAGAAAGGAAAAGTGCAAATTGAGGCTCTGGGGTTCAGGATCTTGATGTTGTGTTCCAGCATCCACATACACAGAAATTTAGATGTGGCCATGACTTGATTCATACTTCCAGTTGATTTCAGAGCAAAAGAAATGATTGAACTGGCACAGAGTCCTTTCATTCTGCAGTAGGACACCCATGCTCAGCATCATGCTGGAGAGCAGAGCCATGGCTGCAGGGAGGAGTAACCTCTTGTATTTAGAGGATGATCTTTCTCTTTTGCCACCTACGGATGGTCTGCAGTGACTTTCCACTCCAGTAGATGCTACAGCATCAGGACACTACTTTTATAGACATTTCAGTTTGGAGATAAAGCTGAAGTGTTTTGACTTTGTTTTATATATTCAGGAAGGAAGCACCTGGACCTCCAACTGCACCAACTACAAATGTGTGAAGACTGCTGCAGGGGCTATTGTACTGGGGTCAAGCATTGTCTGCCCCCCATTTAATGACACTGAGTGTACAAAGGTTTGTACTTTGCATAAGGTAAGTGACAATAATTGCTCCGGAGTTTGGCTTACACTCCACAACACATGCAAACTTTGTGCACTTTCTTTAAATTAAAAAAGTGGTAAGTAAAAACATATAAATGAACAATTTGCAGTCATTTCCTATACTCCTGTTTTCTTTCCAACTGACAAAGTATCTGTGAGAAGTGTAAAGTTTGGCTTGGGTCTTGTTGATGACTGCTTTTAGAATATTGTGGAATTGGAATCAGGCTTGTCATACCACTATATAAAGTGCTAATCATTATATCTTACTTTAGGTTGGAATAATACTTTGCCAAGTTCATAGAACACACACAATAAATCAGATAAATAAGATAAAGAAATCCAAAATTGCTCAATATAAAAGTTAGCGATATTAAAAATTCCTTAAGTTGTGCCATGATTAGGGAGATGAAAGAGTATATGTAAACTTAACTGTCTCTTAAACTAAAATTTCTGTACCATAACAAAAATATATCTAGGGTATCTGCCTACATTATACATTTAAAAATATAAAGTTGGTATATGCATAAAAACTGCTTTGAAGAACATATATTCTTCACAAAGATTGCATATTTGTTTACAGTTTGATTTCTAATTTAATAATTCTCTAACTTTATAATACTTGTAAACTTTTTCACTTACAGTACATCCTATATTTAATATGAGCTACAAATAATAATACATATATATATATGTAGTGAGGGTAAGTACCACTGCTGCCTTGAATACAGATTATATATTTAGGACCAGTCTTACCTACCCCTTCCATTTGTTTAAAAAAGTTCCTATTTCTTCCAGTCCTAAGGAAGGTAATCTATTTTAAAATAATACCTGTACTACTTTGAGTTAATGCTTGAGTTTCTTCCTTGGAACCATTCTGACACCATCTATTAAGATAAGATTTTAAAGAATGGAGCCCTAAAATTCACTTTCTGAATCAGTCTGACCTGTTTTTGAGAGACATTGAGCATAGGTCTGAACCAGAAGCTGAGAAGAAAACTTTTGTCACAGGCAGTTCAGGATAATTCAGGAATATCTGAGTGCTCTTTTAAAAAGTTCTTGAACAACTTATTCAATGTAATGAGGTAAAAAATATATGCTCGCATGAGAAGACAGAAGCTGAAA
Source organism: Certhia americana (assembly GCA_018697195.1). Lineage (NCBI taxonomy): Eukaryota > Metazoa > Chordata > Aves > Passeriformes > Certhiidae > Certhia > Certhia americana. The sequence goes on from CM031879.1 coordinate 37,276,607, forward strand.
AATTTCTGTCTTTTGTCTGCTGCTATCCTAAGAGTTCTATTTATGTTCTCTAGTCTGCTTGATATGCAGATTTGGACTACTCACAGGAATTTTTGAAACTATCCTAATAAATCTCCATGGTGGAGAAATAGATGGGAGTAGATTATATAAAAGACCTCATGCTTATAGAAATGAAGCAACTTCTTCAAAGGAAAGTAGATCAGATGTCAACTGAACTTGTCATCAGTGAGGAGTTCATTTTCAGTTTCAAAGGCTGTAAAGAATTTGTGAAACAAACCTTCAGTTCATACATATCTGTGTTATTCTGTTGGTTTCAGTGGCACTACTTTTTATTAGTTTGACATCTTTAAAATGTGGAATGTCTTGAGATACAATTTCCCTTTGCATTGGGCCCAGACTTTTTTTGCTATATTCTTCTTTTATTTTCCTAGAATGGAGGAATTGTGGAGACGTATAATGATGGCTGCTGCAAGACCTGTAAGTGGTGAAGGCTGCAATATGTGCTAGTTTGGCTTTGGTTTTGGAGGGCTTGTTTTTTAACCTCAGTTGCTGGGACATAAAGAGGGAAAAAGCATGCAGTTCTGCCTAAAAATAACTAAAAATTGTTGTAGTTACCTAACTACTCTTATTAAAAGATCTTGCTTAATTTGGCTGCTGACTTGGTGATTTTTAACATAATTGTTCTGGAGTATAACCAAATCTCTCCAAATATAACTCATGAAAGAATAAAACTGTCTCAATTAAAACAATTAAAATATTCTCTTTGTCATTAAGTGGGCTCTCAAATAACGGCTATATGATCTTCACCTTAAAAAACAAGAATTTTTCCTCTTAAAAGTGATTCCTGATTCAATGATATTTTGCAATACATCTTCACACTTAACAACTTATTCTGTATCCCTAATATGTATTTTCTAAGTCCAAAGTACTGGAATGTTTTTTCTTAAATCCCAAATGAGGAAAAATTAGAGTAATACTGGTGATAGCAATGCTTATATAAAATCAGTCTTTAAATATCTGGTAATACATTCATATTTTCTGTGTTTAACTTTAAAATATGATTAAATGGACTCAAGCTGACATAAAGGTTATGCAATTTATGCAATTTTAAATATAGATTGAGAACAAACTGGTTTTCTCTGCAGTTTTGGCTAGAAATTTTTTTATTATCTGCATATTTAATTATGTGCGTGTGTGTGTATATATATACATATAAACCACTGTTTTGTAAAACTAATTGTGTAGAGAGAAGGCATGTACAATATTAAAGAAAATCTTAACACTCTTTTTTGGCCTATTTTGCATTCAACATTACAGTAAAAGCAAATTAGTCTTTGGAATTTTTGTATACAAACCTTTACTTGGTACTATTGAATAGCAAGTTGCAGACTTATAACCATATATTGCACAGTTATTATATGAAACTGAAGTGCAATGTATTGAATATAATTTGGAGAAATAAGGGGAAGTAATGATATTAATAAAATACAGAAAAATACCAAGTTTCCAAGCTATGTGAGTGTTAGACAGGAAACTGCAAATATTGTTCCATTGTAACCAAAATATGGAAAACAAAAGGTATTTTAATACAACAGAATATGTCTTTTAATTGAGAATCTCCATAGAGAAGTAATGCAGTAGAATTGTACTAAAATCTTACTACATCATAATCTTTCTCTCATGCGATAAACTGTGTGGAAATAAAACAAATCTTCCCCCCCCCCAAAAAAAAAAAAAAAAAAAAAAATTAAAAAAAAATTAGGTTTGCATGATTTAGAAAATTAGTCCTAAAAATTATTGACTTCTGGTACTCTATTGACCAGGAAGATTTATAATTTTGGCCATATTCTGTGGCCTCCGGGAAGGCATTGTTATACTTCAGAAATACTTGCTGAGGTGGCTGCTAAAACCTCTGGATATCATTCATACAATTGTATGCTACTTTATTTTAATTTTGTTTTGTTTTAACTAAAAGCATGTGCCCTGTGGTGAAGCAGTTAAGATGAATATTTATAAATAGAGCTTGCAACACACTGGGATTTTAATGGGAACAAATAACTTTTCTGAAAGAGCTTGATTTAATGCATGCAAAGAGAGTGCATATATTTAATTCTTACCTTGCCATAGACAGACTAATTCCAAAAGTTTGGTTTAAAAGTAAGCATTCCAGTTTTGTGTTAACCAGGAGGGTAATAAAGTATAGGCCATCTTTAGTGGGACTTGAAGCAGCTGCAGAGTTTCTAAATTGTAGAAGACTAACAGGAAAGCACATCATCTTTCGCAAAAAATAAAATTACAGTTGGCAGTGTAAGAATTAATGAAGTGTTATTTATACAGAAATGTCTATGTTTCATGAGAATCTTCTATTCCTAATGATTCTGCCAGGTTCTGGATTGGGTCTATTACCCTTTGCCATTAGTCCAGTAGTGCCTACTGATAGTATTAAGTGTGAACCAGGTATTATTTTTAATAATGTATTTTCTTATTTTCTTTTTTTATTTTTTTTTTTTTTTTTTTAAATATTATAAGCACTGCTTGTTATTTTTGTCATTGTTGTCATCAATATTTGATGTTACCATGCAGTTAATGGTTCTGGGCCTGATACTGAGAGATGCTGATCCTCTGCTGGCCTCCCAAATCAGTGGTTTTCTAAAGCCTGGTTAGGATTCACTGCTCAGCACCTGTTAGAATTAGGTTCATTCATTTCTGGTATATGCTGTTGATGGTTATTGCTGCTGCTCTTTGTTGAAATTGGTTTTATCACATGAACTTACTGTACAGGGTAGTTTTAATAAGAAATGTTACTTTAAAAAAATAGTAATTTTGAATACTGTTTCCAAGAGATTCTAAATCTGAACACAGGTCTCTAAATTTAATGATGGAAATCTTTTTGCCTAAAAATAGAGCGAGAGTGTGTGTTACTGTCTGGTCTCACCTTTGCAGATATGGGTTTATGCTGTATTTATTCTTTGTCACAAATAATATGTTTTACAAAGTTACAAAAATATTGAGAGCAGGGGCAATGGAGTGGGACACAACACATACAATTACAACCCTATGGCAATACACAGTTTTTATGCCAGAAATTACAGAATGTTACAGTGCTGTTGTAGTACATTCCAAATTCTTTGCTTTTTAGAATAGGTGAGTCTAAATAACTGCTGTTACACAGATAGTAATAATGGTCTGATACAGAGTGAAGCATGAAAAATTATATATTTAATTGTTTCAGCATTATACTATGACTTTTACTATGTTAAAAATGGTTTTTCACCATACAGCTTTATTTTTCAAATTTAAAAAACCCAAAACAAAACCCTCCTATCAATATCTGCAGGACTGAACACAAAAATTCAGTATTTCCCTCATCCTAGATCTGTATGGTGACTGCATGTGCTACATGATTCAGATCTGGTGATGAAAAGTGCACCATATTTAGCAAAAAAAAAGCATGTCTCTCTTTTAGGGCTTACTTGAAGAACATATTTCTCAAAAATGTATTGAAATAATATAATTATATTTAATTTTTAATCATGCAAAATAGCATGAAGATTGTAATCACATTCATCTCTTCCTTCTCCAATGTTAAGTTCTGAAAATTTTCTAAAAGGCAGGATCAAAATTCTATTTGCATAAACATTCCCAATAAAAAAAGAATTAATTCTAATACTGTTCAAAATTACTCAATACATTTTTTTTCTAATTACTTTTATTTCCTTTGCCAAATGTGCAATTTAAAAACATATTCATACCTTAATATTTAAAAAATTTGTATAGTTTATTTAGTGCATTTGATGCTTATATGTGTCACTTAAAAATAGGTAATACTGCACAGGAACTATATAGTAATATATTAGATTTAAAAAGAAAATTATGGAAGTAATTGTTTCTCTGTGTACATTAATGACAATGAAAAATAACTATTTAAATTATGCGAATATTTTTACATTTTTAAGAAGCAAATACATTACAGAAGATGTATTGATTCAGTATGCATTTTTTTGTATTTTATCAGGCAAAAAGGAAGAAAGGATTTGCCAGAAAATGACAATCAGGACAACCATAAGAAAAAATGACTGTATAAGTCAAAGCCCGGTAAGAACAAAATTTCAGTGCTGGGCCTATGGCATGCCAAGCCAAGCATTAAGAAGTCGGTTGTAGCTAACAACAAGCAACAAACAATGCTGCTTCCTTCTCAAAAGCAGACCCTTGACTCTAGGAATGTTATCCTACCATAAATGGAGTAAAAATAGCTATTTCTGTTACTGAAAGACTTATCCCTCCTGCCTGGAGAAACATCTGGCTTCAAATGAAACATACTGACTATAATTACTTTAACTAATGAAGGCACTTAAGTCTTTAGTGTGAAATAATATGCTGTTCTAAAAGAGGAGCAGAAATGTTTCAACTTAAAATGTGATGAATCACTGCTGAATTCCTCTTTGAAGACCTTGATGCTCTCTGTCTTCTTCCTCACATAGCATGGGTTTCCATATCATAACTTCATGATCCCATTTATTTATGGGTCTGCTTAAGACATATTATTTCTCAGTTTTGATGTAGCCCCATCTAGGGACTCCAGGAAATTTCTGAGCAGCAAATGTGCTTCTCCTGTAGCACTTGAAAGGGAAGCAATTGACAAAGTACCTCAGGACTTCCAAAAGGTCTCCGGCAAGATTCTTTGGAGAACCTAAGCAGTCATTAGGGAAGAGGCTAAATGTCATCACATATTAAAAGCCATTGTAATAAAGGGTCAGTAGTGACATGTTCAAATTTTAATTGTAGGAGTGCATGTCATATTTATTTAGTTTGAGAAGGATTGATAATGAGGATTAAATAAATATGCATAAAGAGATGAAATTAGTAATTTGCCATAGTTAAGAGATGAGTCTGGAGAGCTTCAGAGTTACTTCAACAACCTAGTGTAAGAGACAGCAATGCAGCAAAATAAAGACATGATATTGACAAAATAAAGAATATTACAATGAAAGATTTAAAACTTCATAGGTTTTTTTAAGCCAGGTGAAAAGATCCTTGCCCTTTCATTCAGTTCTGTGAAGATCTCTGCTTTCCTGGAGACAAAAAGGCTAACTAAGAGCTATGACATTTGGGCAAATGGATAGGCAGAGGAAACAAACTCACTCTAGTGTCTTTTATGAATCAGTGCTGCAGTACGAGAGAGGACTCTGTACAGCCCTGGTCCCTCTATATTGCTGCAGAGCAAAAGCATTCAGAGAGGAGCAGTAAGAATGTTGGCCAGGTCATGTCTTGAATGGTTCAATAAATGAAGCCTTCCTTTTCATCTTTCTGTAGTAAACTCTTTAATCTTTCCTTCCCTCTCTACCCACCTTCTAGAGAGACCTACCACCACCCTACCTCTATCTGTATTAGAGTCTCCTTTTCCTAGTATCTCATTTTTCTGACTTTCCTTGGTGGTTGCACATCCTTCACACAGTCCAGATTCTCTTACCCTTCACACAGAAGTACCTCCAGATTTTCATGTCCTCATACCTAATCTCTCCTTCCTTTCCTCTCCATTGGCCCCACTTGCACTCTTTTTCCATCAAATGGTGGTGTCTGCTGTGACTGGCTGTGAACATATGTGCTCTTGGCCAGATTATTGCTGTCAAAATTTGGATAGGGCTGAGCATGGTTACATTTAATTAATTAGTAACTGGAATTACTAGTGCTTAAGAGAAGGTCTTTTTTTACTCCTGTCAAATGTCAGGAAATGTCAAAGTTACAAGAGTAATCTTTTAGTCTAATTTGTATGGGTATGGCAGTTTTCATCACAGGCTTGGAAGGGAATAGCTCAAAGTGTTGCTCATACGTCCCACCTGCAGAAGAAATCAGATTTAAGCCTGTCACAAAGAGAACTACACCTAGTACAGCCATCCTTGATTTCCCAGCATTTCAACTCTGCTTAAGTTTATTTAAAAAGTACATCTTTTTTTCTGTCACCATATCAGCTAAGAAAATTTTTTCCCATAATGTAACAGTAAGAGAAAGGTTTGTTTTGCTGAAGTTTAGAGCACAAATAATTTTCTAGCTAGTATGTGCCCTAGCTGGTTTTACTGTGTCTACTTTTTGGATATGTTTCTTTGAATAATAACACAACCCTCAGCCACAAACAGTGTAAATAAGAAAGGAAAAAGCTCTTTCACTGATATGCTTTTCCTCTTTCATGGAGAAAGATAAACTTCCCTTCATTTTACTAAGAAGAGTTTAACATTTTATCAGTGAACATGAAAAGGAGATGGATTAAACTGTGCTGTTCCAAATTAATTTGTAATTTATTTGTTCTATTAATTTGTAAATAAGGATTCTATTTTGGTTTCCATAGCAAAGGTTGAAACAAAACACATGATTAAACAATAAAGAAAAGTCCAATTAAAAAAAGTATTTTAAATGTGGCTAAACTTAGAATGAAGGAATTTTAGAAGATAAAATAATTTTCAAGACCAGAGTCCTTTTCCAATATTAAAATGGCATAATGGTTTTAATGGTTTAATGACAGAGAAATTTGAAATGTAATATTTTTTATAATAATATTCGAGATATCTAGTTTTAATTCTTATTCTTATTTTCTTTAATTTTACTCATAGATAAATGTGGCTTCTTGTGATGGAAAATGCCCGTCTGCAACAATTTTCAATGTCAATATTGATAGCCATCTAAGATTCTGTAAATGTTGTCGGGAAATTGGAACACGGGTCCTGACTGTGCCCTTGCGCTGCTCGGGAAATGGCACTGAAATTATGTACGTCATTCAAGAGCCCATAGACTGCTCATGCCAATGGAACTGAACTTTACTGTGGACATCATTTAGCTTTCACCAGACACAGTTTTTTGGTTGTGGATGGGTATAGTATTCTGCAGGGAAATAAAAAAGGCATGTATTATGGTTTATAATGTAACCTTTCCCAAATTTATCAAAGATTTTGCTTGTTCTTGAAATTGTCTTTGAAAATGTTGGCAAGAATACAAAGGAAAACATAAATCCTTTACATAAAAACATAAACCCAAGGTGTAGTTTATTCATCATTTGTTTCTACTCAGTGGCTTTCTGATGAGGTGGTGAAAAAAGCTGGTTAATATTGTTAGTATTTCCAATGTTTTAAAATTTTGGATCATGGCTACCTATCAAAGTTGAGAATTTCTCAAACCATTTCTCTATGGTTCATTGATTTAGAGGCCTCCAGTTGAAAACCATCACCAGTCCCATGTTTAAATGGGAAAGATGCATATTAGGATTTTGAAAATAACTGAATTAATTTAATTTTAAAATAGTGGGTTCAACTGTAACATTTTTTACCTTGCTCCAAAATCTATCTTTTGTCCATTAAGCTGTTGTCAATGATTGGATTCTGCTTACACTGAGGAACAAGATGACTGTGATCTGTAAGTACTTGTAGGAAATCTCCAGAGTGTATAGCAGAATCGTAATATCTTGAAACCTTAGACAAGTATTTAATTTCATGTATATTATACATATGAAGCATAACTAGGAAAAGGCTGAAGAGTTACAGCTTTTATGCCTTAAAAATATCTGAAAGCCATTTCTGCTATGAAGGTTTCCATTTTATACCCATTTTTTCACTTTTCACAGAAAAGAAATAAGATTATATGTATATATATTTATTAAAGAAACCCATGATACTGCACATTTTAAGTATTCATAATGGGTTTTGTCTTTGTTTTCCAGTCTGAAGATTTGTGTTCAATATTTTAATAATTTTTTTTTTTTTTTGTCAATACAGATATTTAGACTATTGCCTGAATTTAGGACTCATAATTATTGAGTCCAGGAAAAAAAGTCCAGTAAAATAAATGTTTTGAAGGACTTAGGTGAGTTATTCATGCTCAATCAGGCTGTAAATATCCATGATTCAGCACCAGATGAATATCATCTCCCTTTTACTCGACGTACTACATAACCTGCTTTTTAAAAAAAAGGATACAAGTCTAAGCTTGTTTTTAGAAAATTACTTTGCTTTATAAACTTACTGAATAAAAATTATATTAATTATGGCAGCATTTTTCTTATCAACTTTTCCTTTTAACTGTGTCAGAATTGAAATTCTTGTCTAAAAGTTTGAAAATCTTCTGACCATTTTGATTTCAAACTGTCACCTTTTAATTACAAAAAGGTTGGATTATCACATGGATTATTACAATGAAATAAAAGCAGTTAAAGCTGCCTTAAAAGCCAAGGATATTTTTCTACTTTGTGTGACAAATCTTTGTTTGCTACATTTAATTTGATGGCTTATAAAGAAAAATAGTTTATACAGTGAAGTCTGTTGTTATTAACAAGACTCATCTACTCATCCATATAATTAAAAATAGTGACTTGGTTTAAAAATTAAATAGCAATCCTTTGTAAAATATCAGCAAAATATTTAAACATTATAAAGAAATAATGATCAACTAGTGATCAAAATAAAGTGACATTTTGAGAAAGCATATGCTTCATCTGCATATTTTTATGATTTGTAAGGCAGATGTTTCAAGTTATATTATATACCAGGGCCTAGAACCAAAATATTATCTGATATTGCTGTCAGAATTTGTGCACAGTAACTTTTTTCATACAGGCAAGAAATAGAAGTTAAATCATAGTCATAGCTGTAATGTTTATGAGTAAATCAAATTAAAGAGTTACTTTAAAAAAACCACCACACTTTTGATTTTTTGAGATAGAAGTAGGTATCCCATATTTGCATTAAGAGATTTTGGCCCAAATCTACTTAATGAATTTAGCATTTCATAAAAAGGAAGCTCTCAAAATATAGAAAGTTCAATATAATCATCAAAAATTTTCATTGAACTGTGGCCTTTTATAAGCCATGTAAGCCATTTGCTTTTCTGAGATTTAGAACTGTGTTTGTAATTGAAAAGAATTTAATAAACATTATTTTGCAGAGTCAGTGTTGATGCAATTAATTAAGTTTTGCCACTAGGAACAATGCTAATGCAAAACCTTAGTAAAGCCTGGAAATTATAAAAGAAGTTATGTTTAAAATTAACTTCATGACAACATGCAATAAGAGAAATGATATTAAACTATTTTTTCCCACTTAGATAATCTGCTTTTTAAATGCAACAATCAGTAGGAATTGTGTCAGGATTCTCCCTGAAGCCTACAGCAAAATCTTACATCATTAGTCGAGCAGAATTTCATTTTAAAGTGTCATTCATTTTACAGTTTTTTACATTCATAAGATTTTTCATTTTACATTCATAAGATTGTCATTCATTTTACAGTTAAACTTCAAACTCGGGCTGCTTTGGCCTTGTCAGAAAGCAAACAGCTATTAAAACCCATGAACCATTTCCTGGACAGCCCACTCAGCTCTTTTACCTCCAGGAAGGTGACACTGGCAGAATGTGATGTGTTTTATAGAATGGGAGCTAGCCCTTGCAGGTCCTGCACCAGAGAGAAGGTTTGAATGAGCCTTCAGTGTGGCAGGACTGCTCTGCTCCACATTTCCTCTGTCTGCAACCTACATAGACCCACAAATGCAGTTTATGGTACTGTCTTGGCTTTCTCACGTATCTTCAACTCTGCATTTCTGCCTCAAACCCTGCCCTGAAATTTTGTGCAGCTTTCTGCACAGGTGTCTTGTGAGCTGCTTTGGAAAGCTGATCCAACTCAAATCTTATTTAGTTAAATACCAAAATTAATTAATCTGTTTATTATTGGCCAGAGGAACTTTATCACCCACAGAGTTCCCTCCCTTCTATCCACTCTGAAACTATGGCTAGCATAACTTCTACTCCCCTAAAAGGAAGGCTGGGAAAGCACGCTCCTGAAACTCCCACACTGTCATTGAAAAATGCAAGAAACTGTGCACAATGGAGTGGAGGCCTTGTGCTGCAGTCCCACCATGCCTTGTCATTTCTCCCATTTGTAGCTGCTTCCAGTGGCTTTTCCTTCCTACATTTCCATTGTTCTGTTCTCCTACCTGCGCCTAAATTTGCACAATATAAAGGCTTAGCCATAAAACTATGCAGATATTTTAGGGATTAACATAAAAATATCTCTGCACTTAGAATAAAATTGTATACCTGAATGTGCTTCTACAAAATGGTGTCTTTGCCATATTATTTATTTTAGACTTTTATAATTCCATTGCCTTTTTATGAGGTAATTTTTTAAGACCAACTATAGACCCAATATACAATGAGAACTTGAAGTACAGCTTTTAATATTAGGTATAAGCCTACTATTAAACTAAAACTCTGTGTTTTCATTAATAAAATCTGAGAGTACAGTTATACAGGTAGCTAATATTCCCATTTTTAGCTAGCCCAATCTGTGTATTAGAAATAAAAAGTGAAACATAATTAGTTTGCATGATTTATTTCCAGATTGCAGACAGAGCTCTTCCCAAATACATGCACCTGTATATTGGTGAAATTTTGGGGCAGGATCAGGCCTGAGGTTTGGTGTTTGAACATAGTTACAAGCCACATAATAACTGAGAGGCAGAGGCATTTACAGCAACACACTCCGGGATTGCAAATGCTCACTGTGCTGTTTATTCGCAGTGCTTCAGCAGTAAAAAAATTCTGTTTCAGATGTGGCTCCTTTCCCCTTCTTTCACAATCCATTTTTCCTGACTCTAAAATTTTTCTCTTGAACTTCTGCCCTGCTGATAAACTCAGTTTACAGCAAATGTAATTATTTTTTGTGATTATTTTTTATAATTATTTTAATATTATTCATTAGTTCTGTAAAATTATTTCCATCTCATTCTCTTTCATCTTGCTTTTACAAGAATTTAAAGGACAAATCCAATTTCTATATGCTATAGAGATTCATCTTTGTGTAAAAACTTACTGCCAAATAAACACGCAGATGCCACTCAGGAATACTGTGGCAATGGAAAACATTGACTTGAACCATTTTTTCAAGTCTGTTTCATCAAAACATATTCAGATCTTACCTTGAGATGCTGATACTGCTGTAATCATGTATGTCCAAAGGAAAAATCCCATAGGAGTGTGTTCTAGGGGAGAAAACACAAATGAGTGTTCACATGTGACTGTAGCATTATAACCATCATTCTGCTAGTTCTCTGGACTTCAAAGCATGAAGGCCAGAATATTAGCAGAAAATTACTACAGTTACACACTCCCAACTATTCTCTGCAATATATTTTCAAAAAACATTTACAGTATGTAAATAAAAAATCTTTTGAGGGGTAGACTTCAGCACATTAATGCAGGAAAAAAAAAGGGTTTATTAAGAAAAGGTTATGGTGGAGATGGTTTGTGCATAACACTGCGTACTAAATTTTATCTAAAATTTCTTTAAATGCCAAGTGGAATGTGCATGCTGCCTCTAGAATAAGAAAACTTAAAAATTATCTCTCCATTAACAGGTCACCAGAGTTTAGGGAGGAAAGGTGTATTCAGAGCTGAAGGACAACAGACTGTAGCAAATAAGACACATTGACTAGATCTTGGCAGCCATACACTGATCATTTAAGCACTGACATTTTGCCTATGTGAAAATAATTCTACATATAGAGCAATTAGGTGGTCCTATATCTACTAGAATCCATGGTAAATGATTCCCTAAGATCAGAGATTTGAGAATCTCGCTTCAAAGAGATAGTCTGAAAAAATGTCTTATACATGTATTTTCTAATTCTATGAGTAGTTTTTGTGTGGGGAAGCTTGAAGACCTGCTTCTGTACTGATGTCACACTCTGGAGAAAACCAGTAGTGAATGATGTCACAACTTAATCACTGGAAATGCTGAATAAAAGGAATGTGTTTATGTTTTGGGGAGTGTTCTTTAATTAAAGTGGAATGTGCCATGCACACTTAATTTATTGGGGTTAACACAGAGGGCTCCGGCTGGTGCCTTGAAAATCACTTTTTTAATGAAGTCTCCCTTTGTGTCTGATGATACAAATTGCTCTGGAAAAAAAAATAGAACATATCTGCTTTGCAAAGCTGAATAGGCAGTAGCTTACTTTTGTCATTGATAGCTAAAATGGCATTCAGGTGATTACACCTGTGTGCTCTGCTGCTCTGACAGGGGGATTGACTCAGTATTTTGAGACCAGGGGTTTCATAGCAGCAGCATTCTTTTTACTATGTGTGTCTTTGAGTCTGGATAAAAAAAGCTCCAAAATGGTATTTTTCTGGTGAGAATAAGCCTGCCTTGTTTATTGCAAGTTATAAATAAAGCTTTAGCTAAATTTTTTATTCCTTATTTCATGATTCACAGTTCAGTGGGATACAGGTTTTAGTAAAAATTAGAAACAGACAACTGAAAAACAAAGTAGTATCTCAAGACAGAACTATGAAGTGATGATAGCATCTACGAAAATAAAAAGTATATGATATGATGCTCTTTTTTTATGGTACCCATATACCCTGGCATTGATTTTTTATTTATTTTATGATCAGTAAACAATTTTAATCAGCTTATTAAACTGATTTAATTTCAAAGACACAGTGGAAAACTAATTTTTTATTAAAAATATTATTTGGAGAAAGGTTAGGGAACTGGGGACTACATGGAGGTAGGTAAGTTCAACTCTGAAATTGCTGCTTCAGATATGGCCAAGTATATGACCAAATATATTTTTTCTGAGACAAGTCCTTGTTCAGCAACCTTTGGGAAGCAGATCAGTTGTCCTACTATGATGAATCCTTGTCTATTCTTTATTTATAGCTGCTTATACTGGAGACTTTGTGTGTGTGTGAGACCTCTGTAAGGTCATAAGACATACCAATTGTTCTGCAGCTGTGCTTGCTACTTCTACAGAAAAGTGTTTTCAGGCCTTTTTTTGTACACTGACCACAGAACATCTGTATAGAAAGGTGTACTGTAGATAACAACCAGAGTCTGAAGGAAAATAAGTAAGAGGTAACACTGATTGCAATGAATTTTGATCTGGTAATCACATAGAATCTAAAAATAATTTTTTACACTGAGGGGTTTCTAAACAGGCACATCCACAGTTCACTGAAATTAAAGGATCTCAGGAAACTTGATATGAGGCTTGGGAAGAGGCAGGGCCAGAGCAACATCTCTGAGCACATATCTCTGGCGCACCATTGGCTGCTTCTGTATCCATGTGAAGTATAAATGTGTGTACTAGTTTTTCCCTTAGGATATTCTGACATGTTTTTGCTTTGAAGCTGTGGTGATACAAGCACTTAAGAGGTACTGGGACTATAACATTTCTTTCTCTATGGATCAACCAATTCTTCTTCTGCTTTTATTAAAATATTTATTTAAGGTAAGAAAAATACTCTGGTTTTTGGGAGTGGATAAATAGTCAAAGTGAATGTTGAAAATTGATGGTTTGTGATTTGGACTGGGTTATTTTTTCCCGATGTTCTATCTCCCTGTTCACAGGGAGCTCTCATTTAGTACTACTGAACAATCCCAGTCTCCTTTCTACTTAAATAGTTGGAAGCTCCTTTCAGATCTTTAATCTGCTTTATTGTCTGTTTCTTTGGGTTTAATGTTGTTCCCCAGAAGTAAGAGATCCCAGCATCTTTAAGTCACCTCTTCGACAGGTATGGTATGAATTAAAAGCTTTTATGAGTTCATTGTCATGCCTCTAACAGTGGTAAAAAGCAGACCCTTGGGGAGGACTGTAAGAATAGCATATGAAAATTATCTATCCTGTGTCAGTTTTCCATCATTTGAAGCTTAAGAACTTCTTGAGGTAGGTATATTTGCAGTGCCACTTGTGAGCTTCATTGTAGTTCTCTTTTATTAACTTGAACTTCTGTGAACATGAATGGGCCTCCTCTGACACCCCTTGAAATTTTTCATACTTATTTTAAGACTTGTCAGATAAACTATTTATTTTGTGAATAACTCTCTATTTTTCCCTCTTTAAATCTGAAGCATAGCAGCTTTTGTGTTTCATCCATCATGGTGCGTGTACTTGAAGAGAAAATGAAGATCAATCTCTGCACACTTTTGGCTACTTAAGATTTTATTGATCTCTGCTGTATTTCCCCTCAAGTGCCTCCTTTTCAGACTGAGAGGCCTATTTGAGTCTTATCTTGAGATGCAGTTGATAGCTAAAGTCAATAAGTTGTTTGTCTCCTGGCTCCTGTGTAGCTAGCCTAAAGAAAGAGTTGAATCTTAGGTTTTTTGTCAATTTAATATTTTTAAAAAATTATTTTTAAAATTGCCTCAGGCTTTAGATAAGGGCCTAAAAAGTGATGGCAAGATGCTGGCAACAAAAAGGAACAGTCTAAATCCCTCTCATTAGGTACAAGTACAGAACAATTTTTGTGTACACTTGAAAATGCATTTCTTTTTTTTTAGGTCTAAGTAGGATGTATTTATGTATAAATGGCACACAGTTGCTGGTGGTAGAAAATTATTAAAAATTGTTAATTCAATTACTGCCAAATACATATTTTTTATCTTAAAATCAGATTTTTCTCCCCTTTGAATTGTCTGGGCTAGACAGATTGTGTTTTCAGGGAATGCAAGCCAGCTATATACCCTACATACTGAATTAGAAATCTGCAAATTTTCCTGGAAAAATGTTCCTTAAGCACTTTTGAGTGCATCAATATTATAAGTCCATTGTGCCAGTTCATTCTAGTGGTGGTATATTCCCTCTTGTAAAGGATTTATAGAGGCTTTATAAGCTTTACAAAGTTTATACTTCACATTGTATAATCTAAACTCAGAACACTGAGATATTGATAGAGCTATAGTTATGTTAGTTATTCATTAATTAAAGGAAATGATGTTAAACCAAACTGAATACCAGAGTATATTGTACCTAAAAAAAAAAAAAAAAAAAAAAGAAAAAAAGAAAAAAAAAATAGAAGTTTTTTTACTTATTATGGTTTTGGTTTGGAGTTTTTTTGTGCATGGTAGATTGCTTTACAAGACAACAAAAAATAATACAATAATTAAACTCCTAACTTTTATTTTTGTGTCCTTGGGGTTCATGCCTGATTTTTTATTTTGGTTTAGTTTTTTGTAATAGATTTTAAGTTCGTTGCCAGGATGGCATTTATATGTCATCTCAATTCATTAAAAAAAGCAAAAATGGACCACAAAAGACAGAACTGCAGTATTTTATAAATGTTTTGTGATAGGGATGGGCATCACATGCACTGATTTCTTTGAATGTTGGATGTGATTCAGGTTTATCTTAAATTAGATCAAAGCAGCCCATAAGTTCTTGGTTAAAAATGAAATTCAGAGAAGGAAGCTGCTTCTCTGAAGTGTTAAGCCAAAGTCCTTTAAAGGCAGGTAAAATTGCCAAAAAAGGTAGTGACAAAAATGCAGAAGACTTGTGTCCAGAATGAGTTCCCTTCTGCAAGAAGCTAAAGCATTGAATGAAATTTGCTTTGCCATGGCTAAACAAGATTGCTAGGGAGTTGTTTAATAAATTCTTCCTTTACCTCTTGAAAGTGGTTGTTTATTATTCTGAAATAGTTGAAAAATTTGAAAGTGATGCCACTGAAGTTTTTAATGTGTAATGTAAGGATAGGACTGAGTCCTCCAGCCCCTGACTGCCTGTAACTGTGGCTACAGTAAGAACATTAAAGTGAAATCTCTGATAGTGTTTCTAATATAAAATGAGGACATATTTGTGTCAGCTGACATGATTTTTCCACCTCTGGAGAGAGAAAAAAACCTAGAACCTGTACCTGCAGAATTTAAAAAATATTAGGAGGTCTCTGTGTCACACTGTAGAGCTGGTGATACTGGTCCATGTAAAAACTATTGCTAGCTGACAAGCTCTAGATAAAATTAAATAAAATTGACAGATTTTAATTATTTAGTTAGAGGTATGTTTGCTGCATTTTCTACTAAGTTGCACTCATGTATGTTTGTGTTACAGGAATCACAGTGTATGTACTGTGACCAAGCGAAGAAGCCTGCTAGAAGAGTTCTGATGGAGTGGACTGAACTGCCCAGAGGAGAGGATCCAGACTATTATATTCTGACATACCAGCAAGCAGATGCTTTCAGTCAAAAAGTATATTTTATCAATCTAAGCAATAATTTGTTCCATTTTATTTAAGCTGTAGGTAGCAGTAATTAATAGCGTCGCATGTTTGTTCGGTTTGTAGGTTTTTTCTAAAAAAAATAAAATAAAGTAAAATAGCAAATAATGAGAAAGGGTAGAAAAAATTTATTGGATTTTTAAATTCATGTTATTTATGTGTGCTCTTACAGAGTTCTACTGAAGCCAGTGGGACTCAAAAGACCCTTGTATCCAGTTTATATCCTGTATAAGTATCCTGTTTAATAAGGATGGATAGTCATATGCTCGAAGTTAAGAATATGTAAATTCTTCAAAGTACTGTGGTTTAAAGGAGGAGTTTGACTTCTCCAGGAGATGCACAGATGCTACCCCAAGAGCTCAATGGGAAGGTATTGTTCTTATTTTGAGTGCAGGATGTTCTGGAATTTAAAGAAATATGTGGATTTTAATATGAAGGTGTTCATTATTAATGTTATTTCTAAAGGGCTTTGTTTCAAATGCATTGGGTATTTTGCAGTGTAACTGTAGCCTGAAGTTTGACATGCAGCACTATAAGCTCTTCTTCTTAAAGCTTCAAAGATCACTTACAAACTGTGTTTTTATTACTTTCACTATAATCAGAAATTCTTTTAACTTGCAGAATGTAAAAAACATTTCTAAAGTTGAACAGAAACCTGTCAGTACTACAGTTCTGCTCCAGGAAAGCAGGAAGTATGATATTACAATAGAATCCCTGAAAAAAGGCCAAACCTTAAGCGTAAAATCATTTAAAACACGTAAGTCGAGTAACACAAAAATATTTTGGTATCGTTATAATTAGTCTAATACTGAAGATTAAAAACTATGGGTTCAGATCCCAAGGCTACTCATGTATTTAGAAACTTTACATTGATGTATGTTTTCAGTCATGAAGTGTTGAAGGAATAATTTTATATAATGTGTTTGGTTAGTATTACAATTCAAAAATATAAGACTGGTGTAAAAGTTTGTGAGATTTTTAAATATTACAGGTTTTGTTATACTACAGTAATTCTAGGAGAAGAAATTTATGAAAGAGGACCATGTAAAAAAGTTACTTAAAGGCTCACAATTTCATAATAACCTAGGCTCATTGTCTTATATAAAATTTTTAAAAAATAATGTTTGTTTCAACTTTATAACTTTATAACTTTATAACTTTATAACTTTATTCCCTCCTTAAAAAGGGTTAATAAGTATCTTGAAGTTCTCAGAATTTTGATTGTCTGGGACAGACTTTCATTATAAGAATGTATGAGTTTAGTCACTGAATTTATATAAACACTGTTTATAGCTGTAAATCCATTCAGGACCACAAGTTCCACTGGTTACTAGAAAGAAGGGGCTTTCCAATCTTTGTCAATTAAAACAGTTTATAGCATTATCTTTGTACACATTGCAAGCTCATACTACAGCATATCTTTGGGATACAGACTTGTATCTGAATTCAAGCAACGTAGTTGGGAAAAAAACACAGTAAGCTGAGAGCATTGCAGGAGCCATCAACTGCTGAAAGAACATTCAGTGAGCAACAGAAAATAGTTATGCTGCTAATGTGTTACTCCACTTAGTGTCTATTCCTTAACTGGTATTCTATCCAAATATGTACTTTTACAGTTAAAACACTCCTGAAAGTGTGCACTTCTATCTCTGCTTGCTTCAGACATAAGTTAACATACCATGAAAATAAAGGAAAACATGACTTTCTTAAATGACACTGTATTTCCTTCTCTATTTGGTGTATCCCTCGTGCCTTCTCAAAAAAAAAAAAATTGATGAAATAAAAATTTGAGTTAATTTTTTTTTTGCGTCAAATACTGTTTTTTTTTTCTTTTTTGTTGTCTAATAGGTGGAATTTCAGAAAATGACATCAAAACATTTGTGACAGCTACTACAGTGTCTTTTAATTGGAGTATGATGATCAAAGAATTTTCAGTTTCTCTTTTCCTGAATGGTACTTCTCAGATTATAAAAAGACCCAGTGGATTCTTTGTATGGAGAAATTTGGCACCTGCCACCATTTATACATTTAAGTTTATATTTGAACAATTAAATCCTGAATTTGTAAATATGTCTCAATCACTGGATATTCAAGCTGAAACAGGTATGTATTAGAGTTTCTTGTAGTCACAGTGAATGCAAGTTAGTATTACATATTTTCTAGAAGGGTTAAGAATAAATTGTAAAATCCTGCATTCCATTTTACGTATTTTAGTATATATGGATGTTATTTCTAGAAAGAAGAAATAAATTGAATGTTAATGACATAGGAAGGTTATTTCTAATTAATACTTAGAATTTCAGGAGAAAGAATTCAAATTGCATATGCAAACATTTAAATTATATTTTTGCAGTATAAACTAGAGTGGGATCAATGCTGAAGTTAAGCTTTGAAATTATTGAAGTGTATGGGTTTCATTTTCTATGTACTTTCAATGAAAGGCAGATAAAATCCTGAGTTTGGTAAGGATTTAGAACACTTTCTAAAGCACTCAAAATTATTGGATTTTTATTGTTGAGTAGCAAGCTTAGCTGTGCTGTTGTGTTAGAAGTGTTGTGAGTCAGACATGATTGAATCAAATTCAAGGAAATAGTTATTTTCATAAACTCAAGAAGATATTAAAAACAAATGATTTGTTAAATTGATTTCTATAATTAAAAAAATTAAGTCATCATAAACTAGACTTGAAAATTAATTTATTTTCTAGTGTATGCCAAAGATTAATGGAACTCTTCTTCTTTGTTTTCTTCACCGGGTTGCAATTGCAGCTTTTAATTTAGTCAACCAGATTTTGTAAAACACTCAGGACTTTGAAGGAGTGTAGGTTTATAATCACTGAATGTTTTGGGGGTTAAAATGATAACTTAATTAAATGCTATCGTCCTCAAGATGTCTGTGTAATTATAAGAAATCAGCACCACTGCCATGAGTAATACAGCATATCTTTAAAATCCTGTCCTTGTTCACCTATAGGCACCTGTTCCCAGGGGTGGGTGGCATTCCAGAGCAGCTGCTACCGAATGGGTAAGGAGAGCATGCCTTGGAAGGTGGCACAACAAACCTGTGAAACCTCTTCACAAGGGGCACATCTGCTTGACATAGGGAGTGAAGAAGAACATGGGTTTGTGCTGTCATATCTTCAGAAAATTAGTCGAATAATCATGTTATGGACAGGTCTTAATGACCTAAAGGTCAGTAAAATTAACCTTTTTGTTATTACAGATATGGAAGCAAGAGATTTTTTAAATAGAGGAGCCAATCCTTTGGAATAAAAATTACTAAACAGTCCATTGATTATTTTTCATATGGTTATTGGCGTTTAGATGAGGAATCATTGTTTCTCCCTATTTAGAAATGCTGAAAATATTTAGAAGGCCATAGCTGGGAAAAAATAAAACAACTCAGCCCATAGTATATACTTAGCCTGTAATTCTGTGTGTATGTGTGTGTGTGTGTGTGTGTGTGTGTGTGTGTGTGTTTATTTCCCAGAGATATTATTTTGCCTGTAGGTGGTGCTGTATTACCAGATTTTAAATCTCAGTCTACACACTCGTTACCATGGGTATCAAAGTCTGAGGTTGGCTTTCTCAGTTTTGATGCAGATCTGAAATGTTGAGTGTTGAGCTTAGTGAGGCCTGTCCACTATAGATGGAACAAGGTGTTTCTTGTAAAATATTTCCTGTTCCTTGAGTTTGGGATATGAAAGTTCTTAATGACACATCTACTGTTACAAAATGATTCAGCGTGGTGTGGTATGTGTGATTTGGGAAGAACTACAGACATAAATGAAAGCATTGGGAAAGCCCTTGGAAAGATGGGAGGCACTGTGCCAGAAATTTGGGACACAGGCATCTGTGATCTGGTTTAGTGAAAACTTATTTTGTGCTAAGTATAGAAGGTTGGGACAAAAAATCTACACACTGAAATTTAATTTTAGTATTTTTTTGTAAAATTATTTAAAAATTATTTTAATGTGAAAATAGTAAAACCAAAGCAAACTTCTCGTGTAAGAGCAGGAGTGGTAAGTGTCACACCACATGTCATAGGTACAGAAAAATTCCTTTTTGCAGACTCTCTTATATGATGAGGCTACACAAGTCAGAGTGGGATAGCATGCAGACTGAGGAAACACAAATCTGTCTAGGTTAGGGAAGCACTGTAACCATCCTGGTAAGTAAAGCACCAGGAATAGATACTCTTTACATGTAATATTATTATATTAATATGACTCCAAAGTCACTTCTCAAATTGCTATAAGTTTTACACCGTAGTGATATTCCTGCAGTAACCAACTGGGTATTTTAGAAATAAGATAGTATTTGTAAGAGGCTGTCAGAAGCATTATATTTTTGAAAGCTGGAAAGACTACTGGAAAGGCAGGTTTTTTAAGCTCTGATTGCACAGAAAATTGTTGATTGCCAGTTTGGAATTTGACTGTTAGTCAACTGTTTAATCATTACACACATTTTTATGTTTGTGGGAGTCATTCAGTTAAATTAACTTGATGAGAACCATGTTTTAAGAACAGCAAGGTATAATAATGAAATGCTTGTTTTACATGAACTTCTTTCCTAAATATTTGTACTTAATTAGTGTGTTCAAGTGCTGTCTGAACATGTTTCAATCTGAAATGTCGTTGTTGTCCTAACAGCTGAGAAACCAGCAAACAGGAGAAGGGGGGAAGATAGCATTTCCTCATCTGATTGTGAATGTAGCCATGATTTTTTTTCAGTTAAATTTTTTGTTTTCAGACTCAATTTATGGGTATTTTTGACTGAATGATTTTTAAGTGAATCCCCTTTTTAGAAAATTATCCATACAAGATTATTATTTGATTAATAACGATTTTTAAAGTCTTGTTTGTAATGATGAAACATTCTCATGTGACATATTATATTACACTATATTATATTATTATCTTTTAATCTTTTGTAATAGAAGGGATGGAATTTTAGATTGAAGCCTTTATTAAAAATAGCCCTCTATAATTAACTTATGAAATACATAAATTTTGGGTATTTAGGAATACTCTTGCAATGAGGGAAACTTTAATAATTTATAAATATAATCTAAAAATATCTGGGGTTTATTTTTTTCAATCTAGGAAGAAGGTCAGCTCCTGTGGACAGATGGATCTCCTTATCTTCTAAAAGACAGTATCTCATCCCTGTCAATGATACCAGAAAATCAAACTGATTGCTATGCCTTGCAGAGAGATCCCACTGGCCCAGACTATTTCTTCACAGGATTTTTCTGCTATGTACAACTGCCATATATTTGTGAATATGAATGTAACTATATTTTTTCAATCTTTTGCATTTATTTTTAAAAACCTTTCCCTGATTATGTTTATATTTAAAGATACAAATATAAAAATAAAAGGGTTTTAATGATTTTCAATTTTTAAAAAAAAAATTTTGATGTTGTTTTGCAGTACCTCTTGTTCCAGAAAACTTCACGTTTGATGTGCATGATGTGAAGACAACTGAAGTTGTATTTGTGTGGAGCAGTATGGACATGTGGCTTAAGTCAGGCTTTGCACTTGTACTTAAGTACTATTTTGATCAGCAGAAACCATACATTCTGAACTTACCTGTGAATACAACTCAAACAAAAATTGGGCAGCTATCTCCAGGCCTTCTCTATAGTTTCTTATTAACAGCAAGGAGCCCAGAAGGAGCACAGACTAGCTTAATTCCAATTCTGAAGGTAGAAACAAGTAAGTTACAAAAATAAATAATAGTAATAACCAGTTAACCATATTTTTAAAATATTTTCCCTTTAATTGCACTGTTTCCTGTATTCTCTGATATATTGATATATTTATCAATATTTACTGTATCTGATTCAGTGTCAAGGTTGCTTTATTAGATTAGCTCTGACAGTATTTAGCCTGTATGTAAGTGTGCATTGTTAGGTTTTCAGGCTCTATTTAAAGCAAACAAACAAACAAAAAGACCCAACAAAAAGCCCCACAGTTATTAATGAAAGGCATGAGGAACTATTACCATATTTCTGTTCCTAATCTTATTCAACAGGGCCCTTGCACTCCCAGAAGTTAGAGGCTACCTATGTTTCATCTGCAGAAATACATTTAAAATGGGACCCTCCACAGCATTCATACAGTGCTTCTTTTCATTACTACCTGGTCAACATATTGGATATTGAAACCAACATCTGGGAACAGTTACCAGTTGAAAAAAGCAAGACTTCAATAGTCATACGAAATATAAAACCTTATCATCAGTATCAGTTATATTTACAGAATGTAGCCAAGAAAGGAACTCTAAGCTGCCACGAGAAGCCTATATTAATCACAACAGGTGATGTATCCATTTTCTAGCTGTTTTATTTCACTAGACAGAGTTTAAATTGAAAATACAAGGCATAAAGGTATTTTTAAATCCTTATCAGGTTGTGGTTGTTGGGATTCTTTTCAGAACCTTCCAAAATTGTGAAAGTACCAATCCCTTTATTTATTTATTTGTCTATTTACAGCATATTAGTATGAATTAAAGATGTGATACTCTCCTTGATAAATTCTGATTTATAGTTTGTACCTCTAATATTAATAAAGTTAAGACATTACCACAATTTCTCAAGGGCAGACTATGTCATCTTTTTACTCCATGTATATCCAGTGGAATCGGATATGTTTCCAAAATGAGTCCTTACTTGTTAGAAGAAAACAGAAAATAAAATCTGCCTGTAACAGGTAGTTGCCTGAAAATTATTTTAAGAAATTGAATGAATCTGTAGGTTTAAAATCATGACATTTTAGAAGTAAAAACAAACCAGGAGGCATTATTGGAAAGAGATTGTAAACTGATAGCAAGTTCAATGTATGGTTTTATACTGACATCTTTTTCTTTTATCAAGCTGTCAGTCCACCTACAGCTGTTTATATTCACCCAGAGGATGTAGAGGAAGAGAGTGTAATCCTTCACTGGAAGCTGCCACAAGAGAGTCAGGAATCCTACATTCAAGTGAAACCTAATGCAGGCATAGGTGAAACGAAAAAATTCTTATTAAGTAATAAAGAAGAATTAAAGGTTGATGACCTAACTCCTGGAATGGCCTATGAAATAGCAGTGGCAAGTGTGAAAAATGGAACTATGAGCGAACTGAAGACCATTCAATGCACTTTAAGTAAGACATCATTTATGGGGGAAGCTGTAATACATATACGTATGTCAGTCTCACTATTGTTGCTATCACCTAATAAATTTTGTAGATCAAGTCAGGTTGTTAAATAGCCAAGGATCAAAACTTACATATGAAATGTAGAGATACAATCCTAATTGATAACAGCAAAGTTAACAATTTTTGAAAGGACAGTGCAGCCTTGGAAAATATATTGGTACTAGTAACAACTGTCATGGGGACCACAGCTGGAAATCCTGATCCCACTGGCAGAAGAAGCTGGGAGAATCATTGATTTACATTGAAATAGGAAAATATTGGAATGGTTGAAACAGATTATTCATTTTTGGAGATACATTAGTTGTTCTGAGAACTGTGAGAAAGAATTGCCCTACCGTTAGTGAGAGGCTGCTAGGAAAGAGTTAGGAGTAATAACAACTGAAAATAAAAGCTTTGCATTGTTTGTCAAAACATCTTTCCCATTGATTGGGAAGGGTTTATTGAAGGGTCTTAGTTTACCAAAATGTTGAAATGCTTTTGGTGCAGTATAAATTTTTTGCATATGTGAAAGGAGTGGGCAGGATTCGCTTATACATGTAGTATATAAAGGCTGCAGCCATCAGGTTATAGATTTATGAAATCCTGCATTGCCATTCCTTCCTAAGTGATTACAGTATTTTGGAGGGTAACAGTTCTAGGTCTTTTCCAGATTTTTTTTATGTAAGATTAGGTTTTATACCTCATTCACTACACAGATGACAAAATTCTAGATGGGGTATTTCACAGATGTCAGAGACAACTATAAGGGAAGAGAACTAAACACATCAATGTTGTGTCCATCAAATGCATCTCATTCTCCATGGTTATCTCCCTGTCCATATCTACATTTCTGTATAGTTTTCCAGTTATCCTGCTTACCTTCTTGGTGCAGTTGTAGTTGAGAAGGCAATTCCAGTAATAAATAGTTAAAAGATCAGGTTGTTTATTGTTTCAGAGCTGTTTCCTTCATGCTATAGCAACTATTAATTTGCACTCAGCAAGAGTATTTCTCAGGGCAGTTGCTTCAGATGCATTATGTGCTTTCCACTTAATTTATTTTCAACTGATTTAACATGTGGCATTTTTTTTCTTTTTTTCTAGAGCCCAAGCCTGTTCAAATTGTAGTTCCTTATGTGCTCTATAGCAATGCTGTGGTACTATTTGTCCGCATGCCTGATATCGGAGTATTTGATGGCGTGTATGTTACAAGTGGAGAAGGACTTAATGCAACATTCATTTTAAATAATGATGGTAAAATAACAATTGAAAACCTTACTGCAGGAAGAGAATATGATTTCTGTGTCTCCACAAAAAGTGGAAAAATGTTGAGCTCCTTTTACCCTATAAATGGTGTAAAAACATGTGAGTATTTTAAGTTCTTATAAAATTCCACAGTATAAAAAATTGATTTTTGAAACTTTTTAACTTTATTTCAGTGGAATGGAAAAGACATGCTATTCAAAAATCATCTTGATATATTTATGTAAGAAATTTGCAGTTGTACTAACGCTTGTTGTTTTTTACACAGAACTATAAGAATACCTTATAATTTCTAAACTTGCTAAATTGTGTGTTTTATATTGTGTATAAAATGTCTAGCAAGAATTTCAGGAATTTAGGCTGTATTAAGTTCTTGTCCTTGTGGGAGGTAAGACATGTTTTGACCACTCATTTTAAACAAGTAGATGAATATCAATGGAGTTGCTTCTGTGCCTTGAAATTACTTAGTTTATTCCTCCTGGTGCCTCTTTAAGAAAATAATAAAAGTGGTCAGGTTCTCCAAGGTAATAAATTCATTCACAAAGACATTAAAAGAATTATAGCGGACAGGACGCCTTCTTCTTCTTCTGTCTAGAAACTTAAAAAATGTTTAAAAATACCTGCTGAAATTGTGCATTTTTTATTTTTCTATTTTTATTGCATTTATACTTCCATAAGTTTTTCTTTTCCCATCTTATCATTTTCCTTTGAAATTCTTTTTCTGCTCTGCTTCTTTCAGAATTGAAATGTTATAAAATAAAAAATTAAGATAGGATATAAAGAACTAAAGAAAAAAAAAAGAGGAGAATGAGAGCAAGACAGAGAAAATTGTCCCCAAATAAAGAAAGTCTTGAAAGCTGGTATTTCTTAAAATATAGATTTATCAAAACTTGGAGTTTAATCCTTTTTCCGACAGCATTTCCTAAATTTAGTGGGAAACTGCCTTACAAAACCTAGTCTCATTCTGGCTCTTCTGCAGCCTCAAAAGTTTGGAAGAAATAAAAATTCTGATGCCTCACATGTATACAGTTTTTCCTTAGAAAAGTGTACATTTTGGCATATTCCAGACAGAAATGGCTGTGATGGGGATGAAAGAGATGTAGAGAAGAGTGAAATTCTTTTGTAATGTGATCTGAATTGTACTTAAGAAGACTGTACTAGTAAGGAATAAAGTGTATTTGTCTAGCCTGATCTACCCAGTTTTGCTTAGCCTTTTGACAAAATTTAGATGCATACTGACCACTATGGTGGTGCTATTGGAAGGATTAATCCTAAAGAACTTTCCTATTTAGGAGTGCCAGCCCTGTCCTCTGGGAGAAATATAATTTCAACCTCATGTAATTATAAGATAAAAATGCAAGTAATTTTTCTTAAATAACAGCATTACTATATCTTTTATCTTTCTCTATTTTTTTCCCCTCCTCTATTTTGGAATTGCTATGTGTCTGCACACCTGAGATCAAATTTTGCCCTCTGTTAATCTGTTCCTGATTATCTTCACTTTCATGTCTCCCTAGGAGATATAAAAAGTGATAGATTGAACAATGTCTGGGATTGAACAGAGAGGGGTTTTATGTTCATCTGTAGGTCTGGCAGCTCCCCTGAATGTAAGAGAGGGGGACGTCACTGACACTTCAATACAGATCTCTTGGGACCGCGCTGATGGAGATTTCGAGCAGTACGAGGTTACCTGCACTAACTGTGCAAGTGCTTTCAAGGTATGCTGTGTAGGGCACCACCTGTGGATAGACACTGCAGCTATTTTTCAGTCTTCTATTAAGTAGAAGACTCAGACTGAAGACTCAGAAGATTCAGAGGCTGAATGAAAAGCTTTATTTCCCATTAAAATAGTCGGATGTGTGGTTTATATATGATAAGCAAATTTTGTAAGCAGTTCTGTGAAAGCTGTATTTGGTTTTCCAGGTCCAGAAGGTCAAGCAAGAAACAGCAACATTTTCCAACCTTAGTCCTGGTAAGCTGTACAGTTTTGCAATTCGAACAGAGAAGGAAGGTTTCAGGGACAGTATTTTTGTGACAAAAGAAGTAGAGACAGGTAAGACTACAATGTTGTCAAAATCAGCATTTGTTTTACTCCATCCATTTTTTTTTTTAAAAAAGTCTTCTTCTTTAAGAAGCTTTCTTTAAGCTTCTTAAAATTTATATTTGTTTCAAACAAAGAAGAGTAATTTAATCATCTTTGGAATTTTCTCCTTATTCTCTTTCATTGTTATTTTTCATATTCTTTGACAGTGAGGGATGATTGACAAT
This sequence comes from Certhia americana, assembly GCA_018697195.1. NCBI lineage: Eukaryota > Metazoa > Chordata > Aves > Passeriformes > Certhiidae > Certhia > Certhia americana. The sequence goes on from CM031879.1 coordinate 37,303,343, forward strand.
CTCAGTATTGCTCCTGTGTACAATGAGATACCAATGTTAACTTTGATTCCAGCCAATCTACAGTCCAGTAACTGATACCATAATGCCTGGATACCAATATTAGAGAAAACAATTTTTTTTCTTATACTTCTCTTTTAATGCTTTAATTTTTCTCTTCATCAATGACTTTGAACACACTTAAATGACCAGAACTGAATTAGTTTTATTGTGTTTTCTCATTGGCCTCCCCTTACATCACAAGTAAATTTTGGCTTTACCACATTTAGTTTTACTTTGGGTTAGGACATTTGATTCTCAGTAGTGTAGTTCTCCTCTGTTATAGTACTTCTAGCTGCTTGACATAGCCTCACAGGCTACTAGATCTGGCATGTCATAATTTCCTCTAAAAGGTCACTAATGTGAAAAAATCAATCATAGTAGATATGATTGACAAGGTTCAGCATATGTGATCAAAGATATGTAATATTTTGCATTTAAGAAACCACTGAGTTATAACTGATACAGGAAAAATGTAAAATCATTGGTGAGAGAACAAATCATGCAGAGACGATTATGGAACAAGTAAATTATGATTATCTGACATTTCTTTTTCAAGAACTAAGGACTTGAAATTAGAAAACAGAAAGTAGAAAAGAAGCTAAAGCAGATGGTTGCTTTAAATTTGTAGATAAATTGCAGAACTTCTTGCCACAGGGTACTTTGATGATTGTGATCATAGGTTCAAGTGGAGACCAAAGACATTCATAAAAGAAAAATCTGCTGAGATTTACCACACATAAATAGAAAGCACCTCTGGTGTATTAAATCCTTGGACTGCAAACTGCAGTCTGAGGGACTACTGAAAGGAATTATCACTTCTATGCAATTTTTGCTTTTTCTGCAAATATATCCTTTTGGCCACTGTTGAATAAAAGAGACTGTGCTAGTTGGGGCTTAGGTGTCTGTGCAGTATGTTACCTCATACAGACATTTCTTTTCTTGAGAAATTGTTCATCTTTGAGGAACTCCACTTCAGTTATGTCAGAACTGCACTAAGCAGCATTACAGAGCAACAAACAGCTTGGCTCTGGATTTCCTGGATAACAAAAGTCACTTTTCTGTACATGTTTCTGCAGAGGTAGTCATCTGTGAGATAAGGAAGAATGTGACATCATTTGTGTGGAGTTTTTATTGCATTCTGATGATGAGAGGCCTGTCATAAAGAAATGTGTTTTAAATGTATTTGTAATCAATGTATTTTGGTTTATTGTCACACAGTACCCAGTGCAGTCAAATATCTGAACTGTAGCAGAGACTCTGAATCAATAACTGTTACCTGGCCGCCAGCCCAAAGTATGTTTGATGGATATGTTCTTTCAATAAACAGTAAGGTCTTCAATGAGAAGAAAATGTTACCTTCTGGTGTGAGGTATGATGACTACATTTTAAAAATAACTGACATGAACTCAAAGCAGCTGTTTCCCTGAATATTTGAAATAAGTAGCCCATGCTGTTATTTGTATGTTATAAGTATTTGAAGGCTTAGTTGATACACATTACTATGTCCATGTATTTTAATAACTGCATTTTTTAAACAAATTACAATTCTCATAAGATGTGTTTAGGCAAAGAAGAGCAAACAAAATACTGCGTTGGGGAGAGCACCAGTATAACCTATGTGCCACTCTGGATATTTAATTCAATACTTCAAAATTTCCTACTACTAGAATTTGCAGTGAACCATAGTGCAATGCACCCTCTTTAAGATTTTATAGTACTAAAATATTTTTTGACTCACAGAGTATAAACATGTATACACACATCATGTGTAAATAATATCCATAAAACTATAAAGAATTAACATATGAAAACACGTGCTTTTTTAGAATCCCAAAGGACATAATCTCTTCTTTTAATCTTTGTAGAATGCACAAATTTGAGCATCTTCTGCCAGGCACTGACTTCTTAATCAATATTGTGACAACAAAAGGATTAAAAAGAAGCCGCCCTACTGTCCTCAAGACTAGCACCTGTAGGTTCAGTTTGTTAATGACTCTTCATGGTTTCAGATAATTAAGGTTTTTATATTTTAAGGTGTTTTCTATGAAAAGTTATTCTTTATTTAGTCCATACATCTTAACAATAACTGAATGAATGCTTTTAAGTTTTTCTTTTCAACTAAACATCTTTGACAGTGGCTAAGTATAAAAAAGCTTTTTAAAATAAAGTTTCCTCTGCATTAAGTGGAGTTTTGCCACTAGCTGAATCAGCAGTAGTGTTAGGATGAGAAAAATTGTCCATAAAAATTGACAAAAGTTAACTTTATTTCTGATTCTGTTTCTAGTATTAGAGGTGATTTTCAATTATTTGAAATTATTTTTAAGTACAAAATGAAATTTCTTTCTAGATTGATCTATAAATAATGAATTAAAGCTATGTATTCTGTAGATATTAATTTCCTTAAAATACATATACATTATTTTGCATCCTCAGATCCTGATCCACCATCAGATTTACAAGTGTTTGGACAAGAAGAAAATACAGTCTATTTTTCTTGGAAACTACCCAGAGGAGGATTTGATATGTTTCAGGTGAGATGAGAACAGGGAGAAACCAATGCAATTTTTTTTTGTAATTTTTCAATTAAGTTATCATTCTGTACATGCTGCAAACCCAGTAAAAATTATTTTTTTTTTAATAACCCATGTAAGTATTGGAAGGAAATACTGCTAATGGAAAAGGCCAGTTAAATATGTACTTCTTATTGCAAAACAATTAGAAAAATATTTAACAATTGTACTTTTAATAGCACTCAAAAATGTATTTTTCAACTAGTGTGAAATAAAAAAGGTCACAGGCCAAGGGTTGAATGTTACTGCAATGTAATATTTTTTTTTCTTAGCTTTTCGAAAATGTGCAATACAAATTAATTTAATTGAAGTGAAAAATTAAAAATACCTTCCTTACAGAAGAATGTAAATGTTTTGTTCAGAAATTTACAGAATAATTGTTTGGGATTTTTTAATATAGCAATTTATTAGACTAAACTGCAGACCTTGAATACCTGCCATACCCTTCTGGCCTTGGGCCACAAGTAGTTTAGGGATTTCCTGAGTGAAATTGGATAAACATATAGAAAACCAGGGGCTATTCCTGACTTTCTTTTTTTTTTTTTTTTAATTTTTTATTTATACCTCACAATTTTGTTATGCCCTGTTTAAAAAACCTACACTTCTTTATTTTAAACCTTTCATCCTTTAGGTTCTTGATGTATTAGAAATACCTAGTACTTCCCTGTTCACCATACCCATACCTTTCAGGATTATATAAACTTCAATTTTTTCAATTTGTCATCATTCGTTATTTCAGTTCTCTGCAAAAAATGATCCTCAATGGCATCTAAATAGCATGGATCATATTTTACTGTGACACGCAGCCAGCCTGTCTTTTGTATCTTGGCTTTTGCAGTCTGTCTGGTATTATCCTTAGCATTTTGCAGCCACTGTATTGACATGTGGTCAACAAAACTGAGTATACTGCTGTTTTAGCACATCACTTGATTCCATATGGATTCCAAGGTACAATCTTTCACAGTTAATTTACTTGAATGTGATATTCTTTGGTACGTAACACTACCATGAGACAAAGTACTTTGTTTTAATGATCTACACAGTTTTTACCCCAAAATTACAGTGCCCAGTTCTTTTCCTTCTGCTCTCCCATGACTTCAATTATATCCTTACCTAAGCCTGAAATTGAGTGTCTGTAGGATAGTTCCTTGACATTTCTTTAAAGCTGCATTGATCTCAATGGATAAGAGCAGACAGTTAACCTCTCACACTACTTGCTGGCGCAGCCTGGAGCATATTTACAAATTTTGAAATTAAATTTAATTATCTTGTTCATTTTTTGAACCAGTTCAGATACACTTTTGAATATGATAATGCTATTTTTGTCACTTCGGAAAATAATTGTCATCTTTAATATTGATCTCTACGTCACAGTTTTATTGTTCATCATCTCACAGAGCAAGCAGCCACATTAGACAGCGCTTTGTCTGTATAAATGAGCTTATCTTTAAATCTTTAATGAGAAAGGCTTTCGTAGACTGGTTGCTTAGTAAGGTGCACCTGCATAAAAGGGATCGTTTTACTAATCATTTAAAATTAATCATTGCTGCTCACCAACTTTCTATGCAATATATTGTAGTTTGTAAAGTGAAGAGTGCACAAAAGGCGCGCTTTCCTAACTTCTTTATACTAGATGTAAATCTTTAATCTATAGCTTTGCTTCTAGCATCTTGCAGTGCTGTAATTCTAATAAGGTGGTGACAGTTTCCAAGATTTTGTTTGTATAAACAGGCACTGTGCTGGTAAAATAGGCAGAGGGGAAATGGATCATTCCTCCGCAGATGAATAGCAGCTAACCCCAGTGCTTTCAGGTCACTGCCATATGTACAACATCCCCCTTCTGCTGGAGGAAATTACTAGTGGCAGGACAGGACTCACAGTGTAGGCAGCTGCAACCCTACTAGGTCTCAGTATTAAGAGCCATGCCTGAGAAATGTGTGCTGTTTGTTGGAGGTGCTTGTCCAGTGCCCTCCTCTGCAGAGCGGAGTCTGCATCTTGCCTTTCACTAGTGCACATAGAAACCAGTCTGCAGGGACACTTTCCTATATCCACAGAAAAACTGCTGCAGGAATGGTTTTTTGTCATCTTTGTCTGGAAGGTCAGAAGGAACCCTCACAGCCTACAGGAGTTAAGTCTCCAGATGTATTGTTATCTCCAACCCTTTTATTGCTTCCATTGCATATTATCTGCAATGGCTCTTAACAGATGAATTTTCAGGGCATAACAGTGAGGAGACTTGAGTGACTGATTCCTAGGGAGTCTTTTCAGAATCTCAGCTCTGAACAGTGCACAGGTAGATTTTTTGGTTGAATGGGTTTAGTTGTTTGGGGATTTTTTCTCTGTTTTGCTATGTGTTGCTTTTCTTGTTTGGATTTTTTTTGCCAGAAAGGTACAGAGTTACTTAATTGTACAGTTCATCAGTACAGCTGTGAGACTGAACAGTCAGACTACACTTTATTATCCTTCTTCCAAGAGCAAAAACATGTAAGCCTCAACTTCACTTTGCTTCTTCCATCTACTTTTAAATATTGAAGTAATTGCTTTCACTACTGGGCTATTAAGGAGTGCTGGAGTATACACCTACATTGGTGGAATATAATATAAAGCTCTTTGATTCTTTTTGTATTTAAAATGTGGAAAATATTCTAAATATTTTTATACTAACAGGTAGTTGCAATAACTGAGCATTACTTTTATAAACCTAGTCTAATAAAAGGAATTTTTTTGCTTTGATAGCTTTCATATTGTCTGATGAATAATGAAAAGCTGCTTACCAGAACTATTTATGACAGCAGAGCTGTAGTGAAAAATCTGACCCCTGGGACAGAATATGTTTTTCAGTTAAGGACAATTAAAGGCCTGGATTCCTCTGTGGCTGTGGAGAAAAAAGTCATCACAAGTAAGGAAATGCCATATAAATTGTCTTTTTGAAAACCAGTAGATGTTCAGAGACATTTAAATCGGTGTTTGTAACTAACTCATAAAAGTTCAAAATGAAGCTTCAACTTTGGGAGGAAAGTTGTGCTGCTCCTTGTGATAGTTGTTTAAATAGGAGCCTTGAACATAACTTTCTAGATTGAGGTTGAGGAGTCTAGATATGGCTGAAAAAAGCTCTTTGAAAAAAGCTTCCAGCTCTAACAAAGTAAGACCTTGCCAGAATAGCTTCCTACACTTTTATAATTACCTTGCATTCTGTTTACAATTGTTTCTGTATCTCCTAAGTTCTTGCAAGACCGTGGTCTCAGATTGGAGTACTGCTCCTGTGCAAGGACACAGAATGTTTTAAGACAGTAAGAGGGATTGTGCTTCAGAGAGCTTAACAAGGTCCAGAAAACAGTATCTTGCACTCATTTTCTGTCTCTGAGCAAATGCATTTTCCAATGCTCCTGTGATGCAACATCAAAAAGAGGGAAATTTATTTGTGGCATAAATTTGAAGAAGATTTATATTGAATTCTGGTCTGCCAAAGCAGGTAAAGAGCAGTTAGTTGTAATCAGAAAATTAGTCAACTCCCAGGTTTATACTCATGCATGTCATAGACCTCCTCTCTTCGATGGATATTTTGTGGCTTGTTTGGACTATAACTCCTCAACTCAATTTATAGTTAAGGAGGCTCTGCACGTAGTTATTCAAAAAACTCTGAAAAAACCCAGAACAAGTCCTGCAGATTCTTGTGAATGAAACATGCAGCAGAATATTCGATATCATGTTCCTTAATATGTTTTTTTTCTCAGGTAAATATTTTCAAGAGAATTGTGGATGGGTCCTGAGTATGTGTAGATTATGGAAAGTTTACTCTATAATTTTAATTGTAAACCCTTAGGATATTTTTTATGCTGAATAATTTTTTCATAAACCTTCAAGCAAGATAAGCCAATTATGTGGGAGAGTCACTTTTTAGGACAAATAGAAACATTTTTCTTTCCCAAGCAGCTGTGCTGCACAGATTAATGAAGGTTTTATTAGTGAATTATCACTGACTTTAGGAATCTTAATATAATAAAAAATGCTATTTAAAAAAGGAAAGGGGATAATCACTGAGAGTGTGCTATTTAATGTGTCCCTAAGTGAGCAGATGAACAGTTTTCTGAAATTATGTGGCATATAATGTATTTTAGAAAACTTTTCAGTGACTAAAATCTCTATGTCTGCTTACGAAGTGTTCCATTCTCATCGTGTTGTACCAGTGAGCAATGCTACTGTTCTAAGAGAAGACCTGATAAAATTGAAATTTTCATCCATAAACCTCATACTGCACACAGGAAGTACAACCCCAGGTTTTATTTACCCTGTGTGACATAATGACACTGTTTTCTGTATATCCATACAAAGAATTCTAGAATTTGTATCAATGTTTTGTGATGCTTTGAAGTCTCAAAAGAATCATTTCAGTAAAAAAAAATTATTTTTAAAAGTTTATTTTCTTATGTTTTAAGTACTAGGGATTATTTTTTTTTATTTATTAATCTCAATAATTTTTACTATAGAACCTGCTGGGATATGTGGTCTGACATTAAAAATGATAAATACTTCCTCTGCAACTGTAATGTGGAATCCGACCACGACTGACTTCACTTCTTATAAAGCATCTTTATCAAACACCACCTTCATAAAAAAGTTCAGAATTCCAGGAGCAGTGACTGACTTCATTGTTACACACCTGACTGCTGGGGGCACTTATAATTTCACACTGAAAAGACTAAAAGGAAATACTGAAGGAGCTTCTGCTTTCCTTGAATTTGTAACAGGTCTGTATGATTTCCTGCTGCCTCTGCCAGTGAATGGTATCTCTCCCTAACAGTGCATGTTTATCTGTGTACATCTCACTTTGTAGAATAACACCGAAATATCAAGAGATCTGACATGTACATAGTTTGCTGTCATTGTGGGCATATATTACTTATATCCTATTCAACCTGAATGTAGTGATGACTGTCAGAAACATAATGTCTTTAGCTGTGCCGCATTTCTTTTGACCGTTTTTAGCATTTTGAATCTTATCCTCCAAAGGGTAATACACAAACTGAATTTTACCTTACAACTATTTCAGTAGGGTTTTTTTGTTGTTTTTTGTTTTTGGGTTTTTTTGGGTTTTTTGCAGTAAGTGAAGTTAAACAGGTTAGAAATGTTTGTAGAATTAAGGCTTTGGGTTGTAAACTACACTCAGAAATTAATTGTGGGTCTGTACAAAAAGACCTCTATAAACATAAAATCCAGCTTTAATGGAAGTTGAGATCCATGCAAATAATAGGACCCATTAGAGCAGTAGGACTCAAAACTTATAGGAGTATACTAAGAGGAAGAACTTATGTTCTCAGTTAAACTTGCAAACCTCCACATGTATTATCAATACATTTTTTTTATTCTGTTAGTCTCAAAATAAAACCATGAGTTTAAAATCATACGTATGAGACAAATACAGATGGAATGTATAATCTAAAGCGAATATTTCAGATTATTTGATGGCAGAACTCCAGTAATCTAAAGCAATTCCGCAACTTTACATACATATACATAATCTTAGCAGATAGAGATAGATAATCAAAGATACATAATCTTAGCAGATTTACAGCAAATAAGAAACAAATAGAAATCTTTCAGAGTTGAAACTATACATTATTCAGACTGCACAGTATGATATTAATGTATAAACTACTAGAAGATCTAGTCTGAATTCAGAATTACCATGTTAAAAAGGCAGACAGAGGACTGAGTGCAAGGGTGAATCTGTAATGAGACAAAGAGCATCACTGACTGGGCTTGCTCTGAGAGATGAGCATGGGGAAAGGTGACAGTTGTACATGAGTTCCAAAGTAGAAAGAAAACAGATGAACATGGATAGAGATTGTACAGGTGAACAAATTACACAGTCTTATATGTAAAAAACATTTTAATGACCTCTTACAGAAGAGTTAAAAATCTGATTCATTATTTGGCTTAGAGTGAATAGCACACATTTAAATGTGCATTTAAACGCGCATTTAAACGCAGAAGAAAATGAGATGTTATGACATGAGCAGGTAGAAATTTGGCTTTAATAAAAGGAGTAGACTACCCAAATTGTGGGATCTTAACTGGCTAGAATTCATGGAATTACTGGGATCCCAAATACATGAGATGTATAGAAGAAAATGTGGCTAGAAGCAGGAAAAAAACTAGCTATATCTTGAATTCCATCTGTAGCAGTAGCTGTGTCATCAGTAGTGCTGACTTTAAGGTTGAGGACAGTAGAAACCCCAGGACTGTGCGGAGATTTTGTTGTTAACTGAACACTGCAGGGTCACTTGAGCTTGCTCTCTGTGGATGGGTGTCCCAGTATAGTTGGGAGGCCATCAACCAGATCCCAGAGGTAGTGGGCAACTGTAGGATCACATGCTGCCATATCAAGACTAAGCCTTTGTATAGCAAATAAACCCTTCTTGGATGCTCTTCTATTCAGTTGTAACTACTAATATATTTTAAATAGAGTTTTCAAGTTAATGTCTTTTATTCCACAATTCTCTTTCAGAACCTGCAAAGCCAGAAGGTCTTAAATTCTTCAATATTTCATCATATTATTTTTCACTGTATTGGAGACTACCTTATGGACTTGTAGACAGATTTCATGTGGATCTTGTTCCTGATCATGCTTCTGTTGTTATCCTAGATCTTGGAGTTAGGGAGTATCAAGTAAGTGTTTTTATTACAGGACTTGCAGGGCCAGCTTTTCCTTATGCACTGTGCTGGTGAGGAATTCAAGCTTTCCTCCATAGCTGTTTAATGCATATATGAACATGAAAGCATTAATGAAATTTGTTGAGTTGGGCGCAAATTTCAGCATCCACACTTTGCTACATAACAACAGGTAATGAACTTACTGGTTTTTTTAAAGTCTACTAGAAGGATGCAGACCGTCATCCAAGGATTCATAAATAGTTTAGCAAGGGAAGGGCAGAGCTATTGAGTAGTACAGGCTCATTAATTGTGTACTTGCCAGGAAGATCTCTGCTTAAATCATTAATGCAGGCAACATTTCAGTGCTAAGCCATCATAAAGATATAGGAGCACTTTTGATTCCGCTGTCTGGAACATATAATATTAACAGAAATTATGGTTTCTCTGGATGTTTTGCTTTTAGTTTTCATTGGAACTGCAAAGATACAGGTATTTTATATAATTTCTTGCTAAGTTAATAATTATGTTTACTGAAAAGGATGGTTTAGTTTAGTTTAGACCCTTTAGTTTAAGGGTCAAAAGCTTGTTTTACTTTATTTGTTCATTCTTTCAAAAAGGAGATTTATAATGCTTCATATTTACTTTGATAATGATAATATAGAAAAAACCTCTATAGATACATTGAAAAAGGACTCTGGGATAAAATTAATAGTTAATTTTGTTGTTCCTTAATATTGAATGTTATACACATCTTATGAAGGCTAGTTGACAGCAAAATACTGTAGCCAACAGATGTAAACTACTATTTTTAGCAATGAATTGCTCAAAATTTTCTGTGGGCTTTTTATGCTTTGTTTTGCAGGGTTTTTTCTGTTTGTTCTGGGGTTTTTGAGGAGAGGGGGTTCACTATTGTGATTCTTCATAAAAAGCTTAAATAAATCTATGTCATATTTCAGGCTGATTTTTCCAATACAATTCCTGGAACAACATACAATGTCACAGTTTCTGCAGTTTCTTCTTCAGTCTATAGTTCGCCTGCAAGTAGAACTGTGACAACAAATGTGACAAGTGAGTTAAAAATGGCTGACGTAATTTTGTTCATTTTTTAAACTATGCTGTCTTATGTCTATTATGTGCACAGTAATGTCCAAGAAATTATAATCAGTTTTAAACATTAACATTTTTAATCATTAAAATTTTTCATCTTCTTTAACCATTTAAAAATACACTGAATCTGAAGTGTTCAATGAGAGCTTAGGAATTTACAAGCTTTTTAAAAATTTGCTATTGTGTCATGTAATAACATGCAGACTCCAATTTATATCTTTAGTGATACACAAAGAAATGTTCAGAGCTATTTCCAAAAAAATGTAGCCAAAGCAAATGTGGTTTTTAAGAGAGTACACTTTGAGTGCTAGAATATGTCAGATGTCAAATTTGCATTGAACTCTTATTTTAAACAAAGATCTTGAGCAATAATTTTTTTACATTCTTATAGAAGAATGTTTCTGGTGTTCCAAAATTAACCTAATAATTTCTAACAAGACTCTAGCTAGAAAAAAAGCTTTATTCAGAAGTACATCAATTTTCAGTAGTTTGATGAGATTATGCTGGCAGATTACTTAATTTCTCTATAGAATCTGTGAATGTGCCTCCTCTCTCATGAATCTTAACTAAAAATTGTTTTAGATGTGTGTGTGTGTGTATGTGTGAGTGTGTACATATATATGCTTTTTTAAATTTATTTTTTTTTTAGATCCTGGGCCACCTGTGTTCCTAGCAGGTGAAAGAGTGGGTTCTGCTGGGATTCTGCTGTCATGGAACACACCACTCTATCCAAATGGGAGAATTCTTTCCTATATTGTTAAATATAAAGAAGTCTGCCCATGGATGCAAACAGCTTATACACAGGTCACAACAAAGCCAGATAGTTTGGAAGTTCTTCTCACCAGTCTTAACCCTGGAACGACTTATGAAATTATGGTAAAAGCTTTACAAATGCCTCTTAGTAATTTGAATTCTGATTTATTGTAAATTTTGTGAGTTTATAGTAGGTTCCTGTAGAGTTTTCTGAGGGAACATCTTATTTACTGTTGCCATATAACAAAATATATAAGTAGGATATTTGTTTAGTTGAGTTTATTTGAGTAGTATTTTTAAAATCTACTTAAAAATGTTCCAGTCAAACTTGCGCTGAAATGCACTTTCTCTGCTGATACTTGTATTAACATATGGCATTATGTGGTTAAAAAAAAAAAGCAAAGGGTAGAATTTTTGGAAACATCTAAATCCTTTCTTTTTTTTCATTGAGATTTAATATTTTAAATGACTGGTGTGTTTTGCATTGTACTAAATCATCTCAGCCAGATCCAAAAAAGACTATCTTCCATATACGGAGCTTATTTGCATTGAGATTAGGCACTCCCGATCCATCTCTGAACTCCTCAACAGTAGATGTCTTCAGGTGGGCAGAAATTAACTGCTACTCTCTTGACAGTATTTACCAAGCAGTTCTTTGCCTGCTTCACTCTTTCATAAGAACCTTGTAGAGGTTCTTCTTTTCAATATCAAGAATTAAATTATGTGTTGATTTGCTTCATTCTATTCAGTTGTGTTGAAGCTGCTCATATGAGGTAGGGCTTTCCATGTCTATCTTAATGCTAGTTTTGTTTCTGAGCTCTTCCTACAACACCTACCTTGAGATGAGGTAATAAAAAAAATGTTTGGTGAGGACATAGTTTAAGATTTTTATAGTGTAATTTAAATGCTGGAAGAATTTCCTGACTGCATATCAAACCCCTGAAGATCTCCAGTTGATTTCCTCAGCTATTACCGTAAAATTCAGTGCCTAATGATGTTCTAAGTCATTGTCCCTGTGAAGCATAAGTAGGTAGGGATGGCTGTAGTTATGAGGTGGGTGTGCATGTGTTGGTGTGGCTTAGGAAGGAGCTAGCCAGTGACACAGTGGACAGTGTTCTTCTTCACATCCTAGATTAAATCTTCAATGCTACCTTGTATTATTTCTTTACTGTGCTTGTCTATTGTAGCTTTGTCCTTTTGTTTAATCTTTACAGTGTTTGAAAAATGCGCTGTTTAGGGCCAAGAAGTGATCAAAACAGATTTCCCTCTCTGGCCTGAGGCGTCCTGTTTTCTTTTGCCCTTTGTTACTCTCTGTGTGCTGTCTGTCACTTCTACAGTGATCCACACTGAGTTTTGCACACCTACCCATTCTCACCCTAAACCAGCTCCCTAAACCCCACAGCCACACCTTTATTGCCTGACATTGCCAGCTATAACCTTGCTTTTCACTTTGCTTCTTCTTTCCCACACCTCCTGTCAAGGTTGGAATTTTACTCACATCTTTTTGCTATCCCTTTTACTTCTTTTCAAAATAAGAAGTTAAACTTCCTTCCTCTTTCTTTGTAAGTACTGGATGCCATGACCCATTGCTGAGCTGAATTGTCACCAAACCCTATAATGCAAAACAAATGGCATTGTTGTTTTGCTTTTCTTCATAAATTCTGCATGTGTTGTTCTTCCATGGGAAGACTCTTCTATGAGAGTGAGCACTAGTGCATCTCCATCATAAAGTGCACTTACAGTTCCCTGACCTATTGCTTTTCTGCAAAAAGATGTGCTTTCCTTGGGTTTTTGCTTTGAGGAAGGTTGACCTGCTCTTGCCAGTCTACAGGAGATAGAGAAAAAAAATTCTATTTTCCTTTTTGCTCTTTTAAGTTATAGTAAGTAAATTAGGAATGCAGAATCTGATTTAAGTGAATTGTGGTAAGAAAAGGGAGTGTTACTGATGTTATTCTTGATGCTGACTTTTGCATAAAATGGGGACTCATAAAATGGGGGTCTTCTTTTGATGTGTGGATATTCGCATGTGGTTCTCGCAATTTCTTATGTTGTTACATACTTTTCCCCTTTTATTTTTTTACATTTAAACACAAAGCATAAATTATACAACACAACTATAAAGGGCGTGTTCTTTTGTATATTTATAGTTTAAAAGCTAAAAGCTGTATCTCTGTGTATCCTTAGGATTTTCATATTCCCTGAAACTGTATATACTGTAGATTTTCTAATGTGGATTTTTTCTTTCTTTTTTTTTCCTGTAGGTTGCTGCTGAGAACAGTGCTGGTATTGGAGTGTTTAGTGATCCTTTCCTTTTTCAGACCGCAGAAAGTGGTATATTTAATAAAGATGTTAATTATTTTGGTTAAAGCTGCTCTAATTTGTTCAAATAAATTTCCATGATAAATTTTATACTTGAAAAAATTCCAAAGCATTTAGAACAAAATCCTTACTGTTATTCGGGTGAATCCTTATTCTTTTTTTTCAGTGACAAAAGTTCATTTTGTTCTATTTGCTAAAAACAGCATTTAGGGTGTTTGTTGTACACAAAGTCTGTACTTCTTGGAGTTTTCCTATGCCAGTTTCTAGGTAGGCAGCTTCCAGAAAGCAAGGTCACAGCAGAGGAGAGCTACTTATCAAGTGGATCCATCTGCTTCTGCCTGCAACAGTTCTTTGAGACAGACTTTGTTGTGGGATCATCTCTGCCATTGTCTGCTATGTCAATCTTTGTTTAGTGATGAGTTCTAAGAAGTTCAGCACAGAATGTATTTTATTAATTTTTTATGTATTAATTCTGGAGGTAAAAAAAAAAAAAGCCTGAAATTAAAATTTGGGTTGGTGGTTTTGAAGATTAAAAAGCATAGTGTGAGTTTGCAGTCTTTACCAATTTAGTGTTTGTGCTCTGCCTCGTGTTCCAGGAGCAGTTGTACCTTGTCTGACGAGCTTGCACTGGTCCACTTGTGATCCTGTCTCAGAGCACAGAGCTCGTGCTGCCAAGGCAGTGACTGTCCATCTGTGTTTAGCCTGCTTGCTGTTTCTATGCAAACTGCAGTGGCTATCTTAACTAATGGCAGAAATCATCACTCTGCACAAATAATGCAATAATTTATGAACACAATACAAGGAGGAGTAGTAAACTTGCCACATGGATCTATGTGAAATCATTATTCTTCACTATTTGTGCATTATTGCTGGTAAAAACCTTTATTTCTGTGAGCTTTATTATTTAACCATGTTTGAGAGAGGACAGCACTGGCATTTCTCCATATGAGAGCATAAGCTTTTTACTTTTGGAAGCATTTTTGTCTACATTTTTATTAGAGCTAAAATGCCTTACTATAAATCTAATTGGAAGGCTTATTCAAATTCTAGGCAAGTTATGTGCCATTGGTATAACATTTATACTTTTACTTTCTCAACTCTTTTTAGTTCTAATTCTTGCTTTGATGGCTAAGGAAGGCCAAACATCTTAATCAACATAAAGATGGGAAATTTAAAGTGAGAAAGCTAGCCAGAAGATAAAATTATTTAAATATAAAAGCTGTGGTTTGGGAGGAGGGGAAAAGAGTTGAAAGATCTGTAAATGAGGCTTGGAGGAGCTGTCTCAATTCACCTGTGGAATGTCTGTAATTGCGGAATGCCTTTTTTTAAAAGGAGTGAGAAAAGCTTTTTCTCCTTAGTGCTAAGGCAGCTATTGCAGGACCTGCTGCTGACTCTGCCACGTGTCGGCAGCACTAAGACAGGGCCACAGTGCTCTAATTCACAGGAGAGTCTAGCTTGTAAAAAACATGTAAAATCCGATTTAGATGCTGCATCTCATTCCTTTGTGCTGTGATTAATACTGATGCTCTGACAAAAGGCCACAGAAACTCTCACTGATACAATGAGCAGCATTTATGCAGTGAATTAAGAGTGAATGTTCCAGTTCGACTGAGTTACTTAAAGCTACCAAAAATCTATAAAATGACACTTGTGAAGTGATATAAAATACACAGTGTTATCAGATGTTCTTAACCAGAAAAAAAATGGGCAAAATTTTTCTACTTCTGGAACAGTAGATGACTTATTTCTAAGAATATTTTTAAGCTGACCAAACTAATTACTGTATACATTATGAGATTGAGGCAATTATATTTCTCACTTAAATCAGATTGAAAAATAACTGGTTGTATATCAGCTACTTTACATATGTTTGTGAATGATTTTTACTTGTTTGCTTCAGAATTTGGAAGCTAGAAATGGCATTATTAAAAAAAAAAGAAGAATTTGCTATTTTTCAGGGCTGAGAAGAAAAGTTTATCTCACTGCTCTTGTTTTTTTTTGTTTTCAAGCTCCAGGTAAAGTAGTGAATCTCACAGTTGAAGCCTTAAATTCTTCAGCTGTAAGTCTGATCTGGTTTCTCCCTCGGCAACCAAATGGAAAGATAACTAGTTTCAAGATTAGTGTGAAACATGCAAGAAGTGGAATTGTAGTGAAAGATGTCTTGGTTAAAGTAGAGGACCTTCTGTCTGGGAGGTTACCAGAATGTAATGTAAGTGCTATAAACCTTTTAAATTAGAAATAGACTCAACCCACAGAACATAGTTTTGCATTTAAAATTTGAGACATAAAAATGTGGAGGCTTGCTTTTCAGAAAGATTCTGAAAACCTTATAAACTTAGTCCCAAGACCGGATAAAATGAATGAAGAAAACCTTTCTGTTCAAAATAGTTTAAATGGAATGCTTTTGCTTGAAAAGTTCAGTTTAATCAAAGTAAAATTGTTATGAAAGGTTGAGTTCAGCATCCCTTTAACAGAAAATAGTGAAATAGAAAATTTCTGGGTTTTTTGGCTTTCAATTTTCTTTTTTTTTTTTTTTTTTTTTTTTTACATACTATTCAATTAGAAAAAACCAAGAATTTACAGGGCTTTTTTTGGTCAGTGCAGACATATAGTATTATTAATGTCTTCTTTTCCATATAGTATGATAATGCTTTTTGTATTTTGAAGTATGCCTTATTCTGTGCATCATGTTTCAATATTTTTTAAATACTTCTCATATGAAAATAAAAAGCAAACATGATTAACAGAGTGATTTTCAAAAATATGGTTGTAGTCTGAATTGTTCTTATCATTGAATTCAGGCATGTAACCATTGTAATTTTTGGAATTTCTTGCAGAAAATTCTCTCTTCTAGAATTTTTTTTTCTTTTTCCTTCTTGCTTTGAGCATAGTTTTGCAATTCCTCAAAAGTCAAAATGTCAAGTAACCAAACTTTTTTTTCCTTTTATATTTTTTTTTCCAATTTCCCATGCTTAGTGCTTTAATGAAAAGTGAAGTTTTAAATTATAAATTATCATAACTTTGGTTTCAGTTTTTATTTGGAAGATCATCTTAGGTATTGCAAAGGCTCCTGACACCAGGGTGATTTAATTCAGCACAGGGAAGGCAGGCTGCCACCTCCTGAACCATAAACATTGGTCACCACACTCCTAGTGATTTTTCAGAGTTGACTCCTGACACGATGGATTAAGAAACTCCTGTCTGGTTTTATCCATGATGTATGGATATATGTATGTTATACATGTGTATGCACATACACACATACAACATATATGTGATGCAGAAGGACTTTGCTAGAGAACTTTTTTCAAGAGAGAGACCAAATCATGAAAATGGAAACTGGGAATAATTAAATGAATCCTAGAAAGATGTTTCTGTTCAGTCAGATTTGAGATCTTTTTAAATAAGGCAGGAAACTATAACACTTGTCACTAACAGGATGCGCTAAATTTGTCAGACTAACAGTCTGCCTAAATTTGGAAACTGAAGTACAAATAGGAGAACCAATTCAGGGTAATTTTTTTCAGAGCTGGTCTGCCTTTTTTATCTACATGTATTTACAATTATTAGTTAGAGATGCACCTTATGTATATACCTTATTATGTTTCATATTTTGTATTGTAGGATAAGAGTGAATCTTTCTTGTGGAGTACTACCACTCCTTCAACTACTTTTGGGAAATCCACAATTCTTTCACAGACTACAGTGTCACCAAATACAGAGGCACCAAGTCAAGTGAGTTCTGTTTGGAGTGAACCAATCAGCTTTGTTGTAACTAACCTCAGGCCATACACCACCTATCTTTTTGAAGTCTCTGCAGTTACCACTGAAGCAGGCTACATTGACAGCGCAATTGTCCGGACACCAGAATCAGGTACATTAAATACATATGGCTTTAAAATGGCCAAGAAGTTTTCAGATTTATGTGAAAAACTTCAAAATTTGATTTTCTGCTGCAAGATACTTCTGTCCTATTCTGTCTTTATCTGTATCATTGTTTTATATTTTCATGATTATTTAATTTTACCTGATGGAATCAATTGAAAATGTATATATATTTATGTATCCAATAGCGTACAGTGAGAGAGAATTCACTTGTTGTTGTCAAAGATACCAAAATTATGCTCAGGACATATCAAATTTTATGAAAAAAACTGAGGACAATTTAAGAACTGCAAATAATAGAATAATGGTAGAAGAATTTAAAATAAAGGTGAAGAGGATAGCTGTCAGGCATAATATTCTAAAAGTATGTGCTTTGTGAATACTTAGAGCTTCTTTGTCATTGTAGAGAAATAAGCAATAATAAAGAAATAAAAAATAAATAAAGAAAACTCCTGTACTTATGTTGCCAATCTGTACCTATTACAAAAAGTTGTTCAGTGCTGAAGCACTCTTTAAGCACTAGGTAAAGTTGATTTTTGATTACTTGCAATGCACTGAGAAGCTGGAATTGAAAACAGTGGTCCATGAACAGCACTTTTATAATGGCTTAGGTAGTGGCGCCACTGTTAATAGAGCTAAACAAAAAAGGCATTCCAGAGGAATGTTATTCTGGCTTTCTGTTTGCTAGCACATCATTCTTTTGCTTGACATGGTTTGATATTACTTGGTTCTCTTTCATACATATAAAATAGATAGCACTGTTCAGATAAAAAGAAATTTTATTCCGTCCTAGAAATGTTTGGTTGAATTGCTTTGATAGAGTTTCAATAGCCTTAGTTTGCTGCCCTGTCTAGGATTAATGAAATTTTGTTCAATTTCTCTTCTAATGATTTCAGGATTAATTTCCAGTTTATTTTTCACCTTTGTCACTTAGAGATTTTTTTCACACTATCAACATTCTTGATATCTTTCCTGAGGATTACCTTAAAATAGAAATTAAGTAATTGTAATGATATGCTTTTATGGCTTACCTTCAGAATATTTCATGTTTATGTTTAAAATTAATTGTCTGATACGGGTACTTGGACGACCTAATAGAAAGCATTTTATGTTCAAATACTTTTTCCAATATTGTTTAAGTTCCAGAAGACCCACCACAGAATTTAGCCAAGAGCAATGTTACAGCAAAGTCTTTCTCAGTAATGTGGGACCCACCAACCATAGTAACAGGGAAATTTAGTTACAGAGTTGAGCTGTATGGACCATCTGGTAAGTCAGAGTTGATGTTAGCATTTCTTTTGATTTTTTTGTGATTATTTACTTGCACCTTCTTCTGGCCTGTTAATCAAAAATGAATAGTCAAAACCAGTGTTATCTACCCCTTTTACTATTATACCTTTTAATGATTTGTAGATTAATTTTAAGGGAAAAGTCAGCCCACCCATCACGAGGAAGAGTGAAAATTTAAATTCACATTAGATATTCCTAAGAATGTAGAAAATCAACTTCTCCTCAGTCTTTCAGGAGATGATAGGTTAAGCACAACTGAATTGCTGTGCTTATATATCCAAATTATTCTGTACCTTACCTTTACTTTTTCCTCCTGTTAAAGATTTCTGGAGAATTTAAATTCTCATGCAGTATGCAATCAACTCTTTAAGTCTGTTTTGATGTTTTTTGCAAATGTTTGGAACTCAGACATGTATAGATACAGAAATTATAGAACTGCCTGTAGTTAAGTAAGACATAAGCTATATTATAATGTTTTTATGGGACCACACAGGAAAAGTAAAATAGTTTTTTTTTAAATTTCTTCCTTTTAAAACTCACACCTCCTTGATGTGGCTTAAATGGTTAGTTTGTTAGTTGGTTGGTTGGTTGGTTGGTTGGCTGGTTGGTAGTTTAATTCCCCATATATTCAGCATTATTCCACTGAAGTTGATTCCTGGTTAGCTTTCCCCTGAACAAATGTGTCCTTTGATTTGTTCATCATACTGGAAAGTAGCCATGGACTGTTTCTGTTTTAGACCTAAAATCTCTTTGTTTTCAAATCCAGGTCATGTTCTGGATAACAGTACAAAAGACCATAAGTTTGTGTTCAGTAACCTTGTGCCGTTTACAACATACGATGTGTACGTCGGTGCTGAGACAAGTGCTGGGGTGGGGCCAAAGACCAACCTCACAGTTTTCACTCCTGCAGATGGTAAGCAGGCATAGAGAGACAAAACTAATGGATTGAAGGTGATAAAGGGTTTCAGTTTTCTATTCAGAGCCTATAAGGTACTTTGCAAAGGACATTTGCATATGAGAGCGCTACAAGAGATGAAAAAAGATTACAAAAATTAAAGAAAATAAATCAGCTGAATATTATTATGTCATTTATTTCTTTGTTTTTGTCAAGTTTATACTATGTCAGTAGATTTATCTGCTATCATAGGCCTTCAGAGATTGTGAAAGAAATGTGGTTTCTTTGTGAATGAAAGTAGTTAATTTTAGATACAGTAATTAAGTTGCAGGGCCCCCTCTCTCCCGTTAGATGGCAGCAAGAGGACAAGAAAGACCAGCGCTGCTCCCCACTTCTGTCTCATTCAGCCCACACCTTCCTTCTCAAACCTCTCCTGTGACTCATTCCCACCAAACCCAAGGACCCATCCCTGCCTCTGATGGAGTCACCCTCACCAGCTCTGAGGCAGGCTCAGCATCGGGGTCTTGCCCCAGTACAGTTAAGAGGTTGGTTCTGCCTCTGAGCCCTCGGTTCTGTGCTCAGGCCTCGGGTTTTGATGATTTTGATGGCTCCCGAGGTATAGAAAGTCTTTTTCTCTCAACCCCACAACCAAAGAAGAGGTCAAGATTTGTCGGTTCTTCTTTTCAAGGTTGTTTATTTTTCCTTATCTATTACATTCTTTCTCCTACCTGCTGAGGGCTGTTCAGCAAGTTGGGTTGAAGCACAATCACCTCCTTCAGGGTGGTGTTGACTTTTTATACTAAGAACTACGTGTACTTTATTTACAATACTTTTCCAATACCTTTCACCTATGTTAGACAGTCTGTCTCTGCTCTAAAGCAATTAGAAAGTGCCACCATCGCAGCAGATGGAAGAGAAGAAGAAGAGAAGACAAAGAAGAAGGAAGAAGAAGAAGAGAAGAAAAGAAGAAGGAAGAAGAAGAAGAAGAAGAAGAAGAAGAAGAAGAAGAAGAAGAAGAGGAAGGACAGGACACACCCAGATTCCTCCATCTTGCCTCTTGAACCCCCATTTTAAACCCCCAAAATTCTACTTTTTTACTGTGTGACAAATTAACTATCACTCTATTCAAACTCTTGTGGCCTGTAAATCCTCACATAATTTTTCCTGTGGGCTGAAATTGAAGGCACAAATGTTTTTGACTCCATGCCAAGGTCTCTGAGCCCCTTGCCAGGGTCTCGAGCCATCCAAGACAACCAGAGGAATGCCCTAGGTTCCAACACTCAGGGAGTTGTGGTCCCAAATAGTCAACTCACCAGGTTAGAGTCCTTGGTTGCACAGAAATGCAGTTTTATCTTACGTGTATGTGAGATTGTGAGGGATTCTTGGTCAGCATTCGAGGATACAAGGAGGAAAAATTGATATTTGGTGTGCAATGGAGAGGCAGTTTCAAGCTGGTTATTTCTGTCTTATGTTTATGCCACACAACACAAATTTAGAAAATCTCTGCCTCAGGGATTGCTGGCAATGTTTGTTTTAAAGGTGTAACAGTGGGAGGGAAGCCTACCTTTATTTACTGTATTCTTTCATGAATGATCTGCCTTTGGCAGTTCTCAGAGACAATTTCCAGAGATGACCTACCTGAGCACAGTCATTAATTCTCATCTGTGTAGGAATGAACTGTCAGAAGTGAAAGGGAATTTTGGTGGGTTTCAGGTTCTTTTGCCATAACATAGAGTGTCTTATTTTAATGCCAAATCTAAAAATTCTCCTTATGCAAGTAATTTCAAAATTGTCTTTTATGGAATTGTATTAGAAAAGAAATTTTCTTTTTGCATCAAGTCTGAATATCATTCTATATATAAAAATATAAATTTAAATATAAATATAAACGTAAATTATTAAATGTAAATGTATTTTATCTCTGGTGGTCCTATGGAAATTATAATATAATTAAGACTGAATGTTTAATGAAGAAGTTACATAAATAATGTAATTCCTATCTATAATTTATATAGATATATATTTTATACCTATAATTACCACATATATAAAAATATATAATATAAATAAAATTATATAAACCTAAATAGAATTATATAAATCTTTTGTAAAAGGGAAATTACAGGCTATATCACATGAATATTTTTTCACAGCTTCTTACTTCATTCTAGTATGGCTGTGATGATTTTAGAGATAACCTTTCACTTTCAAGTATATTTAAGATTCCACATAGGAAAATAGCAAAGGTCTGCTTGATTCCAATCAGAGTTATAGTAGAGCTATCCTGGCTTACATCATCTTAGTCTCTGATCGTACTCATACATGTCTTACATGTTTAAAAAGTGTGCATATTTTTAGAACTGTAACTTGTTTGCTAAGAAAACATGAGAAGTAAGTCTCTGCCCTGCACAGGGTCAGCTCAAAAGATAAGGATGTGAAATTTGATTGTCTATTGTACTTTGCATACTTTGTTGAAAAACCTTGTAATAATCAAAATTGTTTAATGAACTCAAATTTCTTCTTAAATATTTAGTCCCAGGTGCTGTATCAGATTTACAACTAGCAGAAGTGGAAGCCACATATATAAAAATTATTTGGAGGAAGCCTCAACAACCAAACGGAATCATTACCCAGTACAGAGTTAAAGTACATGTGCAGGAGACACTCATAACTCTGGAAAACACTATTCTTGGAGATAAAAATGAGGTATTCTTTTCTTTTTTTTTTTTTTTATATGGATTTTATGTTCAATTAAATTTGCTCTCTGCAATATCTGACATTTTCAGAATATGGAGCTAGCTTCCACAGATGAGTTATCAATGTTTTTAAAAGCCATCTTCCTCAGTCCTCTCTCTTTCTCTGACTGGCTTTCAAAAAGATTCCAATAATTCTGTTTCCACAACATGAAAAAAGAAATTATTCTGGCAGAATGATCCAGCTGCTGAAGGCAGGAAGCCACAGCTACAGTCTTGTCCTTTTGAGTCCTTGAGTTCTTTGCAGCATAGAGTGGCCAGACTACTAAAAGTAAAGATTTGGGTGCCTAGATCAATACACAGCCACTCAGTCAAACCTCTAGAAGACATGGGTACAAACCCTGTGAAGTCAGCAGAAGTCTGCAAATGCTGGTTAAGTGTTCTGACAGACAGACAGACAGACAGAGGCTTAGACTTTCTGCCTCCTCCTTAAATTTACATGCTTAACACTATGCTGTAGTTACATACTGAGGATATCTTTGCACATCTATGGGATCATGTCTCTTTGGGGACTTATGCTGTCAATCAGTCCAGCTTCTGGATTTTGGGTGCTGATGAGCTTTAACAAGCTTAGAGGAGCAGCTCTGAGTATGCAGCACAGAACTGTGGACCCCTAGCAAACATTCAGCTCAGGATTGAATTGTTTCTGAGGTAGGGCTTTTTGGGATGAATTTTGAAAACAGGTGCCCAAAGTCTGCATAATTCCTTATTTTTCAGACAGTGATGTCTTTCACTGAATCTGAATTGGAATCTAAGTTTTTTGATGTGCAGCTCAAGGAAGGAGTTCACTTTCAAGTTGAAGGATAGACATTAAATAGAGCCCTGGAGTCAAATATTAAATAAGCAGCAAGGGGAAAAAATTAGGATAAGGATCCATTCATTAAACTAGGCAAGCATCCTTCGAAAAAGAAAGTATAACTCTGTAATTAAAGATTGTATCATAGTCTGGACACAAAAAATTAAAGTAGCCTGCACAAAAATGGTTTAGTGATGGAATTTCCTAATTTTTGAGTCCTTAGTGCTCATTGCTGTTTTATTACAATTTATTGAATGTAATTTTCTAATTAAAACCCAAAGCAAATCATAAAAACCCTTGCTTTATCTAGAACTGCACTGACCACAGCTTAGAGCAGCTACAGGACTTGAACTGGCAGACTCATGGTGCTAATGGTACTCAACAACCAGTAGCAATAAAAAGCTCTTGTCTTATATGTGGAAAATCCTTGTAAGCAAAAAGTAATTCCATGTGGCCTATTATTTTCCTATACAATGCTGATGAAGATGAGTCATACACAGTTTTTACCTCTTGGTACTTAGGTGAGATTGATGCTCTATCTGGGCCTGTGGCTAACGTACCTCGCGTTAAAGAAGTAGAAAAGCATCTTCACCTTTTCTCTACTCAGAGTCTATAAGGAAAGGACTAATGTGTATTTGTTACATCACTGGAAAAGCATCTCTTTCTGGCAATGAGATGGGCCATATGTGTGAGTGGGGAGTGTTCCAGATGACAGCAGAACAATTCAGAGATACTCGAGTCCTGGATTTGGTCCCAGATTTTGAAGGGGCATGAAGATCTTGTGCTAACACAATGTTTTGTACCTATACTCCAGCCTGTCTCTCTTTTCTGCTTTTGTTTCTACTCTCTTTGTTGTTGTTGCTCCACTTATATCTGCTGCCATCCCTTTCCAGCATTTGTTCTTTGCATCTCCTGTCCTATGGACCCCTATATCACTTACCTCCCTATCACTCTCCCTTTTCACATATATAAGCCCTTATTTTTCTCTCCCCTTTATTCATTAGCTTCTGGTTTTCTCCCTCTCCTGTTATTGCCTCTCAGAGATCTAGTTAGCCTGTTAATCCTTTTCTTGAGGGACTGGAAGGGCCATCTGAAGTCCTCTTATTTCAATGCCTGCTGCCTTCTTTCAGGATATAGTCAGTACAAATAAAATCTCCCAAGTTCAAATGTGTATCTATTCAACATAGCTCCAAAGATATAGCTCTAAAATTAAAGGCCTTACTCTAAAATTGCCACCTCAATATAAAATACGTATTTTAAGAATTTTTTAAGAAGTGGTGTTTGTTTAAACAATAACCAGAATAAAATTTTGTAGGCTACTGGCAGCTGAACATTTTTATGACAATGATTATATCTTTTATATTATCCAAATGGTCAATAATGTTTGTATGCCAACATTTATATGGTATCTATATGCATGCACAGACATACAAACATTATTTCTATATTATATATAAATTTCATTATATAATTTAGTGATGACTAGATTTGTGATTTCTTTTTATATTTCTAATTTATAGTATCTGATTGATTCTTTGGAACCATCCACAATAAATGAAAATATCAAACCTTCTTCTCCCCCTTGGAATTCAATGGAAGCATACAATGATTTATATGAAGGTTCAGCTGAAATGTTTTCCAGCATTCAGACAGCTTCTCCAGTAATATTTACAAGTGTATCTGGTGATAACTTGCCTGATATAAATGGAGCTGCAGAACTACATTCTGCTTGGGGTAAGATATTTTAGGGTATTTTTCTACCTGCTTCTTTGTTCTGAAGGACCCCATCACTGTCCCAGATATGATCTTTAGCACATGGTTCAAGCAAATTATAAATGGGTCATTTGCTGGAGTCAGATTTTTTTACTAGCAAATAACCTTCTGAAGCAAATGGGAATGCCACACAGGCAGGAACTAGCCCCTTGTCACCCAGCTGACCTTCTTCCTAGTGAAAGGAGCACCCGAAAGCCATCAGCCAAGCTGCATAGACAATCAGTTATTACAGTTGCCAAAGCAGGTGTGATTGTCAGGGATTAACATATCTCCAAGCCCTTCAGAGACCTTGATTTCTCTAAGCCTTTTGACTAATAGGCTTTCAAATGTCAGTGAAGGTAAATAGGTCAAAAAGTTACAACTTTGCTATATGTGTTACAAACAGGTGGAGATGACCCCATGACATGGTGATGTCATTAGTGAGTACACTTGTTCTGTATTATCAATGGACCACTGTTTCTTTCCCAAGTATGGATATTTACAAATCATTAAGCAGCCTTCAGCTGACAGTCAGGGATTTCAAATATCACTCTTAATTTTTACAGTGGGGAGAAAAATAAAGGTTTTATTTTAAAAAAAATTATTTAATTAATTGAATTCATCTATATGCATCCATATCTAAAATCAGAATTTAATCTATTATTTTAAATGACAGTAGATATTTTCTGTGCTATGTTAATCCTAAAGAATCTTCTTTGTCATGTTCAGGAAATGTACAGTGTTTTAAATGTAAATCTTCTTTTTATGGCCTCATTCAGTTTGAGGTATTGAGTTGCTAGAAGATGTCTGTGTTGCTAGAAATTTATTTCAGCCAGTGTCCTTTGTGATCTACCACACAAGTATTATTTTATAGGAGTTATTATAGTAGTTAAAGCTGTTGGCAGACAAATTTTCAACAGGGTCTGCTGATTTTTCAATGCCTTTATTTTAATGTCCTTCTCACTGAACTCTGAGCCTGATATTCAGATATGTGAAGCACACACAGCTTTTCATACTGCACTGGCATAATGACAGATGATTTTGTCTAACACAGTTGGATTGTGGCTGACTTTCAACTATATTGTAAGTGCACCAAAATCTCTTTGTGGGCATGCATGGCTTCATCATTCTACTGACCACAACTCTTCTGCTAAAAATACCAGCATGAAGGGATTTGTGGAGGCAGCCTTTCCAAGTATTGTTCTAGCACCACTGGGAGGGAAAGGAAGCAGGAATCTGACTTTCTCAATTAAAAATATTTTAAACCCCTCAAAAGCTCCATCAGTCTAGGAGCCATTGTTCTGGAATCACTGGAGAAACTAGGCCTTATACAAAAGTACTCTCTCCTAGTTTCTAGGGGATTACACACATAGCCTCACAATTCTACCTGTTCATTCATTCTTTCACCTAGGCCAATCTATTTATTGAACACTTGAAAATAGACCTAGAGTAGACTCTCCTTTAGGGAGTTAAGAGGTGGAATGTAAACTTTTCTTTATATTTTTATAATTGACATGAAAATTAATTCTTTTAGAATAAAATAGTTCCAGGTTGCCATGCCAAAGTGAGTTTAGAATGCATAAGAAATGCATTCTCATGACTTTATGAGTAAGTAGCTATTTCTCTCTATTTACTCACAGGTAATCGATATAACATCGACGTTTTGGCTGAAGAACTGTCGTATGTTATAAAGGGCCTCACACCTTTCACTGATTACACAATTAGTGTGTCAGCTTTCACTGCTGTTGGAGAAGGACCACCATCAGTTCTTACAGTCAGGACCTGTGAACAAGGTAAATTTTAATTCTGGTATTATCTAAGCTAATATAAATCACTTATTTCACTGAATGTATGAATTTTTTTAGTAATTTATTTACTTAATGTTATGTTTTTATGTTTTTGTTTAAGTACCAAGCTCAGTACAAAATATATCTTACAAGAATATTAGCTCCTCCTCTGTCTTGCTGTATTGGGATCCTCCAGCAAATCCCAACGGGAAAATAATACATTATACTGTTTATGCTATGGAACTGGATACAAAAAGAGCATTTCATGAAACAACTTCAAACAACAGCTTACTTATGACAGGTACAGTGTCATTTGATTAAAAAAATACAAAAATTAAAACTTGCAAGTGCATTTGCAAACTTATTTTTTCCAATTTTATATAATGTAGCCATTTCAAAAGTATGTGACTCAAATCTCACATATTCACACACGTCCCCATACACACAAAAAATCTGCATATAAAAGCAAGGTTGGGACTCTACTCAGACTTGTCTGCTGTGGAGGACTATGTAGGGTATGTGAGATGGGAGAAGAGGGCTGGTTAATAAACACAGTAATTTTTTTAAATGGTACAAGCAGTAATTTGTGAAATGGATTTCTACTTGGAATATTTGCCTCAGTCTCCTGTGTCCCCATAGGAAAATATTCCCAAACTGTCAAGTCGCTTTCGGATTTGAATTTTTTTCACAGTATTTGTCTGACATTAATAACAGTTTTCTTATTTTAAGGTGGTAATTTTTATAGTAATTGAAGCAAACACATTCTTAATGGAATTCCACTTATTTATTGGTGTTAATCAAAATAATGCCAACAGACTAAACCCCCATATTTGTAGGTTCGTATATGCATCCTTTGACATCCTTTACAAATTCTTTAAGCTATTTACAGGGTTGAAGCTAGTTGACTTACTTCATAATCTGTTGATTTAACTGCATGCCTGTTTGACTGTCACCAAATAAATAGCATTGTGCATATTCCTTTAGGGGACACAGGTGTATAAAAACCTCTCAGAACAGTATCCAGTACTAGAGTTTTATAAGTAGCTAAGACAAAAGAAGTCAACAGTCTTGTTTATGAAGTTAAGAGTCAAGGTTTTTTAAATTAATCTTTTCAGGTTTAAAAAAGTACACGAATTATAAAATGAGAGTCGCAGCCTCTACCGCAGTTGGAGAAAGTGCTTTGTCTGAAGAGAATGATGTTTTTGTGCGAACCCCAGAGGACGGTAATACCTTGTTTACAATGATGCTTTATTTTCTGTACTGAAGGGGTTTTTTTGTTCAAAAAGAAGACTTGCACATCCAAAAAGTGGGAAAAAAGTATATAAATAAAATCAGTGTTGAAATTATTAGTCCTCTATCAGTCAGTGACTTCGTTCAGACCATTTTTAAGTAAGTGCTAAAAAAATAATGCAAGTTGCGATGTGACCTGCAATCAACTAATTTCAAATGTGATAGACAAATGAAAGGAACGCTACAGAGCTGAGTCTCCCTCTCAAAAAAATATGTCCCTAGCACCCATCTAAAACACACTCTTTGTGACTCTATTTTATCTTCTTTTTGTTATAATTTGTAAATTAGATTGGTTTTGAAGCATATGAACATTTCAACAATTCAGAGGCCATATTTCTATTCGTAGGCAAAGATGCTTATAAAGTGAAGACTTTTTAATGCTGAATATAATAAAATAAGTTGTCTTTGTATAAGTTTTACTAATTTTAAGACTGCACAATAATTTTAATGTCAGGTAAAATACTAGATGGCGAAGATTTCTGATTCTTCCCTTCTTGAAAGGCAGTTTCAACTCATGAAGGTACTGGGGCAAGAGCTGGAGCTGTCATTGGCTTCTGCAAAGAAAACATGGGAATTTGATTTGCAGAGCAGAGCCATGAATATTAGTCTTTTCTTGTTCATACCAAGTTTGTATCTTCACTGGTTTCAGCAAAGTTATATCCAGGCTTACTAAAGTAATACAGAGGGTGATTACCCAATTGTCATTTATCTCTCTCATTTTCAAATGTACTACAATGCAAGATAAAATAATTGAGTGTCAATAAATGAGAGAAAAGGACTACACGATTAAAAACCATGGAAATTTATGAAGCTGAAGTGATTTGAATAACCACACAAAATATCAAATTAAATGGTGAAACTTAAAATAGTTGCAAATCTTTTTAAAATTTACATTCTCTTATGCTGTTAGTTTGTTAGCTTTAGTTTATCACAACAGAAAATTACTTATATAAATATCCTTTTCTCTGAAAGCTTGCAATCCCTTGCCTGTGAATGTTAAAGACATTTTACAGAGTAGAGTTTCTCTGTTCAGAGCCAACAGCCAACTGTTCATTCATTCATAAAAGAGTCATGCATGGTTTGGAAACTAGTGAGAAACTAGTGAGAAACCCACAAAGAATTCTTGCCTTTTTATAAGGCTATGCGTAATTTTTTTACCTTCTCCTTCTTGTTCAGCTTTCCTGAAGTAATTCAGGCTGAGATTCATGTATCCTAATTTTAGCCAACCTAGGAACAGAAATTTGTTTGAGCCTTGAAAAGAGAGATACCTCCAAATAAAAGATTCCCTACAACCATCTTAGATAACTTGCATTAGGATGGAAGAAACTAGGCTGTTGCATTTAAATATTTTACCATGCCAGATAAATGGCAAAATGCATTTCAATTAAAAATTAAGCTTCTTCACATGGGAAATATCCATGTGGGTAGTCTTGTCATCCAGAGAGCAGTGATCTGTTACAGTTAACACTTTCGTGTGCTCAGAAATCAGGAATGAAAGTACTTTGTGAGACCTTTTGGGTGAAAGAAAATTCACGACTTCTGAAATATCTGCAAATGGGTATTTGTACACAAGCTGAATCTTATGATCCTGAGTAGGTAGTATATTTTTATCTTGATTTTAAAGGTTATTTCAGGGCTGAAGTGGTAAAGCCTTCAGAGGAATCAAAGTTGACATTCAAAGCTGATTTTACTCGTAAGTGCAGCCCACTCACTCCTTCAACCCTTCCATGCCTTATTAGCTCACAGGACTCACATGAACTTGTACTTTGCCAGTAGATTTAGCCACACACCACCCTGAAGCTGGACATGCTTTGTGCATGACCTTCACACCAGAGCATGCAAGATTTACACTGAATTCACTAAGGGAAATTTAGTTACTGTGCATACAGTCACTTTCTTTGTTCAATAATTGATTGAGTGAAGTACTGAGGGTGGTTATTTACATAACCACCATAAAGCAGTAAGAGGCCATTAATCCAAATTTAAAGAACAGCTCATGAGGAGGAAGACTAGAGGATTTGAAAGATCAGTCTGCACGAGACTGGTAGAGAAAAGAAATTATTCTCTCAATAAGCGCAGTTTTAGATAGATTTAGAAGTGGATGAGAAAAGAAATTCCAGAAAAGCTGAAATGTCATAATGCAAAAAGATGCCTAGTTTTATGAGTGGAAAAGAGACATACCAAAATTAACTGAGGCAAAAAGTGGTAAGGCTTTGAGAAGGAGAGTGAGAAAAATTGTGTACCCTTTCGGTAACAAATCCTAGTTAGGATCCAATAAATCTATGATCTCTGTCCTGTACTCAATTATTTGAAAAGGTTTTTTTTCTGATTTTTGTATTGCAGAACCAGACTCCCCACCTCAAAACTTAGAATTAATAAATGTAACTGCAACAGAAATAAATCTGAGATGGTTGCCACCTGAGCAGCCTAATGGTCTCATAACTCACTATGAAGTTCTGTACAGTGACTCCAACGATTTTTTTATTAAAAATGCCTCATCTACAAGCATATCACTGAGTGAAATGAAGCCATATACTCTCTACAATATCTCAGTAAGGGCATTCACCAGAGTTGGCTATGGGAATCAGTCATCTTTTCCACTTCTGGTCAGAACTTCTGAAACTGGTGGGTATTTTTTTAAAAAATGAAAATTTTTGACAAGAAGTTGCTTTATGATAACCTTTGATGTCCAGGAGATAAATTTTAATAGCTTTAAAATTATTTTCTTACCTTGCAAGGCAGTAAGTTTGCATCCCTTTTTCCTCTTTTATATACAAAGCAAAAGAGCAAGGCCAGGTGCTTGGTAAGGGATGAGGAGCCAGGAGCCATGGGGTCCCTGGGCCAGCTGAGCAGAGGCCTCGCTAGCCAGGACTTGTCTCACCACCCTGCTGCAAAGAGCCTGGGGCAGGCAAGGCATAGTAGCCAGGGCCAGTCCGGGGTGCCAAATACATCATGCTGATGCAGTAGGTCTGAGGTCAAGCCAGGAAAGTTCACAGGTTCAGTGACAGTAACTGAGCCCAGTGGGCCAAGCCTGCAGTGGGAGAGCCAAGATGAGGCTGGGCTGCCATGTCAGGCAGAGACAAATGGGTATTTGTCTTGCATTTTGGATGCAAGTCAGGGACTGGATCAGTTGGTACTGTGTGTGTCTAAGTGTTTTTGATCTTCAAATTCATCCTCTTTTAAAATGCATTCAATAAAAAATATAGGATGCAAATCCAAATGTTTAAAATGTGTTTCATTGAAATCAGTTTTTAAAAATTCTTTCCAAATCAATGGAACTGACAGAAATCTATAATTTTTTTCTTCTAGTTCCTGATTCTGCACCAGAAAACATAACCTATAGGAACATCTCATCCATGGAAATTGAATTATCATTTCTTCCACCATCCATTCCCAATGGAATCATACAGACCTACACAATATATCTCACAAAGACTAATGGGACTGAGCAAAGAGTTATAAACACAACTCTTCTGACACTACGTATTACAGGCCAGTATATCTGGAACTTATGGCAACTGTGAGTTTTTCTGGGAAGCATGCAACAGACAGAAATGTATTAGTTCGTTGGTCGGACCTGATCCTTATTGCCCTTACAGAAAGTTTTTTGCTTCCTTTCCTGAGAAATAACTTGTGTTCTGTCATAATGTGGTGAAATGGGCATTGAATGGTGTAGAGTCTAACATATATCTCACTCTACTTTAGTTTTTAAAAGTACAAAGAACTTCAATAGATATCTTTGCACACCTATCATTGTAACAAAGTAAACACTCAAGTCACCTTCATATCTTTCTGATCTTATTCTGGTTAAATCCTTCCTTTTCCGCTCACCTTTGCATCTTTTTCTAAGTTCTGTCATTCTTGCTGAGGCATGGCACAGCAATTAATGCCGGGAGCTCAGTACCTTCACTGCTACATTTTCAGAGTACAGGCAAGGACAAACTGCAAAGCATTTTAGGAATATGAAGTATAAACTGGCAGTGAGGGCTTTGCCCCTTCTTTTACAAAATATTTCGTGTTCCAAGCTTTCCCATTGCTTATTTCAGTCTCTAATGACACAGATCACTGTGATAGGCTTATTCACCACTTCAAAAATACTTCGATCCTTTAAAAACAAATTTGTCCCATTGAATGGTTGTTTTATTGAATTATTCTTTTTTTGTTTAGATTTAAATAAATATACAGAATATACTGTAGAAGTGTCTGCGAGTACCACAATGGGGGAGGGCGTTCGTAGTTCACCTCTACATATAATAACTGATGAAGATGGTAAGTCAGAACAGAAGTTTCTGTGCATCATTTTATACCTGCATTCTTAATTTAATCTTTAACTTCATGTCAGATGTTTTTAAGTTTTATGCATTTTTGTTGGCAGTTATGTCTCTCCATTTCTATCTGTATCTATGCATGTCCACACAAACATACTTATCTATCTATCCATCTCTCTACCAATGTATTTATCAGTACAAGCTGTATGAAATGTTGCAATTGCTGTGCATGAACTTTTGATCTTACCAATACATTATGACTCTGAAGGGTCTTAATTTACTCATAGTATTTTAGTCTAATATATGACATGGTAGAATTAAATATTGTATTTGGTCATGTGAGAGCTGCAGAAAGGGAAAACCACAAAAAGGCAGTTTGAATGGTCCAGGGACATTTCTGCGGGGTGTCTTGGAGGGAGATTTTTGTATTATTTTAAACAGATGCATGTACAGGTACACATAGACAGATATGAAATTATTAATATTATGAAAATGCCCAAAGTCCATCATCTGTAGCACTGGACTTCTAAATTGAGCTGGGGCATGTGCAGGCTGAGGAACTGAACACAGTTGTTGCAACCCCTGATAATTTTTACAGTAGGTCTCAAACCAGCAGAGAAACCTTAAAATTTTACTTTTACTTTCAGTACACAATGTTGTTATGCCAAGTTATCATGGATCACCTCTCTAGATTCTGCAGGGGAATCCTGAAAAAAAATCATATCAAAAATCTTAACTTAGGTGGTGTGATTCACATTTTGGAAAAGGCTGTGTCTGTTCCTCTCCTTTGCTTCAGGAGGAAATCCCAGCCACACCATCAGTAAAAAACTTTATTCATGAGTTATATCGCTTGGGCCGACTGAAAAGAGCTAGATTGGAAAAATCCAATTTTTAGCAGAGAGTATTTTTATTTAGAGCAATGTAGTTTCTATTCTTTAGCAAAAAAAAAAAAAAAAAATTATCTGAATAAGAATTGTAGAAAGAACTAGACATGTCAGAAAGATGACATTCACCATATGACAGATCTTTTATTGTGTAGCCACCGAGGATAATATAACAAATAAAACACAAAATACAGCTGTCAACATTTTTCACTGGTAAATACACTCACTGAATTCAGTGAACCTTTGTTCATAAAAAATATAAAATATTCTTTTTCTATAATATAAAGAGTTATAAACCCTTTATATCAACTTTCAAGATAGTGAAAGGAGCAAGAAGTGAAAAACAACAATATTTATAATACACCACATGTTCTGTATTCACATGAACACAGTGTTCCAAGGTTCAGACCAAATGTTTCATAGATTTGCTAATAGTTATGCTCATATTCTCAATTTTCATGCATGACTACAGCTATGACCCAAATTTTTAGTGCATGATGCTCTTTGGTTTAATTTGAGAAAAACAAATGTAATTCTAATATCAGTTCATAGTGATACATAGTTCAATGAATCAAAATGCAGATAAAGATTAATTTCTCAATAACATGTTGATAATAAAGCAGTATCATATATGGTTACATTAGTTATTTTTCCTCTGTAGAATTTATAAGAACCTTAGAACAAAATCAAATCTGGTCTAACATTTTCATTTATTTACAATGTTTCCCTGCAGAGTCGGAATATGGTGTCACCTAGGGATTATCTTAAAATTAATTTTAAAGATCTCAGTGAATGCCTATCTTTTCATTTGCCCTTGTGACATGTTAAATGAATGAATGTGGTCCTTATTTGACAGAGTGAATAGATTTTACCATTGTCTAGTGTCCCACAATTTTATCATCTCTCAATGCCATGCTTATCCACTTTGCCACCTTTTGGTGCTTTGTATAATTCTTTACAGCACCTCTTCTTCCTCAGGGGAACTATTATGCTGTATTTTACATGTGTTCATATCTATAAAGCTCCTGCTTTTAAAAGAAGGGGAAAAAAAATTTCAGCAATGTACTTGGGCAGTAGGTGAATCATTGTGACCTAGCCATTGCTCTGTTTTCTCATGAAGTACTTTTTCCATTGAATCACAGAAACAGATGTTCTAACACCACCATGCAAATCTGCTTTTATCATCTGTCAGAAAAAGGAAAAGAAGCTGTGCCTTAACATTAGCTGATGGATACTGTACCAGTATGGTTCAAGGTTAACTTTCTATCACAAATAATTCAAAACCTATTTAAGGATGCTGCGTATCCCACCGATCTGAGCTGTTTAACAAGATGTTGTGTCCTGTTCTCTTATTTTATAGCTCCAAGTTCTCCTC
The DNA here is from genome assembly GCA_018697195.1 of Certhia americana. Classification (NCBI taxonomy): domain Eukaryota; kingdom Metazoa; phylum Chordata; class Aves; order Passeriformes; family Certhiidae; genus Certhia; species Certhia americana. The sequence continues at coordinate 37,337,760 of CM031879.1, forward strand.
CACAAGCTCTCTCTGTAAAACAGTTGTTGGGTGTCACTGTGAAGTTGTCATGGAAACCTCCACTAGAGCCAAATGGAATTATCCTCTATTACACAGTTTACGTCTGGTAAGATTTTTCTGGAAGTAGTTCTGAGGATAGATGTTAATCTGTAACCTATCAGGAATGTTAGATTTTTGTTACACAATATGTTGATTGCATGTTTTGAGAGAACAAATCTTCATCCATCACTTAAAATGCTGGATTTTTTTTATATGCAAATTAAAAAAAACTGGGGGAACAATTTCAGCATTTTGAAAGCATTTTCAATATTTTTTCCAAAGGTTATGCTATAGTAAATGAACTCAGATTTGAACTAGAGCATGGTGCCTATTTTCATTATATTCTGATAAGGTCTGCTGCAAGGCAGGGCACAAACCCATGCAGAATTGTCAAGGAGATTTGAAATAGGCTTAAAATAGAGAAATACTGCCTCCTTTTATAGACAGTAAAATCCATGTTCAGAGTTTTCATATGTGCTATCAATTATGTCTACTGTTATATTTTGTATTTATTACATTCATAGCAAACAAGTATTTTTAACAGATACTTTTCATTTATTGTGTTCTATTTTTTTTCTACCTAACCTTTTTTATTATTATTTTTTCCCCCTGACATTCTCTTGTGATATTTTTCACCTTTACAGAGGAATTCTGTCACTTTAAAACTTGCAGCCTCTATCCTATTCCTTGCAAAACATAGTTTGGTCTAGCAACATGGCATCTCTTCAAAGACCTGTAGCTTCTACTGGGAGTGAAAATATTTTTTACTGAACACTTTTAATATATTGCATTTATGTTTTACCATTTTATTACCCCTACTAAGGTGCAGGAAGCAAAAACTAAAGTGATAAGACGTGAACCATATGTGCAAATCATCAGTTGTTATGGGCATACTACTCTTGAGCTTACATTATTTTATTGTTATTTGACAGTTTTAGGTTTGGCCTCTGTCACTACTGATATTTTTTTTTTTTAATTATAATTTCTAGTTAAGCTGATGATAAAGTGAAGAGGACCAAGCTCTTCTTTCCAGAAAAGTTGAATTTGTCTTCTCTTGTTAGTTCTACTCTACTGGGAATATCTGTAGCACTTTAAAATAACAACTGTCCTCAAGCTAGGGAAGATTTACCTCGCATGATAAGGGCTATGGTTTTGATGTATGCTGCGTTCAAAGACTTGAATTATGGAACTTTTCATCCTTATATTCCCTTACAGCTTACTGCTTTTGTTACTGTGAGAAAAGATTTAGCCAGAATTATTAAAAAAACCCACGCTCTTAAATGATCCATCTTTCTAAATACTGAATTTAAGAAACCACACAACTTCTTGCTTTAAGCCGTGCCCAATATTCTTTTTGCTCTGTTTTGTCTGTCCTTACTGCGCCATACCAAAACTTAAATGGGCTTTAGATACCATGTTAAGGCATGGACATTGAAGAAAAACTCCCTTTGCCTTCATAGGGGTCATAACTTCACTCCTTCCTTGGCAGGGATGGAGGGGCGAGGAGGAAGGAGAGTAATTTTAAGTATTTAAAAGGGTTGTCTCTACAGTTTCATCAATGCATTGCAGGGGGAGATTTGACAAGGCAAATTGTCATGCCATGTATTTTTTGCTCTTGGGAGCTATTCAATATATTTTGGAGGAGATTGTTAATCTCAGTGCTTCTCAATAACGCAGAAAGATGAAAGTTACTACAGTTGTTAAATAAATGTTCCTTCACTTAAATATTTCGCAACAGTTATAGAGAATTTGGTAACCTTTCTTTAGCTGATTTGGAACAAGATTTCACCACCAATAGAATAGAAAGGGTGATATTTGCAATCTTTTCAGTTATATTTCATGGAATTTGTCAGAGGACAAGGTGGCTTTGGGTTCTAGCAGGTAGTAAAGCAACTTTCTTCTTTCCTTGAGCCTAAAACTCATACTCCCTAAAAGTAATTTTAGAGTATTAAAGGTGCAATTAACATAATTGCTGAACTTATTTGTAGCTTTTTTTTTTTTTTGCATTGTCTTTTTCTGCAAATTTTTGAGAGGTACTTATTGACTAGGTCTATTTTGAGGTAAAGATTTTTAAGGAAATAGGGTATCTGCCTTTGTCAGGTGGAATTATGCAATTTCTTAGAATCTTCTTGTCTGCATTTTTGAAAAATGTGATTTAAAACCTTATATTATTTTTCTTCAGTAAAATTTCTTGGCTTAACTTATTCTGCTAGGTGCTTTCTCACTGTCTATGAAGGTTGCACACACTTTGATCAGTGTTTCCTTATTTTTATTGCAATCTCAGTTGTTTCTAAACAGTAAATCAACTTCACTTGAAATACCTATCTCAAGCTTTTGTTCTTCTTTCTGTTCCTGGTTGTGGAAATATTTTTTGGGAACTCAGATGTAAGAATGCAAGTTACTCAGAGTATAAATGTTTGCAACACTAAGCTGTGGATTTTCTTCTTACTTAAATTATAACCAGATATGTATTTTCATACTAAGAATACCTGGGGCAAAGATCCAGGAAAAAATGTCTTTCTTTGTATAGAGTTTGATAACTGCAGCTGCAATCTATTGTAAATTTTACTGACTATTAAAAATGTCAGAAGTTTGGGAAAAATGTAAATGTTAACTTTCTCTGTTACCAAGAGTGTTTCCCATGTCAAGTGACATTCCACTCAAAATATGAGGGTTAGGGAGGATTTTTTTTTTCCTTTCTCATACATTTTATCATTCCAGTTGTTTGTTAATGTAACCTTATTTCAGATGTATTAGATGGTGATCTTTGTTAATGGGACATTCATTCAGTTATCAAAGGATGAAAATCTATCAATTTTGAATAATTTTTTTTTTTTTATTAGAACATATTGTCATTTGTGAAGGGCTTCACAGTGATTCCTGGAGCAAGATGTTTGGTTTTACTTATCAAATTATCATCTCTGTATGAAATCCTATTAGAGACACTGGACACTTACTCATACAGAAATTTTTGAAGGAATGGAATGCTAGGATTTTATTTTCCTCTCATTTTTTTTCTTAAAAGATTACATTAACTTTATGAGGAATATAAGACTTTTTGAATTCAAGTTAGTTATTTCTGTACCTTATTTTACTTTCTGATTATCATTTCATACCTATGCTAATACCAGTGTTTTATTAATGTTACATCTTACAGTCTTTCTAGGCGGGTTTTGACCTGACTGGAGTTCCATTCTGATCCTCTGCTACATTCCACCAGAATTAACTCAGCACCAGCTAATTCCTGTTCCATATCATCTTCTGTTATTCCATTTATAACTTCAGCCTTCTGACCAATTTCACAGAGTCACAGTAGGGCATGCTCCCTGCTATAATCTTTTTATATTTCGCTATTCCTGTCCAGGGAGACAGTTTAGCTATGCCCTACTGTGTCCTTCCCAAGGGTACCACACAACCATTTGAAAGCAGTTAGTAGATAGAAATACTCCTCCTTAATATTTCATATAATCAAAATAAACATATTTCTGTGGGGTTTTGGGGTGTTATTTTTTTTAACAAACAAAATGAAGAGCCTTACTGTGATGCCTCTGTACAAAAGTTAGCTTTTCATCATAAATGATAAAAAGTTGTCCTAGCCTCTTTTAAAACCCTAAACTACTTGTATTTAATACAATATTGCATTTTTCATTTTTGGAACAAATGCCATAATTATATATGTAGAGAGAAATGGTGTGTGTATATAATTAATAAGCTACTTTTTCTTTAGGAATAAAATGTCAAAGAGGAGCATAAATGTAACAGAAACATCACTGGAATTCACAGACCTAGAGTATAACTATGAGTATAGTGCTTACCTAACAGCAAGCACAAGATTTGGAGATGGCAACATAAAAAGTGATACTATAACATTCAGAACTTCTGAAGGAGGTAAGCTTATATACAGTATGAACCTTTATTTTCATTCAGCCTCAAAATTCTGTCAACCTTGTATAAGTTAATAAAGCCACGGAAGTAGAAATGATATTTGACTTGTAAAGAAGAGACATTGTACCTGTCTGTGTGGCTCCATCTTTCTGCATACATGTATCTATGACTCTATAAAATTATAATAGGTATTTCCATTAATTTACTGAGAAAAAAATCAGCATTTCTCTTCAGGACAGATAAGAGCCAAATGATTTCATTCTAAACTTTAAAATAAATCAAATTTTTTTGGGTAATCTTTTTAGTAGATTCTTACTTTAAGCAGCTGTGACACAAATTCCAATAGGGAAAATACTTCTTAGAGTATCCCTCTCAAGTCTGAAATATTTTTAATTTGAAAATGAGTGCTGTAAGTGTACATTGATTTGTTTATTCTATTTTAATCATTTTATACTTCCAACATGGAAATTGAATTTTATATGACCATACAATATACTGTGCTTTGAAAGTAATTAATTTTAAATTTTGTTTCTGGTTTTCCATCAATCATATTGCTATGATCTGTTCCAAAATAGATAGTATCCAGGCATACTTCAGAATCACCCTGCATAGGTATAAACAATTCCCCAATTTGTAACCACTGGCAGGATTAGAACCTGTCTGAGGCATCCCTCCAAAGTCTGCCTACATCACCAGGTTGTCGATATTCACAGTTGTTATTGAAGCTGGTATGGAAATATGAATCGACTTTGTAGGGACTGACTTTAAGGAACTGGTCCAGGGGTTCCCCCTCCAATTAATATTTTAATATTTTACACAAACTAGAGCAGCACAAAGCAAGAAAGATATATTACTCACAGTGTTCAGTACTCTACTGCATGTTCTACAGAACTGCATGTTCTGTAGTGCACTCTCTTGGATGGTGAGAAATATGGATTTAAATTCTCCTAAGCTGACTGAAGGAATTGAATTTAACTCTCCTACATCACTGTGTTACTGAGAAGAGCCATATGCTGCTATTCTTTATAAAATAGGAGGACAGACTAAAGGAAGAAGTTTACAGAGGTCTTCCTGCACATTTAATGGACTGAGAAAAGAGGAAAAATGAGAAATTATCATACTGTCTAAGCTTAAGTACCTGATTTACCTATATGAGTTGGGAGCTCAAATTCTGTTTATAAACAGAGAGAAAAAGGCTTTAAATTTAGGTTTTGTGAAACAAATCCTTTTTTTTTTTTTTCCTGCTAACTATATTTGGAGTATAGACACCTAACTCAGTCAACTTCCATGTCTGCAAATTAGATTTTCTATGTGCACAAAAGAGTAAGTACAGGACAAATCCTATGAGAAAACTCTTACGTGTTTACAAATGCAGCTAAATACAAATATGGTTGAAAAAATGTTTTAAACATTTTTACATATGCAGTTTTATTTCATTATTTCATGAAGCAATTTCTATACCATAATCACAAATACATTTAATTTGCCATAGGATGTTGTAAAATCTACCATAGTGGATGTTCCTCGGGTACTAAAGTGTACAAATTCTTGAGACGCAAAAGCTTTAGATACGCTAAAACTTAACATTTTTCCAGCCCCAAGCGATCCACCAGAAGATGTTACATACAGAAATCTTACTTCCACATCAATAATGCTGTTCTGGTCTCCTCCTCAAAAGCCTAATGGAAATATACTGTACTACTCAGTTTATTTCAAAAACAATTCAGGAATATTCATACAGGTAAGCTTATTTTTATATTCTTTTGCAGAAGTCAATGAAATGTTCTAATAATTACTTCAAGATTAAGTCAGTTTTACAGTTATTGATAAATTAGCTTTTCATATTTTCTTCATGTTGTAGTTTTTAAACTTACAAAGAAAGAAGCACATCTTGTAATCATTTATGTTACATTGTGCATCTCACTGAGCATTTATATCATTAAGCATTAAAGCCAATAAACTTTGTGTAATATTTCACTATGCGAAGATTATATGTACATGTATATATATATTTTTATATATATAAAAATATATATGTGTGTGTATATATGCACACATACACCTAATATAAATATAAATATAAACTTAACTTATCTAGTGGATAGACTCAAGACCCATTACATGCATGGCACACCCTCAAGAGTGTTTCTTTTAGTCCAATCTATCAATGTGAATAAATTTCTGGTTCTGATTTTACTTTTTAATACGTGTTTGTACAGTATTGAAAATATAAAGGTAATGTGAAAGTATGTAAAGCATTTCTTTCATATTTTTCTTACTCTCAAAAGGACTTTACTGTTTAGTATACTGAGGCAAAGATATTGAGATTCTGAAGTTAAAACTTAAAAGACAAATAAAATCTTATAGAAATATTTTGGAGATACATTTTAATTTAGTTTTTTTGCTGTTGCTGCTTTCATTCGTAATTATGCACTACACTTATTTATTATATATAGTCTTTTTGTTCTACTTTCTGTTAATATCTTATGGTACAGAAAACTAACAAGAGAAATAAGCTTCCTTGACAGGTTTCTGGTCACAGATTTTACACATATGGAAGAGAAACAAGAAATATAAATTCATTTAGAAAATTATGTACAAAAAGTAACTTTTACTGCATAAGTTTATGATGAAGATATGTCTAGGGTGAGGTATGCATGTTTTTGAGGATAACTAGAAAAAATATTCATGAAAGTTACAAATACCTGTGAGTGAATAATTGCTGAGATACTTCCTTGTATGCACTTCTCTGACTTCTGTGAAGATATGTAGTTGCCAGGCTCTGCATAGTTTTGGGTGCAAGCTGGACTGTGCCATGAATTCACATTCTGATGAGATTAAAATCAGGGCTACAGTTCAGAACGTAGACTCTGTTTGCACACACTGCTATAGCAACAGCTTTTTTCTTAAATCTCTAGACAAACCTTTACAGTTTGCAGTGCATCACCTGAATTATCCCATCCTATGAAGGATATCTCAAGCAATTTTAGAGGCAGACTATGGACTTGGACTATTCCCTGCCTTTAGGAACTCTAAGATGAATGAGTAAGGTGAAGCTGACACACTGAGAGAGATAAAACCCCCTGGGATGTGCTCAGTATTCTGCAAATAAGGGAGGGAGATAGGGAAGATGGAGCACATTAGCATTGGCCCAGCAAGGTGAGGGTCCAGTTTTATTATTGTGTGATGTAGTTAGGCTGGGAAAGGATGGTGGCACAAGTGGAAGTTAATGCTGCTTTGGCATAGGATGTGTTAGGACACACTGACAGTGCTGACAGTAGTTCTACCTCTGTGTGTGGAAACTGCCATTCTCATCCTTTTGACTTTGATTTTTATCCCATCCCTCTGCAATCACAAGATAGGTTTCAGCTGCTGTTGCATCTGTCGCTCACTGCCCATTAATCTCTTGAATCATAATCAAATCTTAATCTGTCTGTTCCCTTTAACTCCTTCTGCCCTTCACATCCTGTCAGCTCGCTGTTTAGCATGGCAACTACCATATCTACATTGCAGTCTTATTCTGTACCTTGGCATTCCTGTGGATGCAAGACATATTTCAAACAAGTGAAAAAAAGCCAGCCCTTTTCTGTCAGATATTTTCATATTACTCTTTTTACAACAGAGAAATGCATGTGTGAAAGTCAGCCTGATATGTGAATATATATATATATATATATATATATATATATATATATATATATATATATATATATATGATATATACAGACAGTTGTTAACTGCCTGAGTATGCACACATATAGCTTACAACTATCTGTAACTTAGAAGTAAACCATGTAATTGCAGGGTCTGTTACTAAGTTTTGTATTGTACACATTTGGAAAGAAAGAGTCCTCAGGTGAAATACTCTGTGTCAAGGTCACCATTCTGCTTATGTTTAACCAAACTGTGTTTTCAGTTTGAGAAATTATACAGGGGAATCAAAAAATTGGGTGATCTTTTTACATTTCTTGTTTTCACGTTGTGGGCAGCATTCGCTACCAGTCTTTCCTCTGCTTCTTTGTCAGGACATAATGCCAAAGGTCCAAGTCTTAAAGCATATCTTCTAGATGCCTGAATAAACACCCTTGCTGAAGAATATTGAGCAAATTAACATCTCCCAATGCTCTCATAATCTGAAACAGATACTAAAAAGTCATACTAAAACTGGTGCTATTCTGTTGTCTCAATTTCTCACTTCTCACACACTCTCAAAATGCTCAGACATATTAAAACCTAATTAATATAAGCCACTGATTATAATATGTTAAAACTAGGAAGTTAGTAGCTGCAGAGTGAAGCATTTTGTTTAGGGAAAAAATGCCCAAATATAGCAAAGACCTGAGATAAAAGATACAGTTTACTCCTCAACAAGATGCAGAAACTTGAGTTTTCCGTCAAAAAGGGAAAATTTACGTACCCTCATCAGTCATAAAAATAATGTATACTTTCTTTGCTTTACTACATGAAAAATAACACTGCAGCTGTGCAGTCAGAAGGCCTGGGATGTTCAGACCTAAGGTTCAAGACCAGAATAACAGAAGGAAATATTTAGTGATGGAGATTAGATTTAAGGATTTTGGTAGGTGAGTGGGCTGTTTCTATGGGGATGCTGACAATTGTAAAAGAAAATGTGTCAAGAGAGGGAGGAATGACTGGTAGCCAAGCAGAAGAAACCATCACCTGCATTAGGCTAGGTTCCAGTTCAGCTTTATCTTTCCTCTTCTGCTGTCATAAGTCTAGGGAAAATGCTGCTTCTTGGTGTTTATACCCTGTCCCAGTGCAGTAAAGACATGACATGTATGCTGACAAAGAGTACTTCCTTCACAGATGGCATGACACTGTACCTCTTCCTCACATCACTTCCTTGTGACACTGCTGGGTTCCTACAGTTCAAACTTTCACTGTTTGCAATAACAGCTTTGCAAGTTTTGCTCCACAATGCCTTGCCTGGTGCTTGAAGCAATCATACTGCCCATGTTCTCAGTCTTATCAAGGAAATAAATCAAAGAATCTATGGAAGTAATTGTCTCATGCTAAATATCAGTCTATGAAAGATATCACTGACTTGAATGAACTCTGTTGTTTAATCTCTATATACTTGTATTTTGATTAGCAAGAAAGCAGGAAAGGTGCTAATTACAAACATAAATATATGTTTCAATAAATTTTCCCAGTGTAAGGATTTCAGTGCTGATGAAAGCTGTCCTGCCCTGACAAACCAGACAGGGGAACCAGGGGCAAGGACTGAAAAAAAGCCTGTGATCCTTCTAGCAACTGAATATCCAACCCCAAATCATCCAACCCCTATCTCAAACCAAGCAAAGTGAATATGACTGGTTACAGTTCAGAGTGAAATTCAACTTGGTCTACCCTTGGGATCCAGACAAGGGATGTAAACAGTGTGCTGTATTACTTAACAATCAAACATTTTATTTTGCCCATGTGACCAAAGTAGGGATAAAAAGGGGAACTTCCCTAAAATACACTGCAAATTTTAAAAAAGCTGGTCTAAGAATGGTACGGCAAACTAAAAGGAAATAGCTTCACTTAGGTTTTTACTGGAAAGTGAATATTACTTTTTGCTCCTTGAAGGATGGTTTGGATTAGCCCTCACAGTGTCAGCACTCCCACCTGATTCCTCTGGCTCAAAACATGAATGCAGTACAATGAACCTAAAGAAGAAAACAGAACAGGGAGAAAAGGTTAACAGTGAAGAAGAGCATCACATTTTTTCTGTATACAGCTAATTACAGCTTTATGCCACTGGAAATATCTGCCACTTCCTGAGGTGAAGAAGTTTCTGCTGACATTTTCATGGCTTGAGTGTATTGCTTACACTTAGCTGCTTTTAATAATCTGATACTTTGCTATGTCAAAACTTCTTTCATGTATGGATGAAGAAAAGGACAGAAGGAAGAATTTCTTCATCTGTAGCCAAAGATCTTAAGCTGTTTGCTTTCATCTGCAGCCACAGTTAATTGTAAAACTTCCTATAGTGTTCTATCCCCAGGGTACAATTAGTACAAGTTTCATCTTTTCTCAGTTTGTACCCACACAGCTCTTCCTGCTCACTGTTACTCTTAATTAGGTGTTCCTCTTTTTTCCAAATATTTTGTCATATCAGTTGTTTGAGGCATCTCCACTTCTCGGGCTCCTCACAGTAAAGGAACTACCTCTTAAAATAGTTTTTGTTGACCCACCAAAACTCTGCCAATAATATTCACGTTGGTTCACTGAGTCCTTAACTGCCAGACAGCTGGCTAAATTGTAAAGGTCTTCTTAAACTAAGAGTTGAATTTTCAGCTGTTCATACCAATAACTCCCATTAAATCTAGAATCAAAACTTGATGTGGTAGCTTTGACATTTTTATCCCAAAAACTCAGGTAATTATTTAAGGTCTTGTTTTAAAAAATCTGATTATTGGATGTTGTTATAAATTACTAATTATTACTAACAACAATAATAATAGTAACAACAAGAGGGTATTAGAATGCTTCTTCTGGGCTGGATGATATTTTCTGTCATACTATGCTTGACTATCAGTAAGTTTAATTAAATACCTTAGAATTTGATCCACTGTTTCCTGTATCTTAACTTACCAAATGTAACACAAAGCTCTTTCCAGCCTTTTTCAGTAAGGTGTAAGGCTAATATGAAATTCAAACTACTTCTACAAGAAAGTTACATATGAAGGTGAATTTTTTTTTGTATTTTGACTGACGTTGACTTCATGTAATCTATTGGGGAAAATTAATAGTATGCATGTAGTCAGTTAATAAGAGTGAATATAAAAATTTATGCTCACAATTTGTGCAGCTTCTGTTCAGTATTCAAAACAAAGCCTTAAATTTTCATTGCTAAACAAACTGTTTACTTATTTATGTTATGTCAGTACTAGCAACTGTAGGCAAAACCAGGTCTTCAGATACAGGTATGAAAATCTCAGGGAAATGAATGAGAGTGTCATCCTATTGCAGAAAACAAACCTATTGTTTTCTGCAAAAATAAAAATATTTAGCCCATACAAAAAATTAACGAAATGTTGCATTAGATATATAAATTGATATGTATTGGTGACAGACATCAAGATTGCATATGGAACTATCAGTTTGCACAGTACTGATTCAGCTGGCTGATAGAGCATATCGCAGTGACTTCTTCAGTAGGAACTTTCTTCACAAGAAATATAATCCATTTTCCAGTATGCAGTTTTAGCATGCCTGTGCTTATATGTGGTATTTCTAAATTTTAACACCTAAATATTTCTGTTGCCTTTCTCCTGCTTTAGTGAGTTTGCTCTGAGAGCCTCTCTTTTTCAGAAAAACATTTACTTGAAAGCTAACTTGGATTTTAAAGAAGTGGAGGGTGTGGATTTGATCTAACACCAAAAATAGGGGACAAGTCAAATAGCTGGAATTCATCAGGTGGTTGGGCAAAATCCAGTTCACCCTGAAAATATTGCTATGTAGAAAAATTAGTATTTCTTTGGTCCTGAGAAGTGCTGTGCATGCTGTTTGCTCAATGGGGCAATATGGCTGCTGAGAGAAATGCTACTGGCTCTTTGAATTAGCAGTTAAAATTTGACTTCCTACCCAATGCTTGAGCTAAATATGCTTATTGGCTAAATAACTTCTCAACAATATTCAAACCATGAACCAAACTGTGTTGGATCATCTAAGTCAGGTTCCTGTAAATCAGTGGGTGATTCAACACACTCACTTAAGTGGTATAGCTGAACTCACATAAATTAATATCCTTTATATTTTTTCTTTTCATTTTTCAGAATGGTTGATTTTAAACAGGAATAGCCTCCTTAAAGGTCCTGATCTGAAGCATTAACTTATTGCTGCAGCCATAGAACTAATGACATTTTTTTATATAGTTCAAAGGACAGTGGGACTAGGTTCTGCTGCTATCCTTTCATTAACAAGTAACTGCACAAAGGAAAAAAAATTCTGTTGATGCCTTCAGTTTAATACAGTCCACTCACTACAGACATTTCCTTAGAGATAATGGTGTGGTGTTATTGGAGGATCAACTATCCTCCAGTTTATCCAGTGGTACAGTGACATCTCTGCCATGGAAAGTTTCAAGTTCAAAATCTGCTCTCATAAAAATAGATTAAAGAGAAAGAAGTCCTTTGATTTCATTAACAATGATCAGCCAAGGCATGTGTGATTCATGTAATCTATGAGCAATTAGCAGATGTTGCTTTTTTGTCATTTTCTTGATGAAATATGGGTAAGCACAGTGCAATATTAGTTTTAATCTCTGAATTGGCATTCAACAATCACAAACAGGAGAAGCCAATTATGTACTCTGTAGTACTTACAAAGAGTAACAAAAGACATCATAAAATTGAGTATTTCAGAAAAAGATCCATACTCATTAGGAGTCAAAGCATGGGTTTATGTCTTTTGAGTACTATGGTGAATTGTGTCTGCTGGTGGTGGTGGTGGTTAAATGGGGAACCAGGAAGAGAAATCAATTAATAAAAAAAATTTTAAGTGGTAACCTTTTTCTTTCTGTCTTTAGAACTTCACAAGTTATGGTAATGACAGCAACATCAGTGTGTCTCCATTTATAGTGCTGGATGACTTGGCAAAATACAGCCATTATACTTTGTGGTTAACTGCAAGCACAGCATTTGGAGATGGAAACAAAACCAGTGAAAAAATAGATGTGTATACAGATCAGGATAGTAAGTTAATAACTTTTTTAGTGCTCATTGTCTATCAGTGCTTTTATTAAATATTTATTAAATATTCTCTATCTCAAAAAAACTATTTTATTTATGATGGCAAAGTTAAAAAAAAAAAAAACAAAACAAACATTAAATGTCATTTTAAATTCTGCAATATTTACCTTTGGAGGAAGGCATTTTGATCTGAGTCTTTGAAATACTAAGAACATAGAGCACAAGCTTCTGTGGATACAAGCAAGAAGATTATTGTCTTAAGCTTTCATTAAGACTCTTTTCCTAAACAAATTTAACGGAAGTGATTATTCATATATGCCTTCAACTATTTTTCTTTTGATATTAAAACACAAATACTTTTAAAAGCTGCAAAAAATATTACAACTGACATTTTCAGTTATTTTGAACAGTTCAAAAGAAACCCTGTTATTTTGAACAGTTATTTCTTGTTGGGGTTTGGGTGCTTTATTACTGTAATCCATGCATTTAATTTTTTGCTTATTATCTCTCATAGTCCCAGAAGGTTTTGTTGAAAATCTGGTCTATCAAAACATTTCCTCATCTTCTGTAAATGTAAGCTGGCTTCCACCATCCCAGCCAAATGGCTTAGTCTTCTTTCATGTCTCTCTAAGTTTAATGCAACTGGGAACCAGTAAGATATTATCTTTCATTACTTACAACACAAGCATAATTTTTGATGATCTGGAGAAATATACTGATTACATTCTGAAAATCACACCAGCCACTGATAAAGGATCTTCTGAACGGCATGCTCTAAGTCTTCATATAAGAACTGATGAAGATGGTAAGATTAATATATTTTATTAATTCCTAAGGAAATATGTAAAAAAAATCCAAATAACTTTCTAAAAGAGAAAAAAATGTGTTTTTCTTGTTTCACCTAAAGTGTTTTAGTTATACAGTGATACAAAAAACTGCTGCACATTTCTATTTAAAGAACATGAAATAGAATTTTTCATTGTTTTTTTCGCCTATTTTTCTGAGAGTATCCTTGTTTTTCTCTTTCTTATTTCTTTTCATAGTCCCAGAATCAGTGCCTGTAATCAAAACATTTGTAAATCTCTCAACTACCTCAGTTATGCTTTCATGGGATCCTCCTGTTAAGCCAAATGGTATTATAATACGTTATGATTTAAATCTATTTGGGCCAGAAAGGAATAACTCATTCTCTACCACTAATAATTTTATCATTTTGGAAGACCTTCTGTCATTCACATTGTACAGCATTTATGTAGCTGCCAGAACAATAAAAGGACCCGGTCCATCTGCTGTGCTTCAGTTCTACACAGATGAGTCAGGTGAGCAAATTCAATTGGAACCAACTTCAAAATATCAGCCCTATGTTACTGCATCCATCTGAGATCTCAGCATCAGACCTGTTGATATGAAGGATTAATTTTCCATTGGTCTGTGAGTGAAGAGCTTTCAGAAGGAAATACTGCAAGGCAAGTGATTCCTGAGTGCTCCTTCTCCTGCCACAGTATGCAAGAGGAGGTCACATTCTGCATAGAATTACAAAAATAACTCCACGAAGCAATATCTTTTGCCTTTGGAATGTGTCATTGTTTGCAAAGTGTCAGGGGTTTTGAAGCAAGCAACAGTACCTTTCTCTTCATTCCCCCCATGTAATTGAAAAATTATAAAACATGGAAATATTTCTGACACATTCACACAGTTCTCCTTTACACGGACCTCCTCTCCCCTGCATGGTAAATTACACATCTTTTAAATATATGATGAGTTGTTCTCCATACATGGTGTAGGAAGCAAAGTATATCGCATTCCAGTTATATATATATAACATGACTTCTGTTAAATGCCTTAGTTCTGACAGTAGGGATGTTTAAGTGATTAATGGATTTTTTAGATCTCTAAGAAGATCCTTTACTGACTAAACATGTATTCTGGATTAACAGAATTTGTTTCATGTCGAAGAGGAAGAAAAAAGATTGAAATAGCAATGAAGTACTGTTAGCTTGAGTTCAGATACAAATATTAACAAAAGCAACTATGTTCTCCTGCACGTCCCAAGTGTATTGCTTTGCCTGGATTATTTGTGATTTGAAACTCAACAGTATTTCTCTTTTGCAGTGCCATTAGCTCCACCCCAGAATTTGACCATTATCAACTACACCGCAGATTCTGTGTGGCTAAAATGGGATCCAAGTCCCCAGTCAAATGGTGTTATTATGAGATATAATTTTAAGATTTATCAAAACTACACTGAAAAACTATTTTTTTGGGTATGTTTATAACTAAGAGTGTATTTTTTAAAATATTTTTCATGCTTTAGGAAAAAAAGATAAGGCAAAGATTTTATATGTCTGTTATGGTCCTAGAATTATGAAGCTCCTATGAATTCTTATTTGCTAAGACAGTTTACTTCCCTTCCCACCATACCTGTAATTCAATTTTTCAAATTGAACAGGCAAAATTGTTAGATTTTAATGTGCTTTGAGCTTCTAATGTTTCATTAACAACAAGATTTATTAATCTTAATTTGTATTGTAATGTAAGCTTGATATTAGAAAATGACAAAAGTTACTTGCTTTGTGGCTACCTTTGTTTAACTATTAAGTACCCACGGAGTTCCAAGATTCAAAAAAGCACTATTCCTAGTCATCTTAAAAAATAGTAAAAGCTGTTCAGAGGTCTTCATTAAAAAAACCATAAATCCAGAATAAGAATAACTGAGTAAATTGTAACTGAAGTAGATGCTATAAAAATGTTCAGGGGCAGGTTGGATGGAGCTCTGAGTAACCTGGTCTTATGGAAGGTGCCCTGCTCACAGTATGGGCATTGGAACTAGATGATCTTTAATGTTCCTTCCAACCCATTCTATGAATCTATAATTTTATGATATATGAAATTTGATCAAGGCTTAAATCTGATTGCTTGGGTGGCATCAAGAAATGCCCCATGAACTGCAAAGGCAGCAAGCTGAGGTCAGGATTGCATCTCAAGCTTAAAAACTATACAGTGAGCCGTGCTCATCTGAGATGCTTGCAAAAGCTCCAGGAAAAGACATTGCTGCTGTTATTCCCCATTGTGGAAGGAAGTGCTGGCATCATCCCAGTTTCTTCCATAATGCTTGAAAGACCACAATGCAGATATGAAAGAGGAACTGTGGATTGTACAGCCTGCTACCTTTGGAAACACGTTCTTTGCATATTCACAGAAATCACCAAAGATCTGTCCATCTGAGGCAGTCTCAGACTAAATTAGAATACAGAAACTGGCTGAAGCACTTGAATATGTCAGCTATGCCCTACATTTCTTCATGTTTCGCAGTATTTCATGGGCAAGAAATTAGATTAAGGTTGTGGCAGCAAGGCAAAGAAAGAAATTTATATAGAAATACTGTATTTAGGTACCATAATTCTCTGATAACGTGGATCCCACAAGATATTCACTAGAATTCCTTGCTGAAATTCAGCTCTTTCCTTCCTGTTATTACAGTATTCTCAACATTTGAACAACTATGCCATGCATGGTCTGGGAAAACCAGATACAAGGAATTGAGCTGTGGGCTTTAGCTTTTTTTTTATACCCTTCATGAATCTATGTAGAAGTTATTACCCATGACTTCTTTCCACTGCAGAGGTGTAGTAAGGAAGTAGATGGTGAGAGGGGTTCACGTGAAACTGGAAATAATTTTCAGTGTTTGACTGAAAGTTACTCAGAGTGGAAGAGGCAAAATTATGGCTGTAAATCTTTTGTTCATTTCAGTAGGTTCAAAGTGAAGCCCACAATGTTTCTAGAGATTAATTGTGTACTAATAATATTTCTTTCCTTAAGAACGTTTCAGGTTCAAACCATGAGGCAAACCTTGTTGGATTAGAACCATACAGTCCCTATTTTATCAGTGTCTCTGCATTTACCAAGCTTGGGAATGGCAATCAGTTCAGTAATGCTGTCCAATTTACAACGATGGAATCAGGTTAGATGTGACTTTTTCTAAGCAGCAGTTTTGACAGTTTTAAATAAATTTATATTATTTTCCTCATTTGGCTGAATAAAAGTCGTCTTCTCTCTAAAGAAAACATAACCTAACTCTATCTCGTTGTCTCTTGCCTGTGTAGCACCGATTCACTTTCCTGTTGTAGACTGGGTTTGAAGTTTGATTTCGGAAGTGTAGAATTAAAAATGTCCTCATCTAAAATGAGAGGCTTATATGGCTACTACAAATCTTTTAATAGCAACACAGATAAAGGGAGGAAAATTAGATAGGTATCAGTCTTTACAGATCAAAGCAGGAATTCAGATCCCTTTGAAAATAACTGAAACATTAGCAGTATCAAAAGCAGCTGGACAAAAGATTGGCAAATGAACTGGAAATTATATTAGACAAATAGAAATTTGTAACTTTTTTTTTTTTTTAATAATTTATTTTAGGAAGGAAGCTAGCCACTGAAAGTGAAATAGTTAGCATTCACTAAGGAGAGCCTGTGGGTTTGTGAAACTGGCTGCTGTGCAAAACTGTAGCTCCTTTGCCAAGTTAGAGCAACCCCCAGGCTCTATAAGAGCTGCCAGTGCCAGGGGACAAGCATGGGTTAGGGGGCTCCAAAGTTCCTTTACGCTCTTAGGAAAGGAAGCAGAACCCAAAATAAAAAGATCCCATATGAAGACTACAGGTTTGCTCAGATTATGCTCCAGTGAAAGATTCTTTCCAGAACAAGTAAAGCAGAGGTTCTGGGAAAAAGTTATGCTGTTTAGTGTACAAAAAGTTACAACACCATCAGAGATCTGGACCATCACTGAGCTGCTTCTGTTTGGCTGTTGGACCCCTGCAGCACCCCTGAAGGTGGTCCTCCTCAAGAGCCATGGTCATCTATCAGTTGTTTCATTTAATCACTAACATTCCATACTTCTGGTACTTTCTTCAGTTCTCTTAAATTAATTTCATAAATAATTGCTCTATTTTCAACATGATCATAGTATTTTCTACCTTCATTAATTTTTAATGAGCATTTAAAAAATTTCTTCTGCTGGAACAAGCAAATAAATGGGGAACAGTAAGTTCAAAGAATTGATATGACAGTTCTGAAACTTGCCCAGTGAATTCTGTACAGACAAGTGTGATATAGTGCCTGAAAGAAATAAAGCTGACAGATAAATAAGGAAACAGATAAATAAGAAACTTCTGTTGTTGATGTTGATGCTACGTATATGGAGAAAGTATATTTTTATGTATTGTTACAGTACACTGCATTTAAAAAAAAATGGGGAAGATATGAGCAAAAAGTTTTGTTGGGAAAATAAAACCGAAGTGCACAATTAGGAAGAAGCCAGACAGATGGCCTCTTCTGTCTTAAGTACTAACATCAGTCACATTCACAGTAGTTGGAAATGAACAATCTAATTAGGATGAAGCCTTATTTTTGTTCTTTCAATCTGTTTCTTTTATTTATTTGACACTGCAGTGTTTGACTCTTGCTATGAACTTTGGGTCTGCTTCTCTAGTGATACTGTTTGGTGATTACAATTTTAATTTTAATTGTATGTGCATGTTAATCTTTGGTGCCTGTGTATCCTTTAAGTGCCAGATGCTGTACAGAACCTTCATTGTATTGCAATGAGTTGGCAATCCATCCTGGTGCAGTGGGACCCTCCTGCTTCAGCCAACGGCGTAATTACACATTACATCATAGAAGTTGAAGGAAATTCTACAAATTTTTCATCTTATGATACACTACATACTTTTAGAAATCTGCTTTCCAATGCTACTTATCAAATCAAAATAAAAGCTGCAACGTCTGCTGGTGATGGTGAAGAACAGATATGCAATGCCAGTACCCTTCCAGAAAAAGGTAAATAATTATTCAAGTTAATTTTTTTGTTTAATTTAAATGATGATTGTGAAACAAGCAGGTATGAAAAAACTGCTTCAGTACAGGCAGTTAAATCATTCTGTTGTTTAAATTTCTTGCTAATAGTGAAGAGAAACAAGGCTTCTTCCTTCTCCTGTTTTAGAACATACCTAGTGGTGAGAATAAATTGCCATTTTTAAAAGCACAATGAGAACACCTTTTTCTATGTGAGTTTGAATAGTTATTTTATTAATTTGTGATCACTCACTATTTTTTGTCTTATATTATCTGCCTTATTCCTAGTATATTTAGCATATTTGAGACTATGAAAAAAATCTGAGTGAAATTTTTGGTGTTTTGCTTTTACTAACTGACAGTGGTATGAATTCATTGAAAATAAAGCTGTTCAGAATTCAGGAAATTGAGAAGAATTTGGCTTCTACAAGCAAACTTTGTCATAACTTTTTATGGATAGGATTTTTTAAAAAGAGAAAGAAAATTGTGAGCTAAATCCGAAGAAAAACATAGGTTTTCTGGCACTGAAGTAAAAAATTGTTACCCAAAATCTGTCTTCCTTCTCTCCACACACACACTTCACACTTCACCTAATCTTGGCAATGCTTTGACTTGACATGTGAAACGTGGAGATGATATTCTGTGCAAAATAGAGTTAGTTCTGTGTGAATAGCTATGTACCTATCTTCTAAACTGAAAGTGGAGAGGAGCTCAAATCTGAATCCAGGAAGCAAAGGCCTGTTTCAGTCCTCCAGACAGAGATGATTTTTACTCTTGGGACTATTTCTTGGGATTTTTTTCTTCCTTGGTGACAGTTAAATATAAAAATGAAAATAATACGTTAAGCAAGAAACATCCAGATAAGATCTCACTTTTCTACTAAATTACAGGATAAGTTACTGCATTTACCTCTTGTTTTTTTGGTCTCTTAAGTGACATCAATTTATGCAATGGAGTTGAGGACATCTCTATTTCAGAAAAGCTGGATAATTAGAAAACACAGGGGTGGGATGGAGGAACACAACTGTACCCCAGAGGCTTACAAATCAAACCTAGCTTTTGTAATACATTATTACTTAGTTTTTGAGTGACTTAAAAGATGATTTGAAGCACTCATTCTCATATATACTTCAACTGAAAGAGTGAATTTTGTCAGATCTGTCAAATAATAAACACAAAAATCAATGTCAGCAATAAGGTTTTGTTTCAGAAGGACAAATGGATGGGAGCAGCTCGGCTATGCAGACTTGAGTCAGACATTGCATTTGGAGGAGATCAGACTTACCCTTACTCTTAGACTTCCTGTTGCTAGCATCCTGAGTGGCCTGCACCTCCACTGGATCCCTCCTGCCCAAAAAGCCTTGGTCTCCCTTAATGAGCTTTGATTTTCACACTTCTTAAAATTAAACTTGTGCATGTTTGAATGAATCTAGATCACGTCTGTGTTGTCAGCTGAACTACTGCTGCTTTGGTTCCAGATCAAATGGATGAGTTACAAATGAGGACAAGCTCCTTGCTGGCATATTTTGGCCAACATTGTGAAAATAGCCAGGGTTGTACTTTGATGACTGCCCCTCCTCATGATACAGTCTATCCCACTAAAGCCTGGCCACATCTGTTATTTGAACTATGACGTGGCACATTCATACACATTTCTGATGAGAATTTTCTGTCTAAATTGGCTTCCTCATCAACAGTTGCCCTACAAATGGTGCCAGGTTGTGATCCCTGCTGGTCCCCTTCTGTCCAGAATCATGGCAATTTAAATAATTTAATTTATGCTGGGTTCATCTGCCCTCTAGTTTGCTCAGAAACTTCTGTTCATCAGCAGGGCTCAAAATCCAATTTTGAAAAGGCAAAGTTATTGTTTTAGTATTAGACAAGAGCATACTCTTACACAACATTTTACAGTGTTGGCTGGAAATAATGTAGTGAGCTGAGCTGCTGTGCTTGACATGGACATGTGTGCTCCTGCATTTCTGGACATTGCTCAAACACAATCAGAACACTTAGAGCTTTCTTTTACACCATGGCTGCTGAACAGCCAGCCCTCAGAGCTGGAGCAAAACTGAAGCTGGGGATAGAGTTCAGACCTGGAGATAGTTGCATAAGAGGAATGTTACCCTCTAGTACCAGAGGAGAACAGGAGACTCCCCAGGTGCTTCATGTCTTGGAGGATGGGGGAAAGGCTTCTAGCAGCATTAAAACCTGACACCTGAGACAGCAAATTGTTGGTATTTCAGAGAAATTTGGGATTGGCTATTAATTAGTCCTTGAGGAAAGACTGAGAAAGCTGTGCATTAAGCCTGGGCTTTAGCGAGCAACTGGTTGTGTCTTAGGGTCCATGTCATAAAGAGTTGTGCTAGCAGGGAAAAAAACCATAAACCAGTTTTATTTTGTAACATTTGTTTTTTGTGTCTTATCGCTGGGAGTTTTCCTAAGTGAAGCATTTATACTACAACACACATACTTTCTGCCACAAAAAACTGTGGACTGTGCACTGACCCTTTCTTGCTTCATCGTTGCTTAGTCATATTTACAACAAATTAGTTATTATTAGGACATTTCCTTAGCTGTGTGTTTGCATGAATTGTTTTGTAGTGACTGGATACTAGGACTTGGAGATTCATGGATGGGAATGGAAACAGTTTTATAGCTGTTGTCAGCTTCTTATTTATGGTGGTCTAAGATTAGTCACAGAATATGTAGCCAGCACTGAGTCACTGACAATGCATTTATTTCTGACATAAAGTGAAATCGAATTTGGCTCAGTGTCTCACTGCATAGCATTTGACCTTTAAATTCTTGGCAATATTATTTGCCTTTTTTGAGGTAAATTTGTTCATATCTGGGTACAATTAAACATGAATCATGAAGCTTAAATTTATGAGGAGATTAGTAGTGTTTTGTGTCTAATCTAGCTCCATTGTCATGGTAAGCCACCTCTGCCAGGCTGCAGTATGGTATAAAAGCTGTCAGCTTTGTAGTGGTAATATTAGTCTGTGATTAAATACATCATAAGGGACATGAAAGATAATATAGTATACATACACATGCATAAATGAATTAGGATTTTATGACTGAATAGATATCCTTGGATTGTTTTCAAGATAATGCACATACGAAAATGATACTTTATTAAGGTTGAGTGAATTTTTACAAGCAAGAGACAGCCATAAAATAGTAGGAAACCTCTCCAAAAGGCACACTAGAGCTGTGAACATTCAGCTAACTCAAAAATCTGGGAGAAATGTAACAGTCATTCAATTTACAATAACAATAGGACAATTAAAAAGCCACTTGGAGATATCCAAAGCAGGAATAATATTAAAACTTCTTTTGCTTTCAGTTTTTTTGTTTAGATTTTTCTTTATAGACTTTTCATTGTTTTCTGAGAATATTAATAATTTTGATTGCACTATTAAGATACACAGTTCCCCCACTTCTCCCCCATACTGCTTGTCATACTGATCTTGTACCTGAACACAGTCTTTGAAGAAGTTGAGGCCTCCACTGTGCTCTGGTGACAGTCCTTACAGTCTGTTTTCTGCTAAACAGAGATTTATTCATATCTTACATTTAAAAGAAATATGGCTAGAAATTTGTCCAAGAAGCATTTTTTCATTTAATCTTCATTTTCCAGGCCATTAATAACTTGTAGCTATACTCAGAAGTATGCCTTGTGAATAAAGAAGAGTAGTGCTTAAAGGAATTGGTGATGGGAAAGTTTCTCAGGTCTTTTAGTGTTGAGGTAGAAAATTAGTATCATCTTTTGTTACATATGCACAAAATATCTTTACTGTCTTCACAAAGAACACTCTGAAGGTTCTGGATTTGTACCTCCAGTATGGAGGTTCCCAGTGGAAAATGTGGACTTTTTTTAATCAATTTGATTTTAATCAATTTGAGAAGCACAAAACATAGCAAGAGTTTAAAGCCATCTTCACCTCTAAGGAAGTGCTGTTTCCTTCACCATAAATCCTTTTCTCAGGATCTGGCAGTTCATGACAGCTCTGATCTGGAGTTACATGATTTCCCTCATTAAGTAGTGAAGAAAATGACAGATGACCGTGATGCACTGAAAGAATGTTTAAATCCATGCCCTCAAGTGGTTCTTAGGGCTGCAAGTACTATGTGCAGTGCAGATGTGTTGCCCTGGTTATCCTGAGGAACCAGCCTGCTGCAGAGCCATTGTATTGGAAATGGCAGAGCTTCAGTGTCCCCTGTCACTTATGCAGACAAAGGCTGTGTGTTTCACATGTTCAATCCCTGCTGCAAGTTCACATTTCAAAATTGTATTAAAGTAAAAAATCATCCAAACATTGCAGAGTGAATAGGAATAAGACTTTTTGAAACACTTCTTTCCAAGATAACTAATTTTTTTCCCAGACGCAATTTTTTTTCATGTAATATGGATTTCTTTACATCCTGTGACTAGTTGTTTGGTCCAAATATAAGTTAATAGCTTTGAGGTTGATGGCAAATCTTCACTAGAAAAATGCAATATCACTTGGTTGCTGCCAATGAAATTGTACTGGTGTTATTTTTATAAGAAGGTTGATAAAAACAGATGATTCAAATAGTATAGGATAAAGGAATTTTTGTCTTTTTTTGTAGGGACTAGGTCAACTCTGCATTAATATATAAGAAGTGATCACGACATATATGTGCAAAGCTGACATGGATAGCATCTAAAGGTCAAATACAATGTTACTGAAAAGTAGACCGTGTTTTAGTTTAATGGAAAGCTGATCATTTAAGATTGGAGTACAGGCAGCTTTTCACTACTTCTCTTTTTAGCTTCAAGAAGGGCATTTCTCTCTAGATTTGCATGATTTGATTATTCAGTACTTAGATCCCACAGTTGGAGACTGAGTTTTCTGATGTGCTAAGGACTGAGAAACATGGTTGAGAGAGGCTCTTTTAAGACGTGCTCTCAACTGTGCAATTTCCTTTAAAGCATGTCTGATAATGTCAGCCCCAAGTCGTGGGAAAAATAGTCTACAGTTTTTTACATTTTTATGTTAGCAAAATAATTTGGGTCCTATTCATGATGTATTTATTCATACTGAGCAGGATTTTATATCATGAGGAGTCCTCCTGAAGTTAGCATTCTATACTCAGTTAGTATTTAGTGTGATTAGGGTTATCAGCTTAACCCATGGGACTCATTTGTGTGCTAAGATTTCAAAATTTAATAGAGATAATCAATACAGAATATTTATTTTCTTTTCAGTTATTTCTGTTTTCTGAAGACTTTTTTTTGGTGTGTGCCCACTGCTGTCGGTTCTACTTTGTTCTTCACTTTCCTCCTATTGATGCTCTTAATACTGCCCAACAGACTTCTAGGCTGCCGCAGTCCTTTTAATCCAAACTCCAGCTACAAGCAGCTGTTCTGTAGGCAGACTTTTTTTTATTAACTTTGTTAGGAACTATGCCATATCATATTACCCTCTTCTGTTCGCGGCCCGTGCAGCTGTAGTTGTTGCTTTCCACAAAAGTCTCCACAGAAAGCCATAACCTCTCTTTTCTCAGTAGATTTCTCTGTGTGTGTCCTTTGCTGCCCTTAGGTTATCTCAGCATTGTGAATAAGGTTTTTTCCACCAAGTGTTTTTGTTAGTTTAAACTAGTTCTACTAGCCAATTTCAACTTGATATGAGTCTTTGCACTGTGCTAGTGCTTTTTCTACCAAGAGTTTCCTTTTATTTATGTTATAAAATGAAAACTTAATCTCAGAGCCGTCCACCAGCTTTGGAAAGGCCGATTAGCATTGTAGCCAAGCAAGCATAAGACCAAATTAACTTTTATTTAGGTGTTTGACTTTCTGTCAACTTCATTGAGAGTTCAGGCATGTAAATAGGTTTTAGGAGCTTAAAATCCCATGTTGATCTGATTTCAGTTACTTTTCATTGAAATTTAGGCATCACATGAACAATGGCAGATGAACCTGAAAATACCTTATTCCTCTTCCAGTCCAGAAATTGAATTCACCAGCATTTCACGGTTAGCCTCTCTGCCAATTCCCTGGCTGGCTTTCAGAAGCTGAATTAGAAGCTATTAAATGGAAAATTATGTGGAGTAAATTGCACCAAATGTTTCAGAGTTCGAAAAACTCCCTAGTCCCAGAGATAGTTGAATTATAGCAAATGTAATACAATTGGGAAAGACTGTGAGATATGTGATGATACTTAAGGGATCCTATGTATGATTCTTGGGAAATTTAAATTTGGGATTAGGATGAGAATTCCCACTAGCCAATCAGAGCACAGTCCTCAGCAATTAGTGTCTTACAATACCACAATCACAACCTTTTTCATCCCTTTTCTTTCAGTGCACCTTTCTGGAAGTTTGGATTAATAATACAATTCCCATTAGGTAAATATCAAATTGTCAGTGTATAAGAATAGATAATAAGTCTTTATACAGTTCCAAAATAACCAGAAATAATAATTGAAAAATATGCAGCTTCTGGCTTCCATAATTTTTGGTGTGAACAGTGATCGCTTCATCATAGTTAAGTCATGTTCAGAAAATTTAGACAAGCTGCATGATTACTCTAGGAAGCATGGAATGGTTTGTTCAAATCAGTACCATCTGTGGACAGAAAAAGTTGGGGGAATTTTAGTCATTCTTGTGGAATGGAAATCTGATTCTCCATGCTGGAGTAATTGTAATCCTCTTTGTATCTGTAACCCAATAGCATAGCTCTCTTGAAATTGTCTCTGAACACAACCACCAAGTTCAAGAGATACTGTGCCACTGGGTGTCACTGCTCTTCACTGTGGCCCTAGGACCAAACCTCTTTGATCTGCTCCAATTTCAGGTCACGTCTTTTCATTTGTTCTAATGAGTGATTACATTTATGTTTGATTTGTCTATGTAAGGAAAGAGACAAAATCAGCTTGATTTTAAACTGACTAAGGTTTAAGGTTCTTATTCCATGTTAAAGGTCTGTCTCATCAATGACAGAAAATTTTACTGTGAATTCTTCTGAGTGACCCTTCATTTTTAGATTCAAAATGTTTTGTTTATATGGGTCTTCATAAACTGGAAAAATGACAAAAATAGTTATCAAAGATTTTGTGTGAAAGAAGAAATGCTTTTCTGATTGTCTGCTATCAGGATACCTGCAAGTTTATCTTTAAAAATGGTGGTTTTCATGTAGTGTTACTTACTGGGATAATCACAGATGTTACCTTCAGCCTTTGAAGATAATGTGTACAGGTGCCCTCAGCAGTCAGTGGGAAAAAGAAAAGATACAAAGAAATTAATAATTTCTCCACCCTCCATTTCCCCCACTTTTAGTGAGTTTATCTCTCCAAATACAAGGAAAGCTCATGGACGCTGGAGTTACTAGAATTTTGTTAGTCTGTGGGAGAGCCCACAAATCAGAGCCTCCATCATTTTGCCTGATATAATTTCTATGAAAGCCAAGTGTCTTCTTTACTCCAAAATTGCTAACTCTCAGTTATTTTTGATGTCATCATCCAGGCTTAAAATAAGGGAACAAGGTACTCTCCTTAGAAAGGAAAGGCCACCATGGGGTCTAGATCATGGGCACTGCCCTTCCTACACCTATGACCAGACTCTTTAATCTGCCTTGTTTCAGGTGCAGAGACTGCAGTTGTGCCAGCTAGGGCTTAACCAGCTGCACATCTGAGCAAGTGAAGGTATATATTTCCAACTTCCTACTAATACCCAGCAACTAACTAGTTACTATCTGCTTTATGGCAAACCCTAGTTCTGTATTGGACTATAGCCCAATAGTTAGTTTTCTATTCTGTCCCACATTTTATCATTAGCATACTTGAGTGTGTAAGAATTCATTTTTTTGCAGTGTCTTAACAGATATTAACAATTTAAATTAGAACAGAGTAGAAGATTTATGGAGGAAAAATACAGGTATTTTCTACTAATCATATGGCATTTCTCTGCCTTTATTTTCCATAAACTAGTAGTCAAACTAGGACATTTCTTGTAATATACACAAATACCTCATACAGTTTTATAGAGCTTTTATGAAAATATTGCAGTGCCTTTTTTTTTTTTAAGTGGATAAACTAAGAATTACACTCCAAATCTGAGCAAGCAAGAATGGTACTGAGTGTTTTGAGGGTTTTACTACTTTCTGTACTCATGCTAATAACAACAGAGAAAAAACAACTTTAATTTTTATAGCCTGGAGTATAATGATGGGAGCTGTCTTTAGCAAAGATTTTTTAAAAATAGTTTGCTCTTGTTCTGTGTCTGGTTAGCATGTAGCAAGATAGGAGCCTATGAGGCTGTTGCATGCTGTGGTGTTGTGTACTTGTGTATGTACAGGAGCTCAATGGAAGAACAGGGCCGTGGTCCTCTGCCTATTCCCTCTCCTGCAGATTCCACCTGCTTTGGGTTCATTTGAAGGGATTTTAATTTCTCAGCCTTTTCATCAACACAGCTTTGTCTGATTCAGAATTCACATTTCTTGGAATGGAAGCGGAGAAGTTTCAGCTTATTATATTGTGGTGATTTTAATAAATTGTTGCAGACAGAAGCAAAGATCAGATATTCCCATAAGGCTGAAAGAAAAGAAAAAGGAGTGTTTTCTCTTTCTCCCCCATTAACATTGGTCTGGGATTCTTTTCTTCTTTATGTAAGCCTTGGGACTTCTTCAGTTTCAGTTTGAGGATGTATCATGTGTTTTTCTTTTACCAGTGATACCTCTTCCCCCAAAGACTCTAAAGCACTCTTTAAAGCTATGTGCACGCAATGATTTCTGAGCTGATTTTTCTGCACAGTTTTTGCCATAGAGAGTATTAGTATTAACTTACAGAGTCTTAGAGATAATATTAGCTTTCTCTATGACTATGTGATATAGCACAAAACCATATGTTCCAACTATTCTGTGAAATCTGGGAGTACACTGCTGATTCAATACAGACAGGGTAAATGTGTGTACATGTATATGTATGTACATATATGCACTGCTTCTGTCTCATGGACATGAATATAACTTGCATATAAATAAATGGAAGCAAAGTCTGTGGGAAGTTTATTTTTTATCTTTTATTCAGCTCTTTCTCTTAATGTGCTTGTAAAGCACTTTTGTAATGCCAGACAAATGCATTGTGTGTATTGATACTTTTCATCCAGAAGGTGAAACAGGAGACTTATGAAATTTACCTTGATGTGTTGTGTGATGATTTTATACATTAGCAAGTGAGAGGGAGACACATGAGTATTTCTAAATGAGAGGTGAAGAATCCCAGATAAAACCCACAGTAAAAGATGCTATGGGTAGGCCACAAAAAGCTTTAGGTTATATTCCCTCCATTACTTGAGACATAGCCCCAAAAGAAACAGTAGAAACATCACACCTTTTAAATCGGGTCCTACATGCCTGGCCTGAAAGAATTTTTCTTTATTTCAAAAGCTGCAGTAAATGTATGTCACCTAAATATGTACAGCGTGATTTATGCCATTGGAAAAATTGCTTATTAAACACATGAAGTTGAATCTTGGTCTTAAGATACGCTTATTAAAATATTTTTTCAACAGTGGATATAAGTCATATAGTTGCAATCACTTTTCATTCAAATTAAGATATCTTACAAATGTTTTAATCTGTAGTTCCTAGCGCTCCCAGGGATATTGTTTTTTTCAATGTGCAATCAACGAGTGTGACCTTGCATTGGAGATCACCAAAAGCTATCCTTGGCTACTTTCAAAACTACAAGATTACCACACAGCTACAGTCTACCCACTGCAGTGACTGGGAAACTATGGAATGTATAGAATACGAGATACATCAGTATTTATATGAAAATGTCATGGATGACTGGATAGAAGACACAGTGGATGGACTGAAGAAATACAGATGGTACAGATTTGCTGTTGCTGCCAGTACAAATGTTGGTTATGGAACTTCTTCACCTTGGATTTCAACTCAAACCCTTCCTGGCTGTAAGTAAAGATGTCTGCCATGTTCCATAATGCTATAACAACGTGATGTTCGTCTAAATAAACAAGAACTCTTGGTAGAAGTTATTACTTCATAGAAATACAATACTGGTGAAATCAATAAGGATTTAAAGCAACTCTTGACCTATTTTATATATATATATATATATATATATATAAAAATAGAGAAATATATATATATGTGTATATATATATATATATATATATATATATGATATAAATCATGTAGTAGGTAAACATACCTAAGATTGATTGATATTTCAATGTATTTTGTATACTCTTTTATATTTACTGCTTACCCAACCACAATTTCAATCCTCAGCCATACTACATGTGTAGACTTGGTAAGTCTGAATTTTTGCAAAGGTGAGTTGATATGCCATTTTTCAAAGTAATTTCAGCAGTGGGAGGGTGCCAATGAAAGAAGTATTTTTTTTAATTCTTTGACTAAAAGTTCTGTTCATTGACACTGTAAAACTTCAAAATTATGTTGTGTGTTTTTGGAAATGGAATTTAAGCAACAGTTTCATAGGAATTAAGATATCTTCCAAAACCATATCCACCTATGGAGTTTACTAATCAGAGTAGCCACGCAACATGTACAAGACTACCATGACACATATTAGAACTCTCGTGCCTCAGCTGAGGATTTACGTTTCCAAGTAAGAAAAGAGATAGCTGTCATAAATAAGTGACCACTAAATATTTGAGAGAAGGAGACATGAAACATAAATTATTTAGACAGTTGTCATGGGCATATATAATCTTCTCTACCAGTTTGAAAATATCTGAGATTTTGCCTATAGCCTCTGTAGAACAACAGAGAATCACCATGAGTTGCCTGATTTAATCACAGCTCTTTTAGTCATTTCATCTTACAAAGTAATAATAATAGCTACCAAGTACTTAAACTTCTGTGTGCCAAGGACTACTCAATGGTCTGGATATTTACCTTGTCCCACATTTTATAATCAGGTGGTGTTAACAGGAGGCTTTTGGACACTGTGATAGTAAACATCATAACAGCCTGATTTTTTATAAAGCTCATAAGTAGCCCTTTGGATTGAGAGGGGCTGGAATCAGCTGCAGAGTCATTCTCATGTGCACTTACTTTCTTTGTCCAGTGACTCTTATGGGGAAGCTCTGCCTGTAAATCAACACAACATTTTAAATTAAGGAGAAGAAAAAAAATAACAAACCCAGATGGAGCAGAAAATAGATAACAGAAGTTCTGCAACTCTTGAGCCAGCAGCTCTGCGGAGATTTCTTACTATTCAATTGATAGAACTCAGCTGCTGATGTGTACAAATACTTTTCAAATAATTGTTGCTGAGTTTAAAATAGTTAGGGATTTAAGCTGGAAGGAGAAGCAGATAATGAAAACACATATAATTGCATAAAGTTAGTATGATTTTTATGATTTCCTCTTTGGACAGTGATGATTTGGTTTAAGAGAGAGCAAGTTTCTTATCTAGTCCCACTGAGAAGATGGTAGTTAAAAATATAAACAGCTCAATAGACTGCACAAGCCCTTTCCGTGCCAATTCAGTATCATTCTCAGCAGTAGGTCCTCTGTGTTCTATTAGATAATTTAAAAGTGGTGGGGTCAAAGTTATAAAAGTTCCACCAGTTCTTCCAGCCCAACTCACAAATTTCCTGTGAGTTAAATTGGTGACATATCAGGAGATAAGCTGCCTATAAAACACACTCCTGTGGAGTCAAGAAAGCATGGGCATTATTCCAAATGCCATGTCTGGGCACTGGTCTTTTTTCTGGGGTAATGGCAATTAGCTGAGGAGGAAAAAAAAGAGGAAGGTGACATGACACATCTGAGTAGCCAGCTGGCAGCTCCATCGTGCTACAGCAGTGCTGGGAGCCTCCATGAGCAGTGGCTGGTCTTTAGCAAGGGCAGATTTCTCAGTACCTCATACTTTTCAAAGCTTAGTTTTTGGAATTATTGTTTAACACATCACCACCACCACTAACACCCCCCCCCCCCCCCCCCCCCCCCCCCTCAGTTCTGCACTTTCTTATGTAAAGACCACAGCCTGGGTCAGGAAAGAGAAATTCAGAATGCACCAAGTAGATTCAGCACTCTGGGCAGCCTTGCAAAGTGGATGCAGAAAACAGGTGTTGATCTCCCTCTCCTTTCCCCCATGGACAGGGCCAAGCATCCTCTGGATTAGCCTGCTGGTACACAGCCAATATACATGGGCTGTTAGGGCTTAAGAGTGCTTAGCTGCTATGTAAAATACCCTGAGTACTTAGCCCATAAAATCAATGGGAGTTGTGTTTGCACATTTGGGGGCAGAAATTAGGCACTGTTTCACTTGATTTTCAAGAAGTGCCTCTGTAAGGCATTGCTTCAACCACAGGTGAAATTACCTTTGTTGTGAAATAATAGTTAAAGGATTTTTTCTTCATAATTCATTGGGTTCTCAGAAATTTGTGTTTCTTTAAAGCTTAAAGAAAATATTAAAATATTATATTCAGGAAGTTATTTATTATCATATACAGGAGGAGCATTTGAGGTGAAAACTGTTAGACTCATTTCTCAGAATACAAAGAAAAGAAATTTCAAAAGCAGCAAAAATTACACAAAAGAAATCCTAAATTTTTTTTACAAGTTCCAAGGATTTGATTATTGTACTAAAGCAGAAATACCTGATAATTCTGATTATTCAGTGAATAAGGTGAGGATCTTAGCTGTTTATTTCAGTTGTTAGTTATGAAGACAAATATAAGGGTATAGGGATTATTTTCAAGATTCTTTAACTCATTTGCAAGTTTCGAACAAAAAATAATGGCAGTGTTCTGTACTGATAGTGGTTATAGAGTTACTCTGTGGAAATATTATGGATTGTGAGTATAGCCCAGCTCTCACATCACACAGATAAACTATTCAGCCTTCTGTCTTGCAGATTATCCTCACAGGAATCATCTTACTGTCTCATAAAGTAGTGTGATGGCACCATTATTACTTAGCTGATTGATTGCCCAAGAGCCAAATCTATTCTGCAAGATTAAATATTTTCATCATAACTTAGATTTATATAGTTACTAGCACAGAAGATCACAGTGTTGTGTCACAGTTAGGGAAAGGGCAAGAAATGTTTTCCATAGCTCTGGAAACTTTGTTCCCTCACACCTGCACTTACCCCAAGTTTCACTTTTACATTTATGAGGACTATAAGATTGGATGAACTTAGGTTTTCTGAGAGAAAAATGATCGTAGCGGGTCAGTGTTAGATGGAAAATGAATGACAGTGAGATCACTGACCTCATTGTGGCTCTCATACAGTTACACAATGCAATGCTTTTTGGTAAACTGCCAAGTCTCCTAATGCCAGGATATACTGAGGTACAAAGGAAAATCCCAGATGTTTGAATGTCCCTTGAAGACCAGGGCATAGAAGCATGGGGCAGAGGGTTATGCTTCTCTCTTCAGCGCCTTCTTTCCCAATCCATGCTGATGTGCAGTTGCTTGGTACTATTGAAGAAATGTTTCTTTGTGATGAAAAGTAATGAGATTTCATGTCTCGTTATGTGTTCTTCTCTTCCGGAAAGCTTTGCCTAGGAGAACTTGCTTCTCTTTTTTTGTTACATTTCCTCAAAAGTAAACATTTGAAAATAATTTTGAGCTAATATAACTGTTTAAGATTATATTAAAATTACCTAGATGACTAAAAATTAAATAACTGAAGCACACAATTATTGCTGGGAAAGGGAAAAGAAGAGCTAATCCTAACCAAGCTGGCAAACATGAATTTCTATTAGAAAACTGGAGTATTCAGTCTTACTTTTGAGGATTATGCTAAATGATGGGCTATCCAGACTTATCTTCAAACTAACACACTTAACTGCTGCCTTAGCATTAGGACACAGATGGATGGGAAAGATGACCCTGACCTCCATAAGACCCACATTCCTGTGCAAGGATAGAAGCATGATAATCAGGAAATGATGGTTATTAGTTACAGAAAATGCATTATTGTGAAAACCAGGAGAAAAGTGCTTATGAGAGGAAGTGATTGGATTATGGGGGAATGAGAGAATAAGACTAGGTCATTTCTCCAGAGTAAATTGCTGTGATTTATAAGAGAAAGAGGGTAGTGATCTCATGGCTTCATATTGACCAGATTCATGTCACAAACAAACCTAAATCAGGATGCGGCAGTTATCCACTGAATCAAACACAGTTTTAAAAAAGATATTTTTTGTAAGACATGAGACATGTCAGATACCTTTCATTTTATGGTTTTCTCTCCAATTATACATGTTATTTCAGAAAATATTCCTACATATCAGTATGATTTAGTTACTGTCTGATATTTTACTTTTCATAATGAAAATAAACCATGTATTAAAGCTTAGACGTCCTTTAGATAAGTAACTTAAATATAGCATACTCACTCAGAATTTTCTTGCAAATATCTACAAATACATCAAGTATAAAATGCATATGGAAATTAACCATATAAGTAACAACAGAGTGGATAATTGGTAGATTAGATTATGCTTTAAAAGTATTTCACACCATCTAATACACCATTAGTTCTTTAAAAAGCAATGGAAAATTGTCTTTAAAACTTCATTGAAAACTAAGGCTCAAGAATATATATATATATATATATAAAAAATATAATATATATATAAATAAAATAATAAATGAATAAAATTTCATTTTGCAATAAAGCTAATAAATATCATTGCCATAGTTACTGGAAGCATTGTTTACACTGAAAGACATTGTTTAGTAACAAGCCTGACATGCATTACCTGAAAACTAAAATTTGTGCTCATTCTAATTTTCAGGGAACTTGTTTGCCTTTGTATTTTACTTTATCTGTTGTAGCTTCCCACTTCTGACAGTCAGCCTTCTCTGAGCACTCTCCTCTTTTACCACCCTTCATGTGCACTCACAGTTCATTCAGTTACACTCTTCATTCAGTTGTTCCATGCTATTCAATAGTTTTGGGGACAGCTTCCAATGGTTGAATTTGATCCTGCCTATAAAGTCTTGTATATTCCTGCTAATCCCAGCAGGGGAATCTAATTCCTGTATCCAACACCCTAATCTCATCATAGCACCTTACCTAATCCCAAATATTTCTGTTTTATTCTGTAATCACGGTACCAAATTTTCACCTCTATAGTGCAAAATTTTATTATTTTCCTCATTAATCTTTCACACACAACTGCAACAGCTACATACTTCTTTCCATGTTCTTTTCCTTTTCCTATCCTATGTTCTTCCTGAAAATTATTTCTACTTGTACTTTCCAATACTGTTGGAAATATTTTCTAGCATGCAGGATATGACATCTTGTCACAATTTCTTGTTCTTTGAATGATTCATTTGACATTAACAAATATATGATGCTTGTATACATATATATTATTATTTTATAATATAAATTATATTATATTATATTATATTATATTATATTATATTATATTATAT